>VZTR01017148.1:122353-169152 GCA_013400775.1 Chaetops frenatus
ACACAGTGTAAAATAGAATTATCATTTAATAAAAGTAAAATATGTAACCTGTACCGTATCTGCTTGACTGTCATTACTTCTCAAATTTGTAATGAAGCCTCAATTACATTCTGACTTACTTTTCTGCCTTGCCCGTAGTAGGCCAAGACAATCAAGTTGAAATTGTTTGAGGATTAGCAAAGCCAGTTGCAACAGAAGACCTTTGTAATTAATGTAGCAGAGGGTTTTGTTGGAACAAATACACCTTAGCAGCCCAGTCACTCTGGGCTCTGAGAATTAGGCAAGATACAGGGAAAAAACCCCAAAACTCTTGCAGGTGCAGCTCTCCTATTTAAGGCTTTTCTTCCCTAGAGAACTTAGTTTCCCTTCCCAGATGGATACAAATTGCAAGTTTTCCATGCTCTGAGCAAGGAGGTGGACCAGATGCTCTCCAAAGTCTCCTTCCAGCCTAAATTATTTTATGATTCTGCGATGAAAGACACATTTTCCAGCAGATTGCAGGATCACTTTCTGGGCTGCTCTACTGAAAAACGCAGGACCCAATAAAAACCAAAGCCAAACAAAACCAAAACAAATCAGAAAAAAACCCCCAAGTAATTTCAATCTTATTATTTGCATACGTCATTTTTTAGGAAACACAGAAAAAGCAGAGAGGTAAACCCCTGTTAAATCCCTGGAAGTCAGCCTTCTGTCTCCAAAACCCGACCCAAATCCTTCTGCTACCACACTCAGGCTCCACTGCTTTGCAGGGAAATGTGCCTTTAAGAGGCTCTGGCACCAAGCAAGTACCACAACTGTTCCTCTGCACAGAGCAGATGTTGGGGCTTCAGGGTGGCAAATTGTTCCAGCATAGACCTGGAAAAAGCAGATGTTTGTCAGGCTCCTTGGCTATGGGTGACTCCTGACCACAGCGGCAAAACGAGCAAATAGTAAGTTACACAACCAGGAAGCTGAATAATGAGTTCAGCAGAGGATTGCTCCTTGCAGCCTGGGAGTTGTTGGGCCCCTCACCTCATCCTCCAGCTCTGACGGCTTTGCTTTCTGACAAAGCTCCCCATCAGTCTCTGTGCATCTGTAAAGGACACGCTTAATACTGAATCTAGGCTTTGTTGCAGTTCTTAACATATGTGAGCCAGAAAGCCTAAGGATGGATTGATTTGTTTCCTTTCAGCTTCTGTTTTACCTTATAAATACCAGCATTAAATTTAACCATCCTTGAGTTTTTTGGTTTGGTTTTTTGGGGGGTTTTTTCCCTTTTTTTCCCCCCCTGCAGAATGTTTTTCAGGTTTAAAATGCTTGAATGCAGCACAGGTACTTTAACAAAGCGTTTCTTTCTTCAAAGAACCGCACTAGTCAAATAATTATTTGCATAAACAAACACCAATGAATACTAAACATTCTGGTTAAATATTGCATTGCTGGTCATGTGCCTGGTTTTAGTGTCCCACTTCCTACACGTAAATTCATCAGTTTTCAGCAGCATTATGGTATGTAGGGAATATCTAATTTTTGGTGAAAAAGTCGAGCACAAGAGAAAACCTAATCCCTTTCACCGCCTTTTTTTAAGCCTAAAAAGATCCACAAATAGTTTTTTTTTCTCCAGAATCTCTTGTAGGCATTCTTGTACACATTTCTATGCTTGTCTTTTTGATAATATCATGACTTTGCTGCCTCTAGCAGAAAAAAGGAAAGAAATTTGCATGCACTCCTATTAAAGTTAATAGCAAACTCCCACATGCCTGCTTTCTAAAGGTTATCAATGTAATGTCTTTAATGTCTGCTCTCTTAAACTTGTTGTGGTCATAGATTTTCCTTGTTTCAAGCCTGTGAAGATGCACAACATGGTTTAAGCCTGCCTTTTCTCCTATCCTGTTATGCCAATCTTACATGAAGTAGTAACTGTGCATTTAGTCCCCATCATTCCTCACTGAGAGGTTTTTCACCAGGCACCTGGACATAGTCATGGTACTGTTCACATACAATACACAGCTCTCTTCCCAGAGGATTGTGCTTCATGATAAAGTCTTGTGCAACAGAAAATACAGGGAACATCAAAGGAGACATGATAGATTCCTGTAATTAAAATGTGTCAAGGTGAGGCCATTCGCATCCAAACTCTACTTACTTAAGAATTTTAGGAATTTTATTACGGATTTATTCAGAAGAAACTTAAGCAAGGTTGTGATCCCTTTCCTATAATGTCTTTAGGCAGGAACATCAAGGGCATTCACTTGACAAACACTCTTCAGGGTATTCCAGAAGTTTAAAATGTTGGTCTTTTAATCCTGGGGGAATGTGCAATGGTTCATCGCAAAAAAATCTTCAGTTAAGCTCATTTCTGGCACTCACGAGCAGGCTGTTGTTCAACAGAGACATTTGATACGGCACAATCCTTGAGGAAGGAGTGAACTTTACAATTTGTAACAAGAGAAGAGACGGTTTACGAAATAATCTCCTTCAGTCTGACATTCCCACTAGGAAAAATCCAGCACCTTCTGCTAAGGGCTGTTCATGGTCTCCCCTTTTTAAAGTCAAATTCACCATCACCAATACAGGGGAGGTGTTGGAGGAACATGCCTGTGATGTGGTTCTAATACATCCATACATGTACCTGGAGTTTCACATTGCAGCTGAACCCAAAACACCGAAGTGGTGTGGATGGCAGATAACTGCCAGTGTTGCCAACATTGTTCCATGGACACAGATAATGGCTTCTTAAATAAAGCCAACTCCTGACCCATCTGTTTCCCCACTAATTTTGACAAGGTTTGTAGCCCAGAGACGAGGAGCAGTGCAGGAACTACAAGAAACAAGACACACAGTTGATCTACCTACTGCCTGGTCTCCCCCAGGCTTTCAGGTAGAGTCTATCCACGAGTGCTCTCTTGATATCTGCTTTTATTACACTAATGGAAAAAAACTCCTCACTGAAATCAACCACAACACATCTTGAATGTAACTTCTCACTTCCTGTTTTGAAGTTAGAAATTTATCTTCCCTTGCAGGAAAAAACCTGCAGGACCCCATGGCAAATGTATTTATCAATGAAAACACAGCTTCTAGAAAGTAAGCCCAAAACAAGCTTTACTTACATAAATGTGTGTCAGCCATTGAATTGCTGGTGTTGAAGAACGCTTGCAGAAAAGTTGTCTCTATGAATAGTGAGGCAGTGGTGCAGAAGTTACTTTTATCTGCTAGAAAGTAAACCATGGCATTATGTGAGTTTTACTTTGGCAGTTTGGAAGTTTTGCAATTACACTGCAGTAGCTTGTTCATCATTTTATATTTAACAGACTTACGAACATGGTCAACAGTGTAGCAAGCAGGCTGATACAGCAGATTAGCACATGCACCCAGCTAAGCAAAAACTTTTCACAGTCTTCTGAACTACAAGGCAGGAACTCTGCAATTCCCTGATTTCTCATGAGTCCAAGCCTTGTCTTATCAGTCTGAAAGAAACAGAGCTGTAGCAATGTTGATGAGAAAGTGGTTTGTTAGCAGCTGCTACAAATATGCTCAATACACCTTGTTTTCCTCCCTGCTGCTGCTCAAAGCAGGCACGAGCCAGTGGCAGCAGCTCAAAGTCATTCACTATGCCTTTGGCTATATTTTTTCTTCCACTGTCTCCTGGACAGGACTGTAGAATTATCATGAGAGGCTCCCCTAGAGAATTGACTCAGGATTTGTATTCAGTGCAATAAAGGCCCAGATAGGATTTTGGAAGCCTAGAGGATATCTCCTAGCTGTACTGTGGACACCCACAAGGATATATCTAAACATGATACTTCAGTGTGGGCCACTTCAGCTTCACATTTTCAAGAGCCCTTCCCCCACAGTGTGCTTTTCTATTTAGTTATTGCAGCCATACAGATCTTGAATGTATATGAACAGAGTGCTTCATCACGGAAACTTTCTTTACTGGTCCAATATGAATAAACACCCCTCTTGAATAATCTTAAAATCATAAAGAAATTCAGAAAAGCAAGCTGAATGTTCAAGGGAACAATGAAATCTTTACAGGTCACTACTCCATCACAACTCTCTGGGGCCACAGAAGCCCATTAGTCTATAAGGAAGATGGCAGTGAGAATTTATCTGAATATTGTTTCGCTTTTGGACTATGTCTACAGGGTCTATACATAGAGTTTGCCTTCTAGGGGAAGTAGAAGCTAAACTCCATGATATCTTCACAACAGAGTCCTTCAGGAATGCCTTATGAAAGAGAAATCTGACAGGTGTTGTGGAAACATATTTTAGCAAAAGTTCAAAGAGAAATTCTGAAGAGAGTGCTGTAATTAAACAAAACACAGTACAATCAAAATCCCATTTTTGATTTTTATTTAATTATTATGAAAGAGGGTAGATCTAGATTAGATGTAAGGAAGAAATCCTTTACTGTGAGGGTGATGAGGCACTGGCACAGGTTGCCCATTGAGGTAGTGGATGCCCCATCCCTGGAAATGTTCAAGGCCAGGTTGGATGAGGGTCGGAGCAACCTGGTCTAGTGGAAGGTGTCTCCAGCAGGGAGGCTGGAATTGGATGAACTTTAAGCTCCCTTCCAACCCAAACCATTCTATGATTCCACCATTATTCCCTTACCAGTTTTCCTCCCTTCCTGGATCACCAGTGATCCCACATTCACCAGGACCCCAAAGCAGACCAGCAGACACAGGCTCAGTGGCAAATATTCTCTCAGTTCTGTCTGCTCTAAGGTTTGCACCACAACTTCCTGGACACTAATGTGGCCAGCAAAGTGACAAAGTGGCCTTCTAAACTTCCTAGAGACCTCCTAAAACAGCAGCTTTGACTGCAACAGCAGTGTTAACAGGATGACTGAATTATTCTCTACCAGTCTGTATTTAGCTGGGGAACTAAGAAAGCCTCTTTAGAATATGTATCATTTAGAATATCCTGAATTTTATACTGGTTATATTTTGATCTTTAGTACCTTTCTTACCAAAATATATAGATAAGAACATGCTTCAAAGAGGGTGAAGGGAGCTCACAGTTCAATTTGTAATCTTGTTAGAAGGAAAACAAAGAAGTGACTAGAATTTATGTTGCATTAGAACCTGAATAAGGAAAAAATACAATAACCAAGTGGCCCCATACAGTAGCAGAGACAGAGATAATATAAAAAAGAAGCTGAAGGTTTAAACCAGATTCACTAAACTGAGAAACAAGGTCCATGACCACAGCAGAAATTGTAAATATTTACTGAATCCATCAACCAAAGGAACCAATGGATTCTCCACTCCTTGAAATTTTCTAAACATCATCAATTAGATGATTTTCTCTTCTATAGATTGATATTTATTAACTTACATAGAGATATTCTCATATAGATAAATATTTATCAAATGAGTTATATAATAAACCAAGTTGAAAGCCTGTGTCTTTCATTATGCAAATGATCAGACATGCAAGAAGTGCCTGCTAACTTACAAATATATTCAGAGAGAAGATTGATGAGGTGAAATTTTTGTTGCAGTTGATCAGTAAAACCATGCTGGCAATTACTGAATTCCTTTCACTGCTGCCATGCCGATGTTTGGAGCTCGTTTTGGAAACTGGAGTTTCTTTGGGACTTCAAAGAAAAGCATTGTGGCCCCTTAACAGTGCTTAACAGTACAGAAGAAACAGCAGCACATCAGGTTAGCTTAAGCTCTTTAGCATGATTAACCAAGGACACAGGTCTGACAGATTTAGATGAAGTGACCGAGGATGATACCAGTACCAAGTGTCTGCTCCACGCCCTCTGCTTGATGCCTCAGCAGATATATGGTCTGTGAAACAGCCTGGATGAGGTTCAGATTTCATCGTTTTTGGCCCTCTCTGTGTTGGCAGAAACGTAGGCTGGACCTGAGTGCCAGCAGTATCTTAAACCCCTTCATTTGGACTCCCAGCCCCTGTCTGTTGGTGGTCTCAGCAAGGAGGAAGTGGCAGCACAGATTTCAGAGCAGGAAGGATGCCAAGAACAAGCACCTCAGGGATCTGGAATGCATACTGTGTGTACTGTACACTGCAAAATAACACCCTGGCTAATAAAGCAGACCATGCGTCAACAGGAGCTACTCGTTTTCTAATGTAATATGACTTTAACATAGGGCAAAAAGCAATGAAGAGTAACTGAAATTTTTGAGAAAAATAAGTACTTCCTTAGGGCAAGAAAAGTATAAAAAAGTGAGAGACACATACAGCCAGGTATTGTCAGATACTCTCACCAAAAAATTCTCCTTTGAAGGCAAAAATTTTAGACAACATTGTCAACAGATTCAAAAACTATTGCCACACAAAATTATAGAAGCACAATTATTCTGCATACCATTTAGGGATACAAAATGTCACGGGTGAATTTGCATTCGCTGGGCTGCTTGCATTTAGGCTATGAAGAGTCAAAGAAAAAGGAGGCTGAATTTCCAAAGACACATGCAAGCATCCCTCACTCAGAAAGCCCAATCTCAGGCTGATGTTGGCTACATGAACAAAGATTTGAATATTGCTGCCAGGCTGAGCCAGGTGAAATCCACAAATGGCTAGAAAGTAAATCCAATTGAACAACTTTGTCAAAGGACAACCCCATAGAAAACCATGTCCATCATTTCTTAAGAGGTATAAGAAGCTTAATTGAGCTTGCTCCTCTTAAAAGGAGAAGCCACTCTCATCAAACAACACTCCAGATGGATTTTTCCATTAAAAACTAGAACAAGGGAAACAGAAGTAGGTGAAGATAACGCCAAAGCCAAGCAGCACAGATGGATAACACTACAGCAAGGACCTTCCAGGAGAAGCCCTACCAAGAGATGGTTTTGTCTCTCCTTGAAGGCACACTACCACTCCTAGACAACAGAGGCAAGAAAAATTACAAGTTCATAAATTCATTTGAGCAAAATTCACTGGCAATTTTGGCTATTATGCACTTAACTGTAACTGTTTGATTTCCTGTACAAGGTAATTCATATCTGGGTAGAGAATCCCACAACAGATGTCATTCTACAGTCTGTAGCACACACCCTGCACCAAAAAAACCTTTGCATTTCCTGTGCCTCCCCTCACTTAAAGGAGTTATCAACAACCACTACTAGTTTAACCTGATACCAACTGAAACTGTCCCTCCTTTTCACTTCTGAAATTAGCATGTGTGAGTGTTCCAGATTTGCAGGGTCCTGTGTTCTTTAGACAAGTATGAAAGTACAAATGGACTTCAATGACGTGCTAGAAAAGCCAATATCCTATCCAAGGCATTTCAGCTGCTTTGCTTTCACTTTGATACACTCTGCTCTTCAATTTTGCAGTGGAAATGACCTGGACTGCACTGATATTTTTCTTCCAGTTGCTTTACTCCCAGTTGACCCAGTTTATTCCTTTACTGGATTTGCTGATGCCTGCTATATGCTGTAAGACCACAGTGAGGCAGATATGCTCAGCAAGTCCTTGCCAAGCCTTTGGGATTAGCAGTTTGTTTAGTATTCCTCCTACACCCTGTCAGGCTGGCCTGTGTGAGGTTTCAAGCAGAAAGCAGTGATTATTCAGGATGCTGCTCCTGCTACTTTCGAATTTGTTTGGCTGCTTCAAGAAGGACTGAACCAAGACTGCACAGGCTCAAGGACTTCCAGTCCTCTCAAGACAATTATTTTAAGGTACTAAATATAGTTTCTGTTCAAAAGAAATCACACAGGATACACAGGTGAGTTCTCCAAAGGGCATTATTAAATCACCCAAGGCTCAACATAAGCACTTGATTTTAATACCAAATCAAACCACTCAGTGTTTTGACAGCTCAAAAATAAGCAAATCAGGAAACTAAAGGAGTGATTTTGTGTGCTTACTATACATCACCTGCTTCTCTGAGATTCCCCAATATACAAAAATCATCCCAGGGTAGTTACTCCTGACATAAACTTGAGTAGATGGAAAAATCAGGTCTGCCATCCTACAACACTACTTCAAGTCAGATGGAAAAAACAGGCAAAGGGTTGTGGAATGAAAGAAGCAAAACAGTAAGGCTCTGCATTTTCTTCCATTTGTTTGAGAAACATCAAACTTTGATTGCTTTGAAGCACTCATGCAGAAGATAGAGAGGACCAAAAAAAAAAAAGAAAATTTGTGGCTTTGGACGTATTACCGAAGTTCTTGTTCCAACAAGCTGGGTCTCTTCCCTGGTAAAGAAAAATGAGCTGAAATATTATTTTTCATTAGAATTTGCCAATTCAGTGATGTTGAAATATTTTGTGGAAAGGCTATGACTTTGGCAAAGTTTCAGAAGAGCCCACACTTGTCCTTAGCAGTCCCTCAGCACCATTCCCTGGCTGCTTAACAAGGACTCATCTACTAGCAACACAAATTGCTCTATTTTCAACTTCTTTGGAGCCCACAGGCCCACAGTTTCCAGGATGTGAGACTTGCTGCTTTCTCCAGTGCCAAGATTGTAGTCCTTTCCATAGAAAACCTGACGTATTGAGGTTTTGCAGATAGGTGGAACAAGACCAAAATATTAAAATGCTTGGTAATAGTGTCAGAGGAGGCTCCCAGCAGAGCCTACTAACTCAGCAGTTGCTTTATTGGCAACAGGCACAGGAGTGAGCAACAGGCATTGCTGGTGCAGGGATGTGGGCTGGGATTGCTGTGGCACATTGCAAATGTCAAAACCGGTAGATTGAAGAGAGGGAAACAGCAGTGATGGATGGACAGAGAGGTTCACCCTGAACAGCATTTCCTGGAGGCCTGGAGGTGTTTCTCTTAGCTTTATGGTGGCCTTTTGCAAGTGAGGAGGGGAGATGTTGGTGCTTAAAGATAGTTCATAATGTCCTTAGCAAGAAAAGGCATAGAACAGCTAAAGATGGGGTGGCTCTTGATCTCTCTTCCCTCTGACTGCCTTTTAACTGGCAATCAAAAGACAAGTCAAGACTTAGTGGAGCATGCTGGTATCTATCCAAGAAAATCACATGATCCGTCTGCTGGGTGATGCTCTTAGTAGGAATTCCTCTTAGGAATATTCAACACAAGAGGTTCAAGTAGCTTGGGAAGAAGAAACAAATCTCCTGTGCACCTTTACTGACAAGAGGCACAGATGTATGCACAGACTGTTTCTATCCTGCTGTCTCAGCAGAGACTGTGTCCATGCTAAAACCTGGGTGCTGGCAGCTGCAGCAACACAAAACTCAGCCCCAGCTCCAAGACCCATCCAGCAAGAAGGGAATGAGTGGCCATGTAAGGGATAAAGCCGTGTACATGGTACTGTAATCTCCAGGGTGGCTCCACCTCGACACACTCCACACGTGAACCAAAGGCAAGGTTTTATTAGAAGGACAAGTCACACCAGCATCTTGAGGAAACAGAGCAAGAGCTGCTATTACTGAAGGAGATCCCCCATGAAACCCTTGAGTGTTCTCCTTCCAGTTTCCCAGCTGCTTTCTGAAACCCCTTCACTCTGGTTTTCTCCCATCATCTCCCTTTCTCCTCTGCTCCATCTCCTTCAGATCCTGAAGGAGCTGGTGAACACTGGCCAAAGACAGGCTAGGACTTGTGAGCAGCTCTCAGGGGAAACCATCCCAGCTGAGTGTGGGTGATCCACTGCCTGCTGCTGGTGGTCAGGCCTGTGGGCTCCACTGTCTGAGCTCGACAAAAGTGTGCCCATGACACAGGGGCAGCTCAGGGCCACTGCCTCCCACTGACTGCGGTGGACAGGACTCCACAGCTGTGGGGGCCCTTGAGCACAGAAGATTCTGTTCCTAGCAGTGTTCTCTCTATGCTCACCCACACCTTTGCCTGCCAAGGGCAGTGCATGGGCTGTGGGACCTCATGTCTCTGCTGGGGAGCACAAAACAAGCCATGGCTCTGCTCTCCTCCACTATTTAGGCAAGGACAGTAGTAAAGCTGTGGGCTGTGGAGCACCCTCCCTGACGCCAGGAGGTGACCCCCACCTCCTCCCTGTCCCCCAGGTCATCACAGCTTGCAGCACCCCTGGATGAACTCAACAACCTACCAACACGTTTGAATCAAAGCAGCAAGAAGCATCTTCCTACCTTCACACACCCCTGCTCTGGGTTCACTGGTTACTTTGCTGCAAAGGGCATAGCAGAAACGGGATCTTTTCTGCACTTGACACCTGGCTTTGACAGCCTGGAAGGTATCCAGCTGGCTGGAGCCCTTCACAGCCCAGAGACTCGAGCCCACGTTCTCTGGGGAAGGACTGGCTCCCTCCTGGGGCAGCACGGCTTGTGGGCTCAGCCTTCAGCTCTCATTTCCAGGCAGTGAAGCCACAGCTGCTCCAGCCCATAACAGGCCATGCACATCCAGGGAGAACAGTGCCAGGAGCGCCCGCCTTTCCTGCACGCAGGACCAAGAGGCAGGTACAGCCACAGCAAGGGTGAGTGAGGAATTACCTGCCAGGCTTCAGCTGCTCTGATGCAACCAAGGAGGCCGTGAGCCACCTTCCCTGTCCTTGGAGCAGGGCTCTCTGCACCATCTCACACCGGTACCTGGCAAAAGCACCACTGCCTTCTAAAATTTTCTGCCGTTATCCTTTCAGCCGCCAGTAGATGGTGATACTTAATCTCCATCCGAGATGCACACCGTGCTCTGCAGAGTCAGGGAGACAGCACGACAGCCTGAGGAGAGATTAAAAAAAGGAAAATAAATGCAAAAGTCAGGCTATAGACAACTTCCTGCTTGTGCAGATGCTGATTTTTGAAGTCCGTCTAAGATCCCAAACCTCACTCGGGAATCTTGGCTAGATTTACAGAGCTGAAAAAGCTGCAACTTCAGCTTTATCACTCGCTTCCTAGTGTGATCCTTTGTGTGTATTTGAATGGACACATGAGAGGACCAGGGAAGGCACGGCTTTTCATGAAATCTGCATGGTCTGGGCACCAACGAGATGAAGAAAATATATTTATCTCTGAGAATGCAAATAACATCCTCCTCACCTCCGGCAAAGCAAAATCCTGGAGGTGTTTGGCAATCACTTTCTCTTGAAAAGCTCCCTTTATTTAACAGAGTTCTCTTCCCACTGCAGATGAAAAATAGTGTAAATCACTGATCTGCAGATCAGTGTAAATCACTGATCTACACCGTCCTCTGTGGAAAATGTGCTCTCAGGCTTCCAGCTCTTACAAATTACCTTCAGAAATGCACTTGGGCAAAAATTGGCCAGATCATAAAGAAAAAATAAAACGGATCTGGTTAAATGCTGCTTGAAATTGAAATGGCAATGTTTTTTTCATTCCTGATTTATTGATATATCATTTACTTTGGGGCAAGACTGATGTGGTTGTGAATGATGTGGTCCCAAGCATAGGCAAAGGGTGGCAGGGTAAGAAAGCCCTGCCTAACACTAAGCCCCATGGCTGGCCTGATGCTTCACAGGCATGCTAGGAATAACTGAAAAAATATGGACCACAGCAGATCTTTCCCTTTTACTGCTACAATTACAGGTCTGATCTTCCTTTCTTAGAAGCCACATAGGTTACATAGGTGATCATTTTGCCTGCCCTAAAGCCATTGCTAACATATTCACAGCCATTTAGCTCGGAGCCATTTTCTGGCTGTTCCTGTCTCCTTTGCTGAAAAAAATCACTTTGCAGTCTCATCAACTCATCCTTGTTTAGCCTGGATCCACTTCATAGGTGTTCCATGTTGTGGCTTGGTTTGGTAGTTTGCACGAGGCATTGAGATTCTACAGGGTCACAGAATGGTTCAGATTGGAGGGCACCACAGAGGGTCCAACTCCCTTGCTCAAGCAGGATCATCCCAGAGCACATGGCACAGGCTTATGTTCAGGCACTTCTTGGATATCTCCAGTGAGGGAGACTCCACAGCCTCTGTGGGCAGCCTGTTCCAGTGCTCAGTCACCAGCACAGTACAGAAGTTCTGATTCATATTCAGGTGGAACTTCCTGTGCATCAGTTTCTGTCCATTGCCTCTTGTCCTGCTGCTTGGCAGCACCAAGAAGAGCCTGGCTCCATCCTTTTGGCACCCTCCCTGCAGGTACTGACAGATATTGATGAGGTCCCCTCTCAGTTATTTCTTCTCAAGACTAAACAGGCCCAGTTCCCTCAGCCTTTCCTTGTAAGATAAATGTTCCAGACCCCTAATCATCCTTGTTACCCTCCACTGGACCTGCTGCAGCAACTCCATGTCTCTCTTGTCCTGAGGAGTCCAGAGCTGGACACAGCACTCCAGATGTGTTGCCACCAGGGCTGAGTAGAGAGGCAGGATCACTTCCCTTGATTAGCTGGCAGTGCTCTTCCTAATGCATCCCAGGATACCATTGGCCTTCTTGGCCAAAAGGAGACTTCTGGCTCAGGGGCAGCTTGTTGTCCACCCAGATCACCAGTCCTTGTCCGCAGCCTGTGTGGAGCATGGGGTTATTCCTCTCCAGGTGCAGGACCCTGCATTTCTCTTTGTTGAATTTCACACAATCCATTGCTCATCTTTCCAACTTGTTGGGGTCCTGCTGAAGGGTTGCACAGCACCCTGGGGTATCAGCCTCTCCAGGTTTGTGTCATCAGAGAACTTGCTGAGGAGGCATCTGCCCTTCATCCAAGTAATTGATGGGTAAGTTAAACAATACTGGGCCCAGTATTGACCCCTGGGGGACACCACCAGTGACAGGCCTCCAGCCAGACCCTGTGTCACTGATTATGACCCTCTGGGATCTGCTGTTCAGCCAGTTCTCAATCCACTCCACTGCCCACTCATCCAGGCCACACTCCCTGAGTTTGCCTATGAGGATGTTGTGGCAGTGTTGAGAGCTTTGCTAAAGTCGAGGTACACAATATCCACTGCTCTCCCCTCATCCATCCAGGCAGTTGTCACATCACAGAAGGCATTCAGGTTGTTCAAGCAGGACTTACCTTTAGTGAACCAATGTTGATTACTCCTGATCACCTTCTTGTCATCCATAGGGATAGAGAGAGATGGCCTCCAGAATGAGACACTCCATCACCTTTCCAGGGACTGAGGTGAGGATGACTGGACAGTAGTCCCCTGGATACTCATTCTTGCCCCTTTTGAAGACCAGGATGACATTTGCTTTCTCCCAGTCCTCAGGCACCACCCTTGACTTCCACAACCTGTCAGAGATGATAGTGAGGGGCCTCACTATGGTGTCCAGCAGCTTTCCTAGCACTCATGGATGCATCCTGTTGAGGCCCACAGACTTGTGGATGTCAAGTTTGCTTGGGTGTTCTCTAACCCCACCCTCCTTGAACCATGGAAAGTCTTCCTTCCAACAGTCCTTTACCTTGGTCTCCTGAGTCAGAGAGATTCCTGAGGGATGGTCTTGTCAGTGAAAAATGATGCAAAGAAGGCATTCAGCAACTTCAGCTCTCCTCAAGTCCATGACTGTAATCTTACTTGCTACCTTGCTTCCTCCTCACCCAATTCCCAATTCCACAGTATCAGCCAACAACCTTCTTGGCAACTACTGATATGAGCCCATAACATTATTATGAAATCAGGGATCTAAAACCAGTTCTCCCTTTTACACTAGCAGTACATGTAGCCCAGCAAAATGGGCAGGCATCTGGGAAGAATGTGGCCTGACTTAAATGCCCCCTGCTAGGGGACATAACTATCAGTTGGGTTCCAGCCTTCCCTACTGCACAGTTAGCAGCATGTTTTTTTCCCCTCAAAGTACAATTTTCAAACAACTCATTTGGACTCAAAATATCTCTCTCTCTCCCTCTTTAAGTTTTGAGAAGACAGAAACACAAATTAGAGAGGGACTGTTCAGATGTAGCAAGAGGCTGTAAGCGTTTCACCCAATGAAGAGAATAAACATCAGCCAATAATTTTAGAATCCCATAAAAGAGGCAAAAGCCACCCAGGCAGACCTCACAGAAAGACCTCCAAAATACATGTACAGAAATAGGAGATAAAAAATCCAAGACCAGTCAGTTCCCAGAGGCTCCTGCCCAGAGTCTCCTGGGCCAGGCCCAGGAAGGAGGGAAAAGAGCAGTCGGTGCTCCGAGTGTACCCTGGGAGGGTAGCAATGCCCTGTCACCAGCCTCAGCCTGTGCATTTCTCACCTTCTGTGAAATGAAGCCCTAATTTGAGCCTCTCCTGCATGTGTGGGGAATGGCTGACTGCAGCAGCTGGCAAATGGCTCTGGAGAGAGTAGTAAAAGGCATCATTAAAAATTAAAATTAAAAAAAAAAAAAAAGAAAAAGAGTGAGAGCAACAGATATATTTGACAGGAAAATCACATCAGAAGCAGGTTATGGGGAAATGCCTGTGGTGAAATTGCAGCTGTGGGCTAAAGAGGCACCTGCTGTGCCCACAGTTAATTAATTGCCACGGCATCAGACGCTGCCAGAAACGCCTCACTGTGGCTATGCGGCATACGGTGGTGTTATGAGATGTGCCTTGCCTGTGAAAAACCACCACTCCAAGCATCCCTCCAAGCAGCTTGCTGAGGAACAAAACCCCTTTAAGCCATCTGGTGGGATAAACACTCCCAGTTAGCCTGGATCCTGCAGTTCTGGGACAGGTGGAGGTTCAACATCCTGTGCCAGGGTGTCTTCAAACCTTCACATTCTTAAGCTGGTGGTCCTGAGTCAGCCACAGGATGAGCTGCTCTCAAGAGATGTTCTCCATGCAAACATTCCACACGGTTTCCATATTTTCTGCATCCCTTCTTTACAAGATTTTGTGATGGATGGTAGATCTGGGCCAGCCAGGAGCTGCAGCAGCATCTCCTCCCAGCTGCGTACAAGGCTATGAAGGAGAAATGTGGGTCCCCAGGCCAGGCACTCAGACAGAGACTTCACTTCCCTGGAGGCACAGAGAGGTTGCACCTGCCAGCCAACAACTCCTGCCTTCCCTTCACGCTGCCTCCCAGTCTGCCATCAGTGGTGGCACCATCCACCCTTTCTGCTGTTCCCTGGGTCAGCTTCCATCCCCCCTGTCCCACTGAGAGAGCTGCAGGCACTCCATTGTCCCCTGCCTCCATCCTTGTTTATCCCACTCTGCATCCAACAAGCACCATGTCCTCGCTGTCCCTGTCCAGATGGGACCAGCAGCTTGCAAGGGGTGGAAAGCCTCGGCCAGGAGTGCTCAAGGATGCTCTGTCCCTGTGCAACATCAGAAGCAGCATCCGACCTATGATGCCTTTGTCTTTCTTTCAGCACTAAAGTTTTTCCTTACTGCCGTGCTGATCAGCTCTCTTACCAGCCACCCCTCTTATCCCTTAATTACAGCCATGAGTCTCCTGTTCCCATTTGTAAAATATTCTCAGGAAGGTATCTGTCACAAGAATAGCTCCCATCCTGAGCCCTGCCACATTCCAGGGATGCAGACAGCCCCAACTCCGTGGCATTTCAGCATCAGATTTATTATTAATTATTGGTGTCATTATTACACAGCACCTACGAGCCCTGGCCGCCTAGCAAAACCCTGCACAGAATATTAAAATGCTAATTTCCCTCCGAGATGAGAACTTGCTGGTGTCTCACTGCTCATTTGTTTGCAAATGTCGTTTTCCTGTCGAGGCTGTATTCCCAGCAGGCACGGCAAGGAAATGCTTGCATAAACAGCCCCTTTTTAAGAAACCTTGTATCTCACACATTCGTGCGTTATAGCCCTAATCGGGATTACTGTGACACTATAAGAAAAACGTTTCATTTTGTCTGAGGCCTTTTTAAGATTTTATGGTGCCTTTCAGAGTGCCTCCGTGCAGCAAGAGCACTAGGATATATTGTGGGAGATGCAATTTCCTCCTGCAAAGCACGGTTTAGCTGGCTGTAATAGGTTATATTAAGGCACAGCTCATTTTTGTGCCCCTGTGTAAGCCTCCAAATGGTGTGTGACTGCTGCAGCTGTCCCGGGTTTTGCCCTGGTGTCGGGTTCTCGCCTGGAGAGCGGGTGGCAGCGCGGCTCTTGGCAGAGCTGGCTGTCCTGGGCCAGCAGCCAGCACCCGCCCGGGCCCACGGGAGCCCTTGCACCGCTGCCAAAGGGCTCGGGGGCTGGCACCCTCTCTACTGGCACAGCACAGAAGCCCCTCTATTTTTAATGCCAGCGATTAGTAAGGTATGGTTTAAAACACTAAGGACAGCTTGGTGGGTGAGGGGGCCTCAAGAAAAGCAGAGTGAAAGGCTGCAGCTCTGCAAGTGAAGCAAGAAATGCTGGTATTCCCTTCCCCCCTGCACTGAGTTTCCTTGGAGAGCTGCATGTGAGGTGCCAATCTCCTGAGCATCACCTTCCATTCTCACTGATGAATTATCTCCTGAAAAGATCCGAATTCCCTTCTCCTCGCCTGTATGTTTTCCAGCAGTTAATGCAGCATGGTAATTAATTCCTGCTACATTTTAAGGTATCTAAGGCAGCATTCAGTTATATGGCAGAAGGAGCAAAAGAACTTGGCACCGACGGACTCAAGTACAGCAGTTCAGCTTAAAACAAACAAACCTAGGAAACCAGGATTTCTCCCTGCAGGTATTTTTTGTGAGAGCCTGCCATTACCATCCCTCTGCCATTAAGCAAGACTGGCAGTGTTATCTCAAGTTGTGCAATACCCTGAATATTTAGATCTATTTCAACAGCTCCTTAGTGTGGGGGGATACAGAAACATGGCCAGAAAGTAGCTTAGAGAGAAAGATGGACAGTTTTTGTAGCTTTGCAGTGCAAGTCACACACATCCATAGCACAGGCCATTTCATTAAAATTCTTACAATCATGGTACCCATCCCACTTACAAATACCTGCCATTATATTTAGGGCCATGTGTCAGCCTCCAGGTGCTGATACAAAGTGATTGCAGTGGGGTTTGCTGCTCCCAGCTCCCAGACAGGATTTCTACATTGCCAGTAGTAATCCCTTCCCCAGGTTAGGGGTGCAATCATCCTTGCAAGTGGTTAAAAGCTTATTACAAAAAAGGCATAGCTAGCACACCTGAGCGAGACAAGAGAGTCAAATAGACTGGGAAAACTTGTGGGTGAAAAAAATCAAAGTTAAGATGTAGCAAAAATCATTGTAGGTATTGACTTCTCTAACTCTCAGGGCTAAAAGAAGTCACTGTCACAGGAGCCAGAGCTGACACCCTAGGATGCCTGTGTCCTGGCACCAGAACTGCTCCCAGCTTCATTTCTGAACTGCTCACACATAGCTTTAATTCAGGAATGCTTCAAAACATACAGAAGGGTCTGAGCAGATGTAATGCCTGGTTTTGCATGGATGGGTGTGCTGGAGTGCCACAATTTCCCATTGAAAACCTCCCCAAAATAATTAAAAACCTCCCCAAAATCTCTGCCTCATACAACTGCCACTGCTCACAACCAGGGTCTAACACTACTCCAAGCCTGCCCAGCCACAGAACACACCCTAATCTAGTCCCGCTGGGTGCAAAAAGGAAATTAGCAGGGAAGTACAAAAAAGAACCACGCCCAGGATGAGTGGCGCAGAGCAGTTTTTTCCAGCCCATATATTCACAGAGGGGAAAGAAGGGCAGAAAGAAGGGCAGAAAGAAGGCAGACAGAGCCATCAGCACAAAGAGCATCCCCCGGGCAGGTCCTTGCTCTGCTGCTGAAGCCCGCCCCAGGCTGCCTGGGCCGCCCGGTGTCCTTGCTGCGGGTGGGAGTCACTCGGTGCAGCAGGGGAGCAGGTGAGCCCGGCAGCTGAGCCGGGGAGCTGGGGGAGAGCACGGGGCACAGGATCAGCTGCGGCAGCCCTGGGCGTGCGGGCCGATCTGCTGCTCCTGCTGGTGGTGCTAATGGGGCTTGACCCAGCAGGCTGGGCCCTCGCCGTGCCTCTGCTCTGCACATTAGCTTTGCCTCCAGCGTTATCTGGCAGCTCAGACATGAAGAAGGCAAAATAAGCGCCGAGTAATCTGGAAAACAGGTTCGCTGTGCAAACAGCAGGGCTCAGGCAAAACACAGCTTATCTCCACGGCAGAGACGGGGGGAGGGAGGCACTCTGTAAATCACAACGTTGCTCTTTCTCTACCGAGACCATGAAGAGATCCTCTCTGCCTGGTTGCCTGGGCCCCAGACCACAAGAGGATTCTGGTATGTAAATAGATTGAGGCACTGCCACTCAGAGGCACAGAACTCCCAGCTGGCCACTCTGAACTCACCCACATCTGCCCCATCACTGTCACTGAAGTTTCTGCTCCCACCTTGCCCGCACAGATCTCGCTGCTCTGCCTGCCCCAGCCGGGCATTTCAGCAGCTCCTCCCTGGCCTGTGGAGATCACCCTTGGCTGTTGGTCCCAGCGTGGGCAGGTCCTGCTTCCTTTTGTTTTCCTGCCCTGCTGACCCCACAGCCAACGCTCCACTGTGGCATCACCCTCATCTTATCCTCCTTCAGCCCTGGAGGAAAGGCACTGGCCATGCCTGCTTTGGCAAGAAAGCGCCACAGTCCTGAATCCAGCACAGCTTAGGGCTACAAAACTGCAGAGAACAGGCTGAGTCTGGGATAGTCACTGCAGGCCCTGGTGGTGGTGGGCAAAAGCTGGACACAGAGGCAAGATGCTGGCATCAGGATGTACGTGAATGCCAGGCAGTGGCAGATCAGGAAATTCAAGGCTCCTCTTTGAAGATCATAAACATCTGCAACCTGTCCAGAGCAATGGGCTTATGGAATTGTATTGGACAGTAACACAGTCTTTGGTCTCACCAGCTGGAAGCACCAGAGTGATGAACCCTCAGCCCTCGATCCTGTCAGAAAAATACAGTATCCTCTCTGGCCAGAGCAATACTACCTAACCACAACAGCTTTCCTTTTGCAGCTCCCTCCTGGGCTCCATCCTTCCCATGGGATTTGCCAGCAGATGGCAGGCAACCCCTGGCAGAGGTCCTCACCAGCCAGCCACAGAAGTCCTGGCCAGCTGCACTTGGCTATTGAACTCCTCAGACCCACCTAAAAGCAGAAAGGTGTCCTCCCAGCTCTCTGGCCCCTTTACCAGTCCTATATTTAAGGAGAAAGAGGCCCGTTATCAAACACTCCATGCCAACACCAAGGAGCAAACAGATACAGCACCTCAGACCTCAGATTCGGGGCCCTGTACCTGCTCACTCTGGTTGGTCATTGCCCAGGACATGGGCCAGCACAAACCTCTTTCACAAATCCCATCATAACACCATGGAGGTGTCTCTGCTGGCAGAGGCTCTTGCCAAGCAGAAAATGGCAACAGCTAGGGACAAGGCGTTTATTTTTCAAGCCTCAAGAAGCCATTTGCAAAATCAAAGTCAGGATGCAACAGTTTTGCTCTGAAACCTCCCAGTGAAATCAGTGACTATTCTGCTCTGCTCTGCAGGCTGCTGGGCTGGGCAGCAGGGCCTCATGGCTCTTCTCCCTCCTCCAGCTTGCACCACACACTCTCACCAGCTGCCAAAGGCTGTCATTCATTGCCTGTACCTAGTTCATGCTCTGGCACCCGGGACGTGAAAGGCCTGAGCACTCACAGCCCGCGGTGCTTCTCACTGCAGCTCTCCATTTGCAGGTGCACGCAGAACAGCTCAGAGGAGGTCAGCATCTCTCAGTGGACACAGCAGAACAGTGGATTTTTGCCCTCCTATTGGCATCACCAGGAGCCAGCTGAGTGTGAGAGGACTGCTGATCACAGCATCCACCAGCCTGGCTGACTCTGCCCCATACACACACACACACATACACACACACAGGGCTTGCAGGTTGGCGTGCTCCTAGCATGGCTGAAAGGCTGCTCTCCTCTCCAAGCACATTGGGGGCTACGGCACAGCCCTCACAGGGCCAGCTCTGCCCATATGGGCTGTGTGCTACCTCATACCTCTCATCTTCCATACCTGTTTTCCCAGGGGCTGCACCAGCTCCTCCAAGCCAGGAGAGCCATCACCCCTGCAGTGGTGCCTGCCGGGCACAGCGATGAGCAAAGCCTGGGGGCTGGGGTTTGGCACAGTGACAGCTCTACTGCCCAGATTCCTGGTCTAGGACTATCACATGGGGGTGAGGTCCTACACCTCATCTCCATGTGATGGTCCTATGCCCCTAGGCTAGCAATGGCTCAGAGAGATTGCAGGCCCTTTCAGAGTTCTTATTTTGGGACTAATCCTCTTCAAGATCTTCATCAAGAACATAGAAAATGGGGTCAAATTCAGCCTCAGCAGGTTTGCAGATGACACAAAGGTGAGCAGTGCAGCTGCCACTACAGAGGGAAGGGATGCCATCCAGAGGAACCTGGACAAACTGGAGAAGTGGGCACATGAGAACCTCATGAGGTTCAACAAGGCCAAGTACAAGATGCTGCAGGGTCAGGGGAATCCCAGAGATGAGTACAGACTGCAAGAACAGAGAGCAGCCCTGTGGAGAAAGACTTGAGGGTTCTCATGGATGAAAAGCTGGACACAAGCCAGCTGAGCACTTGCAGCCCAGAAAGTCAAACACATCCTGGGCTGCATCAAGAGGTGTGGCCAGCAGGTCAAGGGAGGTGACTCTGCTCCTTTACTCTGCTCTCTGAGTCCCCACCTGCAGTGCTTGATCCAGCTCTGGGGCTCCCAGCACAAGAAAGATGTGGACCTGTTGGAGTGAGTCCAGAGGAGGCCATGAAGATGATCAGAGGGCTGGAGCACCTCTCTTGCCCAGACAGGCTGAGTGAGCTGGGTGTGTTCATCCTGGAGAAGAGAAGGCTCCTGAGGCCTTCCAGTACCTTAAGAAGGCTTATAAAAGGAAGGCAGAGAGACTTTATATGGGCAGATAGTCCTAAACTGAAAGAGGGCAGGTCTAGATTAGATGTAAGCAAGAGACTCATTAATGTGAAGGTGGTAAGATACTGGAACAGGTTGCCCAGAGAGTTGTGGCTGCCCTATCCCTGAAAGTGATCTAGGTCAGGCTGGACAGGTACCTGAGCAACCTAGTCTAGTGGAAGGTCTCCTCGCCCATGGGAGGGGGCAACTAAATGATCTTTAAGGTCCCTTCCAAAACAAACTATTCTATGATTCTACAGGTCTGTGGTGACATTACCCCTACTGAGGTCCAACAGCAGTGACTGCTGCAGGCTCATGCTGCCCAGCTACAAAGCAAGGAGAATAAGCATGCTGATGTTCCAAGAATCCAGCGGAAGAGTTAAAAAGGGGTCCTGACCCCTCACTGGAGAGCCTTGTGTAAAAAAACGAGCAGTGAGAAACTCCTGCAGAGTGGCACATGCTCACAGTTCATAATACCATAGTTCACATATCATAAAATCTGAGCATCATTTAGGTTGAAAGAGACCTTTAAGATGAGCAAGTCCAACTGTAAAGCAAACACAGCCAAGTCCACCAAGCTGAGGCAAAGTCAGATGAGCCTGTTCCCACCAGGCTGGCTGGGTCTGGCATGCACCACATATACCCACCAGCACGTGGCTGTTAAAGCATGTTCTGGTGACAGAGAGATGTGGGGTGATTCAAGAGAAAATAATGAAGCCACTCCCACCTGCCTGTGTGAATGTGACTCATGTGGGCTCAAACCCCAGCCAGATAGAAATCAACAGTTCATAAATGAAATATAAAAGAGCACCCCCTGAGGCCTGGCAGCCTGCCCCACCTCTCTCCTCCTACTAGGACATCAGTCTCTCTAATGGATTCTGTCAGGGTTTGTTCAGATCCTCCCTAAATGTCCCTGTGCTCATTCCCTGCCAGCATCTCAAAGGGAAGCAAAACTGCACATTTTCAAGGGTTTTCTGGGAGAGGGTCTAGCTCTCACTCTCTTCTTCCCAAGTGGGAAAGTCATTTGAGCCAGTGTAGTCTTTAGCTGGGACTCTTCCTTCAAAGCAGCTGCTATCGAGGACTTTGGGGCGAGGCAGGTCAGGCTGCAGAGAGAGGAGAGCAGGACAATGATGCCAGTGGGTGCTCAGGGTCCCACTCTGCACAGCACGAGGGGCAGCCAGTGTCCTCCTTGATGTTTGAGGAAACCATCATCTTGCAGCCCTGCAACAAGATGCTGGAGACTCCCTTCTTTCTTCAGACCCTCTGCTACCTCCCCTACCTCGGCAGGCTGAGGCTTCCAGCCCAGCAGATTTAAGGAGGCAGCAGCTTTCTGCTGATGGGAGGCTTGCACAAACCACACCTTTCCTAGTCCAGATGGGCCGTCCAGAGCCCCACACAAGCATAGTGTTTGCAGACTTCCTTTTGCCTGCCATGGCCAAGGAATCCAAGTTTCCATCAGCCCTTTCTATTTAACTTGCAGATCAATGAGATGCATTTCAGCAAGACTTGTGTTCCCCAAGTAGAGGATCCAGCTTCATGGCAGATGATACCTGCCGTACTCCAGAACTGTCTAATTCTCTGCCATGTAGGACTATTGTCTCCTTCACAGCTTCCTCAGTAGTCTCCAATGAGACACACATTTGAAGACTATAATCCCAGGAGGGCTCAGGCTGTGCTCTGAAATACGTGCTGTCATGATAGATATCCTGACAGACAAACACCCGAGCTGTCAGACAGCTCCCCAGGACAGCGGACAGCACTGGCAGCAGATATCCTCCCTGGCAGTAAAGGCAAAGTGAAACAAAACACCCAAGGGTCCTCTGAATACACCTTTTTTTTGAAATGCATCTGCCATGAGCCATAAAATGGTGTCCTCAGGTATAGGCTGCCGGGTGTCTGGAGAGGAGAGGCTTTGTGTAGGACTGGGCAAAGCTGAGCCATAATATGAAAAGGGCCATTTTTGCCAAAGCTTAGAACAGCCCTAGCAGATGAGAACAGAGCAGGGAAAAAAGATTGGAAGGCATCAAACCTTCCTCAAATCCACCTAAATCCAGTGAACTGCTAGTTACTGTGAGACCCTCCAGTGGGACAGCACAGCAAAACAAGATCTGTATCTGGGGCATGGTGGAGAAGCAGAACACGCTTCTCAGAACTTCACAAAGTCCTACCCTCACCCACATGTGGGACTCACAGGACTGTCCAGGAAACCTCAGAGCCAAAAACATGTTGGAAGATGGGTACTGCAGCCCTACTCCATGGAGGCACACAACCAGGGAGCTGGGCAATCACCCTTCCAGTCAGGAGTGAGCTGGTCCTCACGTGGCACCTTCCCCTCTGCCTCTCCCCCCCGGAGGCCCTGGGGAGCGGCGTGCGTGGGGGGAGGCGATGCACAACATGCCCATGGCTGTGCTGGCTGGCACCTTGCTGCTGGCACCAGCCTCCTCCACACTTTCAGTTCCTTGTGCCCCAGTTTGCATGGCTGGGATTTGCCATGGGACTCCAGGAGGCCCAGAGAGTTTCTGTGAAGCACCACGGTGTTTGCAAAGTGTCCACAAGAGAGGATCCCAGTGCCAGAGCCCCTCTGTCCCAGACAGGAGTGGCACACCAGCAGTGCAAGCCTCTCCCAGGCTGCCACAGGCGCTGCCAGCACCTTCCCAAGTCGCCCACTGGTGCAACGTGTGCAGACAACTTGTGGAAGGTGGGGGCCCACAGCTCCTGGGGCTGGGCAATCTTCCTGCCCATCTCCGCACGTGAGGCCCACTCCGGAGCTGCTCCATGGTGGCACATTGCATCCACCACTGCCACCGCCACCCACGAGGGGACCTCTGCACCCACCCCAGAGCCTCCCAGCAGACCAACCCAACAGCTCAGACCCATCCACAGCAGCAAACCTCCACATCAGGTCTGTGCAGGGGCTGAGAGACCTGCCCGTGCCACACAGCACCTTTGCTTGCAGGAGGGACGGGTCTAGCTGGGAGGAGGTGGGTCTGGGCCAGGTAACTGCACTCCCAGCCAGCAGCTGCGGGGCTGGGAGCTGCTCGGGCACCCAAGGAAGCGATCACGTTACACGGTGGGGACGTCTGGCCCAGAAAGTCCCAGGCTCTGGTACGTGGCACAAACCTGAACCCTGCTCTGTGAATGCTCAGCTGTTATATTTAGGATGCAGAGCTATGCTGGCTACACAGGGTATCCTGTTTTCTCAGGGCATTTTTGGGAAATGAGTTATTCCTTAGCTCCACATTTTGATATGTGCGTGAGAGCAGCAAGGCACAGGAAACTTTCTTAGGTTTTTTGGTTTGGGTTGTTTTTTAAATTTAAGAAGTGATAGCAACTATCAGTGTCAACCCAGTTTTATTAATCATGCTGGCATAAACAAACTTAGGACATATCCCAATAATTTAAACATGCATACTCTTGGAATTCACCTGTCTGGCAAGGTCCTGAAATACCAAAGTAAAAGTGAGTTTTGTTTTCATATTCACATAAAGCATATTCAGAAGCCATCCCTAATTTCACAGAAGCAGGAGTTATTCCCACTCTCTTCCAATGTCCCCTCTGTAAGCATGCCCTGTTGCATGCACTGGAATTTCAGCCCACACAAGGACAAGACTGAATGCTGCTGTGGTGCTCTTTTGAGTCCATTTTCAAGGTGAAGTATAGACTATCCAGAGTCAAGGCCATTTCACTGCTGGTCTCCCCACAACCACACAGAAAACACCCCGAAGGAGCTTGGCAGAATACGGATGGATTACCACATCTCTGATGCATGAGGAGCAGCAGCGATAACGCGGTCTTGGAATAGCACAACCACCGTGTATTAATAAAAGCATGACGCACTGCGACTGATTTATGAGCTTGGCACGTTAGGTGGGAAGGGAACATGCCTGGTTCTGATAGGGCTGGCAGGTTGTTCCTTACATTCCTCCAGCACACACGATCCACTGGCAAGTATTTTATAAGATTTACCTTAGCAAGTCACAGTTGAGCACTTCTCCACAGATAATACATGTAACTGTTACCGTGTGAGACTGAGTTTTTGGAGTTGGAAGCGTACGGCCGCTGTTCAAGTATGATGCACGTCACAATCTCAGATCACCCAAATGCACCAAAAACACCTCTAATATCACTATGGATGATAAGAGAAGCTGCTTCCTTCCTGCTTCCCAGAACCAACTGTTTCAAAGTCACAGGGGACTTCAGCTTTCATCTAGCAGCAACATGATGTAGAAGCAACTCTTGATAATCCCCACTGGGACATAGCACCAGGGCGTGTTAGTAGATGTCCCCATTGTTTCTTAAATGAGTAAGGATTTATTTCTATGCCTGTGGGATACCGCAAGCTACAAGAAAACTTTCAGATGTTTAAAGAAAGTTCCATTATTACCAGGGGAAGTATTCTGAAAGCACGAACTACACAGATTTTCATGCATTTATGGGTGGGCAAGACCAAAGTCTATAAACTCCTTGATGTGATAGAGTCAATCTCCTTGCTATGCGTAGGGAATTTTGTAAAGGTGACTAACTCACATCAGCTTTGCTGGGTATTACGTCTACAGTTGTGATGCTGCACTGATAAATATTTCTCTTTCAAAAGCAAGTGTTTCCCAAGAGCTGCAGTTACTACACAATGTCACGCTATGATCTGCCTCCTTGAATCTTCTCTGCTGTAGTGGAAGGATTGACGCCAGCAAGAGAGAAGCCTGATCTCCTTTGGTTCCTCTTCCTTAGCAAGTTAATGTTCTGGTTTTACTGCCAAAACCAAACTACTGGAAACAGTCCTTTCTTCTGTACCACTGCAAAAACAAGTCATACAATTACAAAAGGTTGAAAACCAAAAATCATAATTCCACTTTCACAAATTACTCATTCCACATCATACTAGATAATGGCAAGATGTTTTAGAACAACAGATGTTTTAGAACTGCACAGCCTAGTAGCAATAATATGATCTGATAATTTACAGTCATCTCATAACACTGTCTGTCAAACTGGGGGGCCACAGGAGCCTTTTGCAGTAAGACTTTAAGCCTTTAATTTTGCAGTTCTCTGGCTCACCTTCCAGCCAAGGAAATGTGTTTTCTGTAAAAGCTGATTGCTTTTCCACAGGCTTGTGTGACCTGAGCCTACAGGTTAAAGTTCAGTGTCCACTTGTGTAAATTGTCTGCAAGGCTCTGAATTGACAGCCATGACCAGGTCATGCATGCAGAGGTGAGGTTATCTTTTCAGAGCTGCACTGTGCCACATTGTCCAGACAAGGGTAGAAAACCTTTTTAACAAATGTTAAAAATATATACCTAAAAGTATTTAGAACTTCATTATGATCTGGAGAACTTCAGATACCTAAACTTGATAGCATTAGAATTTTTTTTACAAAATCCAAGGGCTGCACACTTCTCCCTCCACAATATCCCAGGGAATTCCTGTTTGTGGATACAGAGAATAATCTTACCAGTGTAGGCTTACATGCAGGCCATGGAAAGGATGTCTGAGCCATACATCACTTGGCATATTTGGTTCATAATTAAAACTTTGTCTGCTGTGGACAGGTATGAAGAATTTCTTTCTTCAGTGCTTCAAGTACTGGGTTTTTGGTACTTAAGTCATGATGTCTTATGGGATGGAGATTTCATAAAATGTATTATTGCTGGCTACCATATCACATCCAAGATTCAGTAGCAAATATATTTCTTTTTAAGTAATACTTTAAAATATATTTCAGATTTTCCTTTACTAATTTATTTATCACATTTACTGACACTGCAAGCGAAGCAAAAAAACTATTCTAGGAATGGACTGGGCACAGGTATTCTTTCTGTAACGATTTCAAATACCAGCTTTATTCAAACAACTTCTTACTGAACATCATCATAAGACATTGTAGCTAAGAGAATGTATTGTTGAATACTTCATTTGGCCATGTGTTCTGTGCATGCAATGCACATGTAGAAGTTAAATACTCTCAGGCTGTCTGTCCTGTTCAAGATGCTTCAAAGAACACACAAAATAATCACAGAAATGTCTTGTTACAGTCCCATCAATACACATACCAGTATGCCAATACACCAAGCTGGAAAAATTGATCCTATTCCAAGGCAAGAATATTATATAAAAATTATTAGGTAGGTTGGTATTACTTTCAGACTTGCAATAATAATAATAGCAACAATAACAACACTAGTAATTTTTTAAACACCTACTCTGGATTAACTTGGAAATGTGTTACATAACAGTTGTGGTACTCCCCCAGCAATTTCAGCAGCTCAGCTATGACTGTACACACATCTTTCATAACCTTGTTGGTGATTTTAATCTACCTCAGCAACTGTTGTTCTAATAAATATTTCTTTCAAATGAAAAAAAAAAACATTGTAGTAATTATGCAATAATAATTTTCTGAATTACTATAAAACCAACAAAATAAGCCATGGTGGTTTTATAGTAATGTTTTTTTCTGTGATCATAAACAAGGACATGAAGCTCCCTGGAAAGTAAAAAAAGCAGAACCTACCTGTTAAAAAAATACTACAGTTGAACCATCATTAAGTTTTGCTGGCTATTGAAACAATGCTTGCTCAGGTTCTGTGATTAGCCACATGAAAATGGTATTTGGCACTAACATGATGCTTTTTGTGTTGAAATAGAACACGGAAAGTGACAACACTATTACTGTGTATTGTCCAACAGTAAAACACCATGATATTACAGTGATTATTATTCATATTCCAGAGTGCTGCAAGCCCCACTCCTGAAGCTACGGTATCAGAACAAAATGACGGTTCCTGTAACAGGGAGCTTGTGAGGGGCATGCAGGGAGGTGACAGACGGATGCAGACAGACTGGAAGGCAAAATGAACACTGGAACAGCTTTCATTAACACAGTAGGTAAGACTCCTTGCACACCAGTAGCGTAAAACACTAAACTTATGCATACATCAAAGCCAAAGGGTTTTAAATGAGGGATGCAGAAGACACCGAGGAGGGAATTTTTCAGAAATGTATGCAACAGCTCTTCAGGAACAACAGGGTGTTGGAAACAGAGCCTAAAAATGCTTATTTAGAAATGTAAAAAGGAAGGGCACAGAGGCTGACCTGGTGGGACAATCAGACCAAGAGATAACTTACATAACACCTAGATTTGAGTAAGAGGGATGGTGTAACAGCAGGCTTTGGCAGTCGTGCAAGTGAAGGGAAAGCTTTACAACTAATGCAACAGATATGGCAGAGCCAGAATGGCAATAACACAGAGCAAGAAGCAACAAGTCACAGACTAATAAGCAACACACTCTGCAACTTTCTCAATGGCTGTGAAATTAAAGTTGTTTAGCTGTCAAGCACAGAAAAAGGGACACCATATATCAGATCAGTATAATCAGGCTGGATTAGACTGCAAACTGCGCGACCAGCTAGGAAAAACAGAGAGAGATACGCTGTAAAAAAATGGAGATTGAGACAGAGCCGACATAGGAGGCTTCAGAAATATCCAAGTCAAAGCTGTTGACTAAGCACAATCTTATCAACGAAAGGACAACAGAAGCAGAAACCACGAGGGTTACAGAGTTGGGAATATTCAGTTGCACTGAGGCTGAAGGAACAGCTCAATCTTGAGGTGTCAGAGAAGCGGACTAGCCGTTCTGGCAAAAGGGCACTCCTATTGCCACCTTTGTGTAAAAGGCACATCAAAAAAACAATGCCTTTTTCTTAAAGCAATGGGTAGTGCAAGTAAATCCCAACAATTCTTACCATGCAACTGTTACGGAGAAGACAAGTGGGCCTTTTGGAAGAAGCTATCCATCCATCCATCCAGCAAAAGTTAGATGGAACAGAAACACAAAGACTAGCCAAGCACACAAAAACCCACTTTGAAAACCCACCAATATGCTCTAGCTCATGCTTTTCATGTTGCCACCTGAAAACACTTGAAATGCTCCAAGGTCCAGCAGGAGGAGAAAGTAGGAAGGTAGTTATTTCCAGAGGAGGACAGACCAGCTTTCTTTTTCAGAAGATGCATCTACAGGACTGTCATGCAAGTAATAATGAATAAGAAATAATAATGCAAGTGCCATCGGTGTGGCATGCCAGCACACTTACAAGCAGAGAGCAAAGCCAAAGACAGCATGCCATCGACCCTGCTTTCCATAAGGCTTAATTCTATTTTGAATATCCTCATGGGCATTTTAAAAGCTGTAACTTCAACTCTGAGGTTTTGCAAGCTTTGTTTTGTGTGGTGTATGATATCATAAACATCCTGTATATAATTACAAGTGCAATTTTGTGGGCTGTATTTTCCCTATTGGTAGCCCAAAGCTGACATTTACAAAAACTCTTCTGCACGCTTATTTGATTTGAACTTTTTATTATTATTACAAATGTATATTATTTTATTAAAAAAATTCACACTGAAGCAAAGTCAAGTCCATTTCATTACAACCAAGAATATAAAATAAATGCAATGAACTCATAGCTTAGTTTTAACAGTCATTTCAAGAGTGACATCAGGACAACTTAAAAGCAGTAAACTCTCAACTCTAGAATGAGAAACAAGTATTTTTCTTTGTGTTTCTGGTAGCCCATTGGCACGGGCACTGCTGAATGCGGCCACCACGGATCTAGAGCGGCAAAATTTTGTGGCAGCACCAGGCGCATACACAATAATTCCTAATGGAAACTACAGAAATGAAAGATGCGTGCATGAAATTATTAGGGAAAAAAAATAACTGAGTAGAGACAGGCACACTTCCACAAATAGTAAACATGGGAATATACAACTAGAACAATTTGAAAAGTTACTACCTTACATATATAAAAAGTTCTTTAAATTGCTGTTAAAAAGGACATGTTCTGTCCAGATTTTGTGTAATACTTTTTAGTGTCTACACAAGACAAATTTTTAAAAAAATTAAATAGCATTAATTTACTACTAAATATTTAGGAGATAACAGTGCATTAAGGACTTTTTTCATATAGTAATACACATCGCTCCTGTCCGGCGACATTTTTAGAAGATTACGCATGGCCTTATGTACAATACATTTATTTAATCCTAAAACAATTCTTTGCTTAATGGTGTTAAAGTACCATTCCTGAAGATTATGAAGGGGAACTAAGCTTACTATGTTTATATAAAATATCATACATATTTGAACACTTCTAGCTTCCCGCCACCCCTCCCGCTACAAATGCGCTTCCCTCCCCCTCCCCAGATACAGTGTCACAGATACAGTGCAGGACTTGCAGCTTTCCCTATATTTTTCCTTCATTGTGCAGTTTGTGCTACATAAAATTCACCAATGTGGACCAGGCTGCTCATCCCATTAATTCCCCATGTGTTTGTTTCCTCTGAGCCACAGCGGGAAAAGCTGTACTCAGCAGCCCACTCTCCCACCAGGATGGAGAGGGCAGCTCTGTGCCTCTCAGCACAGGTGTGAAACACTTTGGTGAGGGTCTACAGGTTATGGGCAGAGACAGAGCTGAGTAATAAAGAAACTGCACAGGCAATAAATAACATAAAAACGACACGGTCCTGGTTTCCCACAACAAACTGCACAATTCACTTTGAAAGCGGAGAGTTTCTCATGGGATAACCCCTAGGCAGCAAGGCTTCTTCCACTATGACTGCCACCCAACCTGGCAGCGTGCCTCAACTCCCAGGAAAAGGCGTATTATTTCACCCCCAGGAAGGAACTACAAGAGTGTGTAGAGCCTACACTTTGCAGCCAGTTGCTTTTGTTTTCATTCTCTCTCCTCCTGGTTGAGAATTTGAAGGAACAGAGGAAGTCAGCTCAGCTTCATCTGTGCACACAAAAGCTAGAGAGAGGAGTGGCATCCCAACCAACACAAGAAATGCAAGTGCAGCTTAGAGAGGTTGTGGCAGTCACTCTAGAAGCTGGAAGCTCACTCAATTAAAGCACCTTACATTGCTGTGAAGTTTCACACTCTACATACAGATTAATCTACACCATGATTTTGCCTTATTGGCACAAGGGCCCACCTTAATTAACCATATGGTTCCCTGCCACCTCCTGATCTTGTATGAATTTTGATGATCAGCTGCAGGTCACAGCAGAAAAAAGAAACATTAGATAAATGTAGTAGAAAAGACAAAATGTTGAGAGAGAACAGAATGATGAAAAGAATAGGAGGGGACAAAAATCACTCTTCCTTAGGTTAATTTCCAGAAATGTGACATTCAAATCATGGAAGTATAAAAGAAGTGTTACTTAATGGCATTGGCCCAATATCCATTTGATCAAAAGCACCTCAGACAGAAGTGATAGACAGAAGGGTGAGACAGAAAGAACGTCACCTCAGAGTCACTGAAATAAAGGGACAATTAAAACCTGTTCTTTCAAACAGAGCGCTACAGTATGTATAAAATGTAGCATTTCAAGGGTTATACATTGCAAGTGTCCTCTGGGAGATTATTTTTCCCCAGAAATATTTTTCTCTTTCCAATTGCTTCATTTAATTTTTCACCACCTTCTTATCCATTTGATGACAAAAGCAGGTTTTAGTTGCTTTTCCAGAACAGCTGGGTGTTGTCAAAATCACATGATGGTAGGTACGGCCAAAGCAAGCCAACTGCTCACAAAAAGTAGGAAAACAGCGCAAGTTTGAGGAGGAAGGGGGCACTGAAGATGACTGTGAGATGAAATCCAGTAGAACCATGTATGTGAGTAGCTGTGATGAAAAGCTTTCTCCTCGAAGCAAACAGATCCACTCATCTTACTACATCTGATCACAACTTCAGTGTGAATGTGTACAGGCACACCATTTATTTTGTTGTGGGCACAGGACAGAATAGAACACTCTGCAGCCTAAAAACCTGTTACCACTGACCATTTACATTTAAACTCCTCTCACTTCACTTCTTCTCTGGACACCAGCTGTAGAAGCTCACTGATGTTACACTGCCAGTATTTTTCTAAACGCATTTCTCTAGGTTTTCTGCCACAAGAGTCACCCTTATTTCTGAAGGCAGAAGGAAAAATGAAGCTGTCCCAAATTACATGTTATGTCTCTCTGAATAACTGTGGTTCCAGAAGTTGGACAATAATCCTCTGATTATGCTTCTGAACTCTTGCTTAATTACTGGGGATTTTCTGCCAGCTACCCATCCACTTACAGTCCCTTAGGCACAATCAAAACATGTTTGCTCTAGGGAAAAAGAAACATTTCAGTGCAATCAAGCGCATCTGGTGTAACTAATCTGGTTAATCACAGCAATGTGAGGGACAGAGAATATGCATTATAAACAAGAAAAAGGAACAATTTTTAACATGCTTTTCAAACTGCACAATAATTTCTCTTAATTATAAATTCTAACATAAAATGATTAAATGCATTTGTTTTTGCAAGTCTTAGATTTCTGTCACCTTTAAATTTTGAGAACTGACTCAGGAATGTGAAAGGAAGCTAAAATTTATAGAACTCTCACACACATTAATAAGCTACTTAGCAGAAAAACAGAAAAAGCCCATCATCCACATTCCTACTGAGACTTGAGGGCAGTAAATACATTTTTCTGATTATTTTGGTGTCCAGCCTGGGAAGACATTCCATTCTTCTGTTCCAACAGATCCTGAAAGCATCTCCTTTTTATGTGACTGTCCTGGTTTCACTTAAAGTAATGCTTAATTTAAATTAGTCAGAGCATGATCACTGTGATTTCAAGAATTCAATGTGAATGAGTTAAGAAATATCAGCAATCTTCTGTTTGGCGTTCAGTCCAGTAGCATGAAGCGTATCTGTCGCTGAAGAGACTTGGGTCGGTTTTTTTATTTTTTCATTTTTCTTTTTTCATTTTATTAATTTTTAAAATTTTTTATTTTTAATACTTTGCCTGAAAACTAGACTAATAAAAACAGAATAGTAAAATACTCTGGAACAGTAAAATTTTGCTGTTCTTGACATCCATGAGCAAAACAGTAATATCCTGTGAAAATAACATAGTGCTTTAAAAAGGTGCAATATACCTGTATAGCTAAACTGGTCTGCCTAGTATAAAACTAACTATATACAAGCTTGAAAGCCTGGGAGTTCAAGATTTCAAAACTTTAAAATCCCATCAAAGAGATTGAAAAGACAGATTTATGGCAATCACTACAGCATAAGGAAGGTGCACCAGGAATCCTTCAAAATTCCAAAGGTTAAAGAAGTTAAGTGCTGGGTTCAGATCAGAAGGGTTCATTAGAGTAACCACAATGGAGCACATGCAGGGGCAGGGAAGAAGGAAAACTTCACAAGAATCTCCTTTATGGCAATAAAGGGATGGGGATGGGGCAGGGGTAGGGGAAGTCTTCAGCGAGTGAAGTTTTCCTTTTATCATCATGAATTTTAATTCTGCATCATAGTTTGTATTTTTGGTCTTCTCATCGTTATGAACTTCATATTGCTGGAGTCTTCTGGCTTCAAGTCCATTCCTTTCTGAGTGCAGCCTGTCAGGCCCCTCAGTACCTGTGAGACTGATGAGACTGATGATACTGAGAGCTCTGCTGAGACGACGTGGAATAGCCCATTGTACTCTGGGACTGAGAAGATCCCTGAATGTTGCTTTGGTAACTCAGGCGTGAGCTGGAGTGCTGCAGGAAAAAAGAGAGGGATCAAAGGAATGAAACCCAGCCTGTTTGGACCATGCAGCTCAGAAAATTTTTAACCCTTCTGGTGCTCATTAAAACATGATTGGTGGGGAAGCTGACTAAATAGTGCTACTATTTAGGGTCCCATAAAAAAGCCAGCATTCTGATCTGCCATCAGCTTTAACACAGCACACAAAATACACAAGAACCCTTGGAGACACCTAAAAGTACAGCATGTACACACCTATTTTCTGAAGAAAAAATACACAAGAGACAAGAGAGCAGATTCCCTTTCAAAAGTCATCTGTTTCTTAAAGTTACATCTATCGTTATTGTAACTGCTATTAATGCTGAGGCTACAAACACGCTCCTCAAGATAGGCAATACTAAATGCTATAGAGAAATATTTTATTCTTTTCTGAGAAAAAGACAGCCATGACTTAAGAGTTACTTGATTTGTCTAAATGAAAATTTCTCCATTAAAATAAAATAATATAATTTTAAGTGAGTCTTTCAACCCACTCCCTTATCTTCTGCAAACAAGGACAACTGCTTAAAGAAGGGTATGTGTGTGTACATAGCCTCACATTAATTTTCCTGTCTGGGTTTTTTTTCCTTCCACAGTTTAGGACAGTCAGCTCAGCAGACTCCAACCCCGGCAAGACAAATACGTGGATCTTGCGATCTCCAGCCTGCTGAATTTGCCATTTCATTACCATAACCATTCCCCATCCAGAATTATTCGTGAGCTGCCCAATAATGCAAGCTTGCAAAATCACTTAGCACGAGAAGTAATACTCAATGGACAGGAGACTGTCCAGCAAGGTAAACCCCACCACAATCCACATGATTAGGCTAGTTGTGTAAAACAGTGCCTGGAACCCGGAATTTTTCTCAAAATTCTGGAAATTTTTTCAACTTCCAATGGAAAAGAAAAAGAATTGTGACAAATTCTATGATGTCATAGGAGTTGTCTCTGGATGAAAAGCATCAGTTCACCATGCTAAGCAAAATACCCAAGGTCACATAAGGAAAGCTGAGTAAAATTCAACAAAGGATTTGCACTGTCATTTGTGGAAGCAACACATATTGAGGCTGGTGAATGACAAAAAAAAAACTTCAACAGAGACTTTAGACCACAAGCTAAAGGAAACTCAAAGCAAAGGGAATCTTCTACCTACTTCTGAGTAAGATAAAATGAAGTAAAATTAAAGCCATAAGACTACAAGAATGCATTAACTTGTCCATGCTTATTTTTCTTCCACATACGAGAATTTGTTTTTAACAAAGTCAGACTTGGACAAATTGCAGACATTCCTTTCTGGAACAGAAGATTGTCAGCTAGAAGTTAAAGGCAGATAGCCAAACACAAGGGTAAAAATGGATAATCAGACCATACAATTTAGTGAATGATGTACAAGAAACATATGGATCATGATTTTAATGCCTGTGCTGTTGAAGTTTAGAAGGAAGGCATCATAGGGAGTAAAAAATCTGAAAAAAGGAATACTGAGACTGAGAGGAACTTGTAAGGGGAAAGTTTGCTAACGATTCAGAGAGCTGGGTAAGAATTCTATAATGGATATCACCAAATGCAGCACACCAGTCCTCAAAGTATAGACCAAACCAGACCAGCCATAAATACTGTGCAGTCAGACAGCTGTACTGATTTGTCCAGGCCACATGGCTGTCTGGAACTTTTCAAAAAAGAAACCTAGTTGTCTTTCCTCTTAAATTGCCCTCAATGCCTTCATGACCATTTGTAACTGAAAGATTCAAACAAAGATGGGAGAAATATGTCTGGCACTGAATAATCAATTGTCTGTGGAGAAGGTCTGGAGGGCTAAGTCAAGACAACTCTAGAGCTGGCTGCCTTAAAACCGACTTGTTTTAACTTTAAAGCAGCCTGAAAAGACCATTCTCCAAGGTGAGATCCTCTTGGAGACTAGGAGCAGACAGAAACCCTAGCATAATTTAAAATATACCCTTAATATCGATCTTTTTTTTTTAAATTCTTCTTTCAACAAATTACTGCTCCAGCAAGTATAAACTCAGAAATACTGAAGATCCTGGTAAGTTCAATGCCTTCTATATTTAATGTAAGTCACTTTTTCAGTGGAAAATAAAATGCTAGTAAGCAAAGACAAGTATGGAAACTCAAAAATTATTCAGTGATAGTGCTTTTCCTTATGAATAGTACTATACTGGAAAACATGACATCGATTCTGCTTTGGTCACATTAGAAACAATGCAGGTCTTTGTACCCTACTTTGTAATGAATCAAACGGATGAACCAAAATGTCATTCCTGTGTTTACATGCATTATTTTTCTTTAACATTAGAAGCAGACTGAGAAAGATACCAGAATAAACTACAGAACCACTTAATACACGTGACAATATAAAGAACTACATGGGAGAGCCTGGTTCTAACTTTGCTTCTCCTTCTCAGGATTGTCTCACATCTGCTCCTCACATGGGATTTAATATTGCCAAGACTTGAGTACCCTGAACTTGATGCAATGCAGCATTTACATCCACTGGCTTCAGCAATATTACTCTAAAATATAAAGTATGCCTCAGGTTACATCAAAAATTCATTAAAACTGATCTATTTTTGCACTAAGGAAGGGGAAAACTGACATTTTGGCCCTTGGCCCTATAGTATCAGAAGCAGCAAAATTTGCAGAGGTACCTGATAATCTGAAGGCATGACAGGCCCGCCTGAGTTAGTGCCTGAAGGCCCTATGCGTGGTTTCTTGTTGGGAGGCACCTGGTTGAGGCTGGAGTCCTGGCTGTGCTGGAGCCCCGCGGCCGCGGCCCCTCCTGCCGCGCCGGCGCCCGCCGCCGTCCCGTTGGTCTGGGCGCTGTTCTGCTGCTGCGGCTGCGGCTGCTGCGGCGCTGCCTGCGGCTGCTGCTGAGCTGCTGTCTGCTGCTGATGCTGGTTCTGCTGCTGCTGATTCTGAGGGAAGAAGCGACACAACACGGTCACTTGCTCTGAGCTAGGTTTGTGAGCTTCGTGGAGCCGCCAACCCCGGCAGCACCTTGGGGGAGGCAGGCGCGCCTGCCCGATGGGAAAACACAGCAAGGCTGAATGCTGAGAGAAGTTCACCCTCAGTACAGACCTGCACACCTTGTGGGGGTATCCCACCTGTGGCCGTTTTGCTTTTTTAATGAAACAAGCTGGACTTAAAATGGAAAGACAGTCTAGTGCCTCCTGCAGCTACCCAGGTGCTCAGAGAGGATAAAAGGAACCGTTTATAAAGCAGTAATCGCCTAATGAACTAAATCAAAACACCCAAAATTTCACTAGTGCTCAAGGGCAGACACAGGGAACCACAGTAGAGTTGTTCTAAGTGCTTCAACGGCGTTCACTCAGAATGAAAAGCACTTTGCAAATTTTCACTTTTTACTTTCAGCATTACTGCCAGAAAGGTAAGGAAATTGAGGCCAGTGGAATTATATCACGTCTTCCTGGTTGTGAGGAAATTCTGTGGCAAAACCAGAAACAGGTTAGGTTTCATTACTATTTTGGTTTCCTGTGCTTTTAAGTACCTTGCAAAGAGTGCTGTACTGGGAATATGGCCCAGGATGGTGCACAACTTACAGGGTCAGAAAATCTTATTTAAATAGCAAAAAAGTGAAATTAGACCAGAGATGTTGAAGACAAAAGAGAAAACAGCTGAAAGAAGAATCTGACAAGGGAAGGAGAAGACTAGCAAAGGAAGAGAAGCTAGATAATTAAGATGACACTGGGACCTAGCAGGAAAATAAACAGAGAAAAGCGTCAAAGAAGGGTGAAAAAAGGTTAAGAAGAAGAACACAAGAACAAAAGACATTGAGAGCTCTTCTGGCTTCAGAGGGCTACAGACTAAAAGGAATATTTGAGGAAGTGGAGGGAAGGTCAGAAAATCAACAGAGTGCAACTCTGCCCTCCATGGTTACAGTTCTGGGAAAGACAACACATTCATCTGCTTTTGAACACCAGGGATGGCTCCTCCATCCCAGCACTAAATCACCTAAGAGAATTGGAAAGAAATGCAGTTTCACTCCAAATGTGAGATATGTCATTTGCTCATCATGGCAAAAACCTTCAACTGACATGGATTGAATTAAAAAGCCTTACTATCCTTCCCCTAATAAACTGTAGGGAACATTCCAGGATAGGGTTTTTTTTTTTCCTAGATTATCTGCTTATATAATGATCAAAGCTTTAGTATGGCAGTCTTTTAATAAAAACCTCACTTAATTAGTTTCTCAGAAATCATGACAACCAGTTGCCACTAGCAGAAAATTCTTGACACCCCCTTCACCAAGAGGCTTTTTGTTACCTCAAATAAATTACATGAAAGATCTGCATCTATGCCATTCATCACAATGGTCTCCCAAGATACATTCAGACAAAATTTGCAGTGATGTACTCATTTAAGACTACAAAGAAGACTTGCATCTTCACAGACTTAAGAGGTGGCTTGCAATTCCATTTCACATTTAGCAAAACCCATAATGTATCCCCCTGCATGTAGTCCTCAAATCTCATTTCAGATTCTATTTCCTGCGAGATTTAAACTTCAGTAATTTTAAAAGTTAATCAAACTAGCTTGTAAAAAACCCTATTAAAAAGCAATTTATTTTTCATAATGGTTGGAGCTTCACTTACACAAACAAAACACCAATAACCAAGGCATTATTTGTGTTAGAATTCTGAAATTTGTGTTTTCATAAGAGTGTTTGGAGGCAAGTAAGGTAGTTACTACTGTATGAGCTGAAAAACTTCAGGTTTTTTATGTGTAAACAAATATTGAAGGGACTCCCACAATTAAAGTCAAGAGCTTGTAGCAGGTCCCAGGTTTTATGCTCCAGATTTTAGCACAAAATCTAGTTGACTAGCCTGACCTTGCTCTTATGTGGAACTACTACTGCTACTGCTTGGGTAAAGACTGAGACCTGCTCAGTCAGTCTCCAGCTGGGGCCTGGCTGCACCACCTTACTGCACAAAAATGGATTTTGCCAGCAAAAACCCTGTCCTCAGGTCAGTCTGGTTCATGGCAGTTCCTAAATGACTACACTTGTGAAAGGTCTACACTTAACAGCACACTGCCATGTGTCACCTCTCAGGCATAAATTACCAAAATGAAATTTCAGTCCTACCTAGAAACAAACCTAGCAGAAACTTTCCTAACAAAACTTAAATAAGAAAAAAATATTTTCACTTTGTTTTACAAACCCTCATTTTACTCTTGCCAACTAACAACTAACCACATGGAAGAATGGATGCTTATGATAAATGTTATTTAATTCAGATGCAAGTTCCAAATAAACAGAGACAACTTCTCCAGGCCTCTAAATGATTATACAGATATTTATGGTTTTAAAAACAAACCAATCTAAAAAAATTAAACCTTTCATTTACAATAACATCATAAAGCAACAAAGCATGGCACAGATTCAACTTTCAGAATAGCCTTTACCTCCAGATTTTCTACATTGTGGGAACACGTTCAATGAGTAATATGTGACTTATATTACCTAAATGGTCTAAAAAAAAAGTTTATGTGTGCATAAATACCTGACTGTCCTCAACAATCTCAAGGACTATTTATGTATTGGCTGTTTTAAATATAAACATTTGCCATTGTCATCATCCCTGCAACACTCCCAGGGAAAAGACAGATATTTACTTTTAAGTACACTGACTTCAATGTAAGAAACCCAGAATAATTTTAGTTCTTAAGGTTTCTTCTTGTTTTTTGAAGCTGTGAGAGTTGAAGCAAAACTAGAACTAAGTTACAATCAAATCAGTATAATGACTTTCATTTTATTTTTGCTCAGGCGTCTGTTTCCTCCTTTGGAAAAAACTATCTGGACACAAAAATCATGGATACTACTGCTTGTTCTTGGTATAGAAGCATCTGCAATATCAGTTCTGAAAGCAAAATCTGCTCTCTAAAATACAGTTTTAAACTCAGCTAGTTTGTCATGCTACACAGAAAACTGAAAACAGAAGATTCACGTACTCAAATCATTTCTCCAAGAGACAACAGCCCTTCTCACACAGTCCTCAGATAACAACAGTTCAAGACTGTTCTCTTCACATTTTGTTAGCTATACATCACTGTTGGTGCCTCACTGTACCCTGTTCAGTGCAAATAACACGCTGTTTCCTACACTGTAGCACCATTGTCCAGCCTTCACAGCACGAGGGGACAATTGCCGTGGTCACGCAGCACAGCTGAGCTACACGCACCAAGCAGATCAGATTATGTTGCAAACACACCAAGATTTATTATGCACACAAACAAGTTCTTGCCCATGTCTATGGGGCTATGGGAAAGAGAATATTCAGAGCAGATTGTTGCTACGAGAACAGTTCACAGTCCTTACTACTCCTTTGTCTGAGGGCCCTTAAAACTTGATCAGGAAACTGTGTGCAGATGGATGAAATGTTCTGATGTAGTGCCAGAAGCAGGCTGCCACTATTTATTTGAGACCCCGACAGCCATCTACATTCAAATGGCTGGATGGATGCCAGTCATACAATGAAAATGCCATTCTTTTCATGTGCTCACGTTGTATTTTCATCATGCGATGCTGGAGGAGGTAGCAAGGTCTTCTTGGAATGAGAGCAGCTGAGAGCAGGCTACTGCTGACAGAACAGCCAATCCAGCTCATTCCCCACAGGCCAGGGCAAACCATGCTGGTGATACCACCTGAGACACCCTAAGTCATCTGATACTTTTCAACTGTCTGAGAAGCAGTTCTAAGAGAGCTTTGCCTTGGAAACACATTCTTGGTTAACTCTTCATGTTTCACTAGTTCTTATTTGACACCATGATGCTTTCTTATTGCATACTTGTAAGTAAAAAACCCCAACCAAACAAGAAGTTTATTATACCTTATCCCCTTTTTCTTCAGGTTCATCTTCATTGAGGAATTCTCTTTTCGGATATGGAATCTGACAGCCAGCAAACACACTGGAACACAGTAAACAGTAAACACTCCACAAATATGTACATGTGGCATGCATTTACTTAAAGCTCTGTTAAAAACAAGTGCATATAACACAACTGCATTTCTTGTATTTGATGAATCCTGTTTCCACAAGTGAGTGGCAGTGTGAGCACCCAAGACAGGTGCTGATTGTAATGTCAGATCTCTTTGCTGTTGGCACAAGGCTGTCATTTAGAAATCATGGCATGGTTGAACATGCCCAAATGCCAGAACGACCACTTGTTGATCCAGATGGTAAAATGAACAAACACAGTGTCAGAGGTTCCACAACACCCAGTTGGAACATGCATGGCTCACTGAATAAAGGGACTGATCCAAAGAGCATTAGTGTCTTATGAGCCTGTCTTGGCTTACAACAGGCTTCAATATATTTGCCAATTCCAACTGCAGAGTTACTTTCACTAACCTTCTCAGGTCTTGTTTAAGAAAAAAAAAGATTGCTTTTAAATTCATCTGACCAATGGAATGTGGAACATTCCTTAAGGTTTATGGCAGAGACCTTATCATAATGTTGTTCTGTAATATATGGGGAGCTACAGCTATAAACACTAAGCAGAAAATTACTGGTAGATCTTGACCAGTATCAATTTCTTAGATTTTTGTGCCAATATTCAGAATACAATCAACATTATGTGGTTTTAAAAAGGGTGTAAACAGTTCCTAATCTTGCTGCTATGCAGTGTTTGATTTTTTCAAACAAAAAAGGGAATTTAAAAAACCCAACTAGTCTCAACTAGACTCCTTCTGCATTCCAGTGACTGTTCCATCCTGTTAGTGTTGCCTGGTAGTTGAGGAAACAGTGAAAGCAAAGGTAGAAGTCTACCTGCATTAAATTCATACAGATCATAATGCCATGCACCACCATGCTCCTGAAAACTGGGAAGAGAAACTGACAAAGTCTGCCAGCTGGAATTGAATATGTCACTTGAACTTTCCATGACAGTAAAATATACAGACATATCAATTCTGTTCTCTCAAGCCTTCTGAACAAGGGATTTGTGGGATTCTAGGCAGCCATTTATCTCTTCATCTTTTCTCATACTGTTACCCTGTGACAGAGGGCATGGGAATAGGCTGCAGGTCAGAGAACTGTCCCAGTCCCAGGGAGAGGCACAATCAGCCAGGCAATGAAGAGCAGGGCTCTGTGAGGCTGTGTAAGGCAGAACAGAAGAGGGCAGAGATTGATTCTCTAAATGCTGCAGTAAAGTTGTCACTCTGGCTTTGGTAGTTTGCTCAGAACTACAACACTAGTGTGGAACCGGGTTATTTTTCATGACCAGTTCTGGCACCAGCAGATACAGACACTCTGTAGTTTCTACTGAGCATGGCTGAGCTGCTACTTCTTGTGGACATAGCTAGGTATCTATGATTTTCAGCTGTCATTTAATTTCAGGAACTAGCATGTAGCAGAAAGAAGTCACTCCAGATGTGCACAGAAGAGGGAATACATACTCTGATGTAGGCAGAGGATCCTCTTGGAAGTAGGGGTCCTGCAAAGCCTGCTCTGAGGTAATTCTCTTCGTAGGGTCCATAGTAAGGAGCTTCTGAAGCTGCAAAGCATAACATTAAAAATAGCAAAAAGCTTATCAAACTATCATTTCTCAAAGTATGACTTGTATGTCTTGGATTGTGGATTGCTAAATTATTTCTGGCTTGTCCAGACAAGCCTAAGTTAGCATTGCTTGTTCAGTGAAGTTCCCAAGAACTACAATGCACATCCATCAAAGTACTGTGGTTGTGAAGTACTTTTCATGTAATAAACAGTTAAGTGTATCAGACAATATTAATTGCTCAGGCTGAACCACTGCACCAAAGCAGCGCTAAATTCAGCTATTACAGACAGGTTCATAAAGCATCTTTTCTAAATAACAGCTTTTTGTTGTGGTACATGTATAGCTTTTATACTGTTTGGCACTGCTGGCACAAAAGGAAAAAAGTGTCAGAATGGACTGAACACGACCAGGATTCTCCATATCGCTTTAGGGATGGAAACAATAAATCTTCATTTCTTGCACTGGCAACATTCCAGAATCAGAGCACTCATGCAGCTCCCAAACCCACTCTAATTGGTACCAAAATGAGAAAGAGGAGGAGCAGACCCTTCCTAGTAACCTTTCTTCCCTGCTAAGAGGAAAACAAGCACAAATTTATTAGCTAGAATGCTTTTGACTGCAGCAGGCTATAAAGGAGGATTACAATGTATTAGCAGCATAAAACAGGAATTATAGGCATATCACACCATTTTAAATAGTTACTTATTTATCACATTCTGATAAACCTACAGTAGGAAATTTGGGTGCTCAAATTACATTATCCTGCTCTCACACAATACTCTTTTAATTCAAACCAGTAATGAAAATAAAATTCTTTCTCCAAAGGACATCTCAGCTCAAACTCTCCTTCAGGTCTCCAACAAAAACTGCCTGCATATTCAGCAAAATAATGTGATTTTGGCATGAGTATTCAGGGCTTTTTGTTCCAATAAATTAAAAACCTGACATACAATTCTATATTCTACATATATGCTACAGTAAACAGCCTCAGTAAAAGCAATCACCCACTGCAAGAAAGGAAATACAGGGAGTAATTTCTCAATAGTTGTAATTAATCCTACTTGATAGATAAGGTCTCAAAATTCTCTGTACTTTTGCCGTTTTCTTCCCAACTCTTCTTATTCACATGCTTTATGGGCCACAGACCTCAACAGATTCACAACAAAACAGAGCCATTTGGGCTGTCTCTTCACCCATCAGTTCATTTGCAACTAGCTTCTAAATAGATTTCTACTGCTTGCCTAGGGATACACTTCAAGATATTCCTGCATTGTACACACCTGGAGGGTTTGAATGGGCACTTATTTACTGTATTTTTGTGTGGTGAGATAACTCTTGACCCTACATTTTCTGTGCATCTTAACAAACTGAACTTCTAAAGTGATGTCGGCTCTCTACATAGTGACCTCACACAAAACAATATAGACAATAGTTTGGTACTCAGTATCTTTATTTAGATCACCTTTCCCTACATGGATTTTTTTTGTCAGCTAGAGCAGCTTCTGGCACCTTTGCAGGTTATGCAAATTTCCCAGTTCCTCCACAGTGACTGTAAGGATGAACATACGTATTCTGTACAAGCCCACTCCTGATCTTTGCTACCAGCTGTCATCATTGACAGAAGAGCACAGGGCATCAGCAACCTCTGCCCCCTGGACTCCCTCCTCAGACCTGGTTGCTGCAGTCCTACTCTTGAGAAAGCTGCTCCAGTTTTCTGCCATATAACATGGTCATCACAAACTGTCTCCAAACATGACCTGTATTCTTTGTCACTCATGGGTAAGGCTAATGTACTGCAGCAGAAGGCCTAAAGATATTTTGACCCTTTTAATGATCTGGTCATTCTCTTAGCATTCCTGCTTCATCCCAAGAATACAATCAGCTTGCCCATTCCAAGTAATACCACACACAATATCACTAACAGTGAGATAACCTGCCTATGTTACTGTGAACCAATGTCTTTGAAGTCTGGTTATCTGTAGCTTCTGGGAAAATGAATTTAAAAAAATGTCTGGAGACAATTTGTTTCCAGGGCAGCTGCTAAGACAACATAGGAAACCAATGCGACTAGATTTCATCAAAATCTCATACTTCCCTGCAGGTCTCAAGCTCTCAGGCTCCACTGGCCTGACATGACAGCTACAAATACTATGCTTGTAACTCTTCCAGGACAGCAAGAACAGATGCCTCTTCCTGAATGGAAAACATTCTGCCCTTCATGTAGGCATTATCATTCAATGTCAATCAGCAGAATGGCATAATATCATTCTCTTTGTCAAGAGTCACTTGCTATCCTGCACTGATCTACTTGATGCCATCTGTTCCTCATGCACCACACTTCCTGTACTCATTAGCACAGTCTCAATCAATGACTGCTACAAAGCAGATGTCACCTCTTCAGAGGTCACCCTGCAAGATGGAGGCTACCTCATAAAAATAACTACCTTGGATATGAACAAGGAGTTTTAGGGAGTCTGCTTCACAATACATGTACCTCCAATGTACAGCAATGAGGTATCAGGAAGGTAGTCCATAGTCCTGGGCAATTCTTATCTGGAGCATTGGGAGACTGACCCATTTGAGATCAGCCTCTGTCTCTGTGGCTGATCATTAAACCACCCTTATTCACCCCTTGACCTGTGAGAAAAATTTAAAACTACCTTCCTTAGAGAACTAAATTTTTTTCACGATGTTCAGAAAGAAAGGCAAAGTATGGTAGTTTGGTTGTTCTTCAGAGACCTGGTTAATAATTCCCCTGGGAATGGCAGCCTACCCACCCAAGATGACTCTCAACTCCATGTTAAGCCTTAGAGAATTAGCAGTATAAGCTGATTTTCTGGTGGATTCCACTTTTGGTAGGAAAACATGGAAATTCATGTGCTAACTGTTGATGTCTCCTACGATTGTCATTTTTTCAGTTAGACTTACCCTCCAGGTGATTCCAGTGTGTGCCCAGTAAATTGAGTTTAAGATATTTTAATTAATTTTTCTTCAAGTCTCACTCTTCTTATGGAAATTCTTCCCTTCCACCTACTTGGGGCCAGCCTGTTCTGTTCCAACAGCTATTTGTGTCATCACCCAGCAGTCACTAGTGAGTCAAAGAGCAAATCTTTGCCAGGATGTAGAGAGATGACTTCTATGCTGAATTTGTAACTGGAAACAGACTACTGAAACTCAAGCTGCACTAAGAGCCTCATTACAGAGCTCCCTGTACACAGCATTAACAAAGTCACTTTGAACTTCATTTCTAAATTTAGACAGCACTAAGTCATCACAGAGGCATCCAGAAATGATGCTGTATTAGACAGAGCAACCCTGTGTTGGCCTACAATGGATGAGTCAACTAGGCAACCAGCAAATATATATTTAAGGATTTTGTTTGGAATCATCACCAGAACAGTAATGGACTACTGTCAGAGACAAAAAAAAGAAAATCAAATTACTACAGGAAATGAATTTCTCCTTTCCTCTTCCCTTTCTTCACAAAACTCTTTAGCTTTTGGGGGCTCTTTAGCTCTTTGAAGCCACACAGAATCAAGACACATATTACACTCACTCTCTCATCTGCACAGCAGACCGAAAGGTAAGGCTGGGTATACAAATGTCTTGAAGATCTTAGAGAATTAATTAGAGAAGACTCTCAGATCTTCAATACCAGCAATTTAACCAAAATGTGTATGAAGAAAACACATTTCAAAAATGTCCAGTTAGTGATAAATAGCTTTCTTTAACATTGGTATTCATTAGAATGAGATGGGAGCACAGACACAGATATTACCCTTAGAAATGCAATTTCATTCCTCTCATCACAGCAATTTTCAAGTTGCACCTACCAAAAGAAAAACTTTGCTGTCAGGCTTGACTTTGTGTTTCTCCATGTACTTTATGAGGCTACTGTTGGCATATCTGAAAAATACAGTTAAAGAAAGACATGTCTGAAATAATAGTGCATTAATAACATGGAACTCTATCAGGTGACCACAGATATATTTCCCAACCCTCAGTAAGTAAACTGTAAAAACAACTGCTATCAGAAGACACATCAGATATCTATCTAGCAGTTGCACACATAAAGTGTGCTTTTCACCAATAGGAGTGCTGTCAACTGTGTAAAGATTATTTCCATGAAACATGCAACTTTTATAGTATATGAATAAGCTGTTGATAAGACTATATGACTGAGAGACACAACTTGAAGTTTATATTCTATTTTTCTAAAGCAACTCTGGCACAGAAAGCATTCAGCAGTTCATCACAGCCCAACATTTAAGCTATTGTTTCCACTTAGAACCTGGCAGAGCAGTTAGATTACCATTCTGTTTCCCCAGCCCCCAGAAAACCATACAGTCCTTACAGCTCCCAAGCTCAAATTTGCCCAAAATACCTATGACCTGTGCCTTGCCTTTAGTTTACAACTCCAGAGGTTATCTATAGCAATTTTCAAAAGAAAGAAGCTTCATGCACAGATAAGCTTCATATCTCGTGTAAAGCCAGTGTAATGAATCCATGTCAGAGCTGGAAAACAGAATCCAAAACTCCCAAATCCAAGTCCTTTACCTAACTTTAAGGAGTCCACGTGACTCCTTACCAGCTGTGATCTATTATCACCACTTGACTAATTTAGCCAAAGCACCAGGAAACAGTAAAAGTGGAAAATTCTCAGAATCAGAACCTATTGAACATTTTACCTTCAATAGAAATTTCTGTCCAATACATTGCTGTCTCCACATATCCGCTTGTCAAAAATACCAGTGTTTCCCTATTCTTTCTCACATAAAATGAACGAAGTTATCTTGAACATGTAATGGAAATGGGTTAAGCAAACTCATTTGTCTATGCCTGCCATAGATTAAATTACACTTATAACAACCCCTTCTAGAGAAATGAGGAGACTACTCAGTTGATGTTCTTAACAAGCAGCTGAGGGAGAGAACACCATTCAGGTAAACCAGCTACTTCAAACAGGACAGCTGCCACAGTGTTAGAACCCAAATACTTCAA
>VZTR01017148.1:188710-221379 GCA_013400775.1 Chaetops frenatus
AATCTCATGCAGTTCTGAAGGCTGGGGAAAAGTGGCTGCAAAGCTGCAACTGCAGGCATTGGAACAGGCAGCCCAAGAAACTGGTAGAATCACCATCCCTGGAGGTGTTAAAAAAAAAAAAAGAGTATGTGGCACTTAAGGGCATGGTTTAGTTGTACATATGGTGGTGTGAGACTAATGGCTGGACTCAATCTTAGAGGGACTGTCCAATCTTAATGATTCTATGAATCAAAAATACTTCAACAGACCTTTACATTCAGAATTGGATTTTAAGCACTATAAAAATGCATTTATTTGTCAAGTGAAGCAAGCTGATAAAAATGTTGTTACTGCACTGATTTATAGGTCAGGTTTTTTCTAATAAAAGAATTAGGCTGTAAGAAATAAATGTTGTAACTCCAGATGTACTAACATAAAAATTGAAATCTAAGCAGAAACAACAGGATTCTCAAAACATCTCACAAGAGTCATAATTTATCTGTGACAATACAATATTCTCCAAGTAGCAATTTCTTCACCGAAAAAAGCTCCCAACTATTTCTGCTGACATAATCCACAGTATTCCCAGAGTAGTTCAGGTTGGAAAGGAGCTCTGGAGATCATCAAGTCTCAAAGCGGGATTAACTACAGCAGATTGCTCAGGCCTGAGCCATGTTGGGTTTTTAACTTCTCCACGGATGGAGACTTCACAGTCTCTCTCTGAAACTTGCAGTGTTTGACCACTCTCAGCAAAAAAAGGTTTATCTATACACTATATTTACATCTACTGCCTCCTGTTCTACCACTGGATAGCACTGCAAGGAGTCTGACTCTGTTTTCTTAATTCACACTTATCAGGCACATATACACATTGATAAGATCCCACATGAGCCTTCCCTTCTTGAGACTGAATAGGCCCAGCACTCTCAGCCTCAGAAAGACTCCCCAAAGCCCTAGGAGACTCAGTGGTCCCATGAATACAGGAGATACACCAGGTTAGAGTCTGCAGAAGCAAGAGACTTGTCCATTTATATATTTTTAAAGCCAGAATGTTTGAAGAGATTGTTCTGATTAAAATTTAAATCTGTTCTAATATATAATCCACTGAGGATCAGAACCCTGCTTAGGCAGCCAGCAGAGAAAAACTGATTTATAAACTTAGCAGATGCTGTGTTCATCAGCTCTTGTGAACCCCTCTGAGAGAGTCAGGGGCAGGGGAAACAGAGAAGGAATAAAATGGGAAACAATTAAAAACCTATTTCCAAAAGAGCAAGTGCTTCTCCCAAGGCACCAGCACCAGTGTGAGGACAGCAGGCATTTCAGGGATGGCAGCCTGATGCCTGCAGAAGCCCCACTGTCTCAGTAACATCTTGCATTGTGGCACCTTCCTGCAAGGTGAGAAGTCTTAGTTCCAACCTGCTCCTTAAGTAACAAGAAGCATATATCTCAACCTCTTATTTCCCACAGGGGCAAATTTACCACTTGGTTATCTACTAATCAGTGCTTTCTGAGTTCCTCTTGCTAATCAGAGCTGTTCTGGCTAGGAAAGGCTTTTCAATGTACATATGCTAAACCTGATGGGACCCATCTTTTTGAGATGCAAAATATGATATCCAGTTCCTGTGCCCACGAAGTTTTATTTAATAAAAATAAACAGGCACAGAGAAGCTTAAAAGATAGGTCATATTTTGTGGTTGTTTTATATAATAATGGCTTGAACACTGTAAAACTCTCCCCAGAATCTTCATAATGCACACATCATGGTGAGAGAAACACAACCCTCATAGAGCAGCAGGGCTTGGCTAAACAAGTGGCACCAAGGCAGAGCAGTAGAACTTCAGGTGTTCTGGTGTGGGGGAAAGACTCTTATTTCAGATGGATTCATTTGGCATTAGAGATCCTCAGAAAACTATGTAATGAAGGTTTCCATCATGAGGTAAGAGAAAGGACTACTAAAGGGGAATTCAAACAACCTCTGCTTCTTGGAGAAGGTAGAACGTGTTCGTTCTCTCTTAGCTCTTAGTAATCTCTGAAAATGTAGCATTTAAATATCAAAACATTTTACTCCAAGATAGTCACTTAGTTGACAATAAAACTACAGTATAGTATACCATAGTTACTAGACAGCTGCAAAAGTCAGATTAAAAAGCAGGAATTGAAAAGCCCCACAATTCATGTATGTTCAGGCTACATATAACTCATAAGCACCAGTCTAGCTCCTGACACAAATCCTACTGCTATCCATGTGATGAAGAAAACAGGATTTTAGATGGAAGGAACCATCAAGAACCAAGCAGCAGCTAAAAGACCAAAAGCTAGCACATGCTTAGAGTATAACATGTCTCTTTCCAAGAGGATAGATGTTAATAAAGAAAGTTTGAGAAGCCCTACTTAAAATCATTAGCTAAGTCCTCTAGAGTAAAGGGTGAGACAACTCAACAAGGAGTATACTTTCCAACCAGTTACATCCTAATTAATATTGTATTTTCCTGATACTCTCCTCCCTCGCTGAAAACACACACACCAGCTGGGAAGCAAAGTGATGCTGCTGCATCTCCCTCTGTCTAGTTGCTATAGGAACAACAGAAACAGTAAGAATTAGGAGTCTCACATTTAATATAACCTATAAAAATGAACAGGCAAATCCCTGCTGAGAAATTCAGTTGAGGTTTGACTGTCTAAAAAACATTTGCAAAAAGAGCAAGGTCAACAGCAACAAACAACTGAAGCAAAAGTCTGAAATGTCTGCAAAAAGGGATGAAGCTGATGATGATTCTTTTTGAGTCTTTACAATAGGTTCTTTACAAGTAATAAGCATGGATAATAAAATTTACTTTTCTACATTGGTGGGGGAGAGGGAATAAAGCAATATTTAAAATCTTGGTGGGAGAGAAATGAAAATGTTGGACTAAAAAGTGTGTTTTCACAAATACTAGAAATGTCATGACTGGAACTCATACAGACACCCAACTGAAGATACTCTTCTTATTTTAATATTTAGACAGTAAAATAGAAGAAAGGTTGAAAGAAAAGAAACTATCTATGGTATTAAAGGAATATAACAGTTCAAAACAGGAACAACAACCTAACAATAGATGGCAATACTTCAGTTTTAATGGTTGTTGTTATCTCCTGAAGTACAGCAGTGACACAACGCATAAGAGATTTGCTGCAGAATTACAGTCCTGTGAGAAAATGTCCATAGGGATATACCACTTTCCATACACCATTCTTTATTGTTTATATCCAAACAAATGTGTCTCCCTTTTGGAATGTGTCACTGGACAAAGAATAATCTCAAATTAGGAGGCTTCTATTGTAAAAGAGATTGCAAGACTTAGAGATAAAAGGTCTCCCTGCAGTTACTGACATTGCCTTATGATGAGGTCTTTTCAAATCTCCATTATTTAAAAAAACAATTGTAAACACACAGTGTTGATACATAGAGATACTTTCATTTCACAAGCAAAAGGTGAGCTTTCTCTCAGCTTTTACTATGCTTCTCTCCAAATGACAAAGGTCCTGAATGAGATGGCAGTGTTCCACTCTGCAGGCACTACTCCAAAGACCACTGAGACTTTCAGTTCAAGATTAAGAGGGAGATGCTGATTGTTCACAGAAATTTGCAAACAAAGCTTTTGTTCTTCTCATCTGTAAGGAAAAGTAGGCACTTCCCTGCCTTAAACCAACACTGTTCAAACCCAGACTTTGTGCTCAGATCAATAAACTGGCACATAGGTACTAACACTGTTGCTAATAATTGAGCTAATTAAGCAGATCTCCAAATCATTACTATTTCCATTTAAAATACTTCCATATATTGAAATGTATATAGGAAAATTGTTATCTCCACTTATCTTCTTTTAGAAAACCGTTTGGTCAACATTTTTCTGATACTGAAGCACTAGACAGTAGTATACCATATAGAGTAAAATGTCTTCACATCTGCTTCTCTTTGGCCTTACACAATGCAAACTCATATGAGAGTCACTATTTTGATTACATAGCATCACTTTCAACCTGGTTTTTATCAGTTGTTATCCTTAATGTTACAAAAACCCAACCATATTTCATTATATTTTTGGTCTAGATTTGTAATCCATATAATATTCTTCAACTATTTCTCTGTTCTGTTGAAATGATTGACCTTGCAAAGTAATTCATTAACAAATCCCATTAAGATATTTATCATTTCATTCTAATCAATAATGTGATAATACCGATATTATCAAATTATCAAAAGGCCAAACATAAAGCTGATTACTACAGCACATGATCTAAAGAATCAGCAAAATCACAAGGAATACAAAATGCTTTGAAATGGTAGATCATTCAACTGAACTCAACTGAACTTATTTAAATTGAAAGGATGAGAAAAATAAGAGGTAAACACATTAAGTAAATATAAGACTACACAGGACGCAAAGAGTACCATAGAATGCTCTTATCCCATCAAGCAGAGTGCTTGCGCCTCTGGGTTAACTGATTTTCAAGGGAAAAAAAGTTACTGCACAGAAGTAATTGAGGTCAGAGTAGAGAAGAGTTCCGTTATGTGAGCGAAACTCTGCAGACACCAAGATCAGTGAAGAAGGAGGGGTAGGAGGTGCTCCAGTCTCTGGAGCCAAAATTCCCCTGTGATGCAGACCATGGTGAGTCAGGATGACCCCCTGAGGCCCATGGTGGTCCACAGTGGAGCAGAGATCCACCTGTAGCCTGTGGAGAAGCCCATGCTGGAGCAGGTGGATGCCCAAACGACAATAGTGACACAGGACATGTGATCCCCACTGGGGACCCATGTTGGAGCAGCCTCTTCCTGAAGCACTGCACTTCATGGAAAGAAAAAAAAAAAAGGACCTGGAGCAGTCTGTGAAGAACTGAAACCCGTGGGAAACATTCCTCTGAGAAGTTCATGGAGGAGTGTCTCCTGTGGGAAGGACACAGCAGTGGAGCAGGGGAAGGACTCCTCTCCCTGAGGAGGAAGCAGCAGCAGAACCAACATGGAATTAACTCACTGCTAATCCCATTCCCTACCCTGTGCTGCTGAGTGTGGGGAGGAGGTAGAGAATTGGGAATAAAGTTAATCCCAGGAAGGAAAGAGGGCTGGGGGAAAATGTGCTTTTACCATTTGTTTTACTTCCCATTATCCGACTCTGTTTTTGACTGGGAATGAATTAAACTAATTTCCCTAAGTCTGGTTTGCCTGTGATGGCAACTGGTGAGTGATGTCTTTCTGTCCTTCTGTCACCCCATCAGCCTTTTTTTCTATTTTCTCTCCCTTGTCCAGTTGAAGGGCGCCAGGCATCCAGCCCAGGTCAAACCACCATAAAATGGTACACAAAATTTTACAGCTAAGTGTCATCAGACAATGTTTTTAACAAGCTTCCAAAATAATTTTATTACCATTAGAGGAATATTAGTGACAACAGAAACATTAAAAAATGCATGGTAACTTTTTATCTCCACTCTTGGTCCTTATAAAATTATTTTAAAATAAGATGTGTACCAAACTGTTAAAGAAATGGAAGCATGTGCCAGTCTTTAAGGGGAAAAAAAAAAGCTTTTGCATGATTCTGAGATATAGAAACTGCATATTCAGTCATAAACCAATGCTGTCAGATTATGGTAGTGACTTATGGATTTCATAGCAGCTAAACTGATATGGTCAAAATAGTCATTTAACTCCAGATACCATGAATTCTAATAGCAACTATATCTGCAGAATTTACCTGAGACTGATGTAAACATACTATTAACTAGGAGTAGGAACAAACTGTACAGAAGATGCCTGAAATATTTCTTTGGAATGCCTTAGGTAAAGATTTTGGTTAAACACATTCCTTACTTGTATTCATCATGTGTTGAGAGGGGAAATGTGCTGTTTTCATATGGAAGCTAGTTAGCAAAGAAATCTTTTCATGTTTATATACTCTTATAAAACTTTGCACAAAAAGCAAAGGTAGAAGAAAGCAGAAACACAAACTTTGGTCACAGTGCAGCCATAGAGCTGCATGTGTTTTTTAAAAAAAGTCCCTGAATTAAGTTTAAGGTGATCTAGCCTTCAACAAAAGCAAAGATGTCACTACACAAGCTCCATAACAGACTGATTTAAACAGCCCAAGAATCTGGGTACTCATCTGGAGGATCAGTCAAAATCATACAATGCTTTGAGTTGGATTGGACCTCTCAAGGTCATCTGGATGTTTTGCAGTTCAAAACAGAGCCAAATTTGAAGCTGCATCAGATTGCTCAATATGACCAAAGGAGCTGCAAGTCTTCAACACTGGAGGTTACCAAGACCTTCTGGTGGGCAATGCCAGGCACTGTCTGACAAAAAAATTGTTTCCCATCACCTAATCAAAATGTCTCTTGTGGAAAACATGGATCTGTCCCCCCTCCTCCTTCTTCGGCATTCACCTTAAGAATGCCTCACCTTTTCTACAACCCCCAGAGGCAGCTCAAGTCCCGTCAAACCACTCATGCTGCCAAGTGCAGTGGCAGCATAGCTGACACTCACAAAGCCATTTCTGTCACCCTGCTGTAACCAACTGTTGTGGTTTAAAGGACAACAACTTCTTTTTTCTCCTTCCTGGGGGGGTTTTTTGTTTTTCTACTTCCGCCGGGGCACAGTTTCCAGCAGAGGTGAGGAGCCCACGGATTGGCTAATTTTAAGATGGGCACTTCATGTAGCCACTTGAACATTAGGGGCGTCTTTGCGAAGCTTACATTTTTAGGAGCGGGAAGTTTGAAGCTCTCTTCGACTTCCGTCCGTGGGGAAGGTAACGCCGCACGGCCCTGGCCGGCCGCTCCGGGCCTCAGGGCCTGGGGGCCGTGCCGGGGCTGCGGCCGGGACCCTGCCGGTTTTTTACCCCCCTCCCCGCCTCGGGCAGTGCTGCCGCTGCTCTGAGGTTGCTTTTGCTCCCCCTCCCTGCCTGAGGGAGAGGAGAATGGAACTCCAGGAGGGGGGCTCCTGGCCCTCCCCTCTCTCGGGCCGGGCCTCTGCCCACACACCCCACAACGGGAGATAGAGATCAGCCTGCAGCTACTGGGATTGCAGCTACGATTGCTGTTTTAGTTTTCCCGCAGCTCTTCCCCGACTCTGTGGAATGCATGAAGTTCCAACTGCACTGAGAAAGGAAATTAACCTTTTAAGTGTACCTGATGGATTCTGAAAAAAGGTTGAGCCAGGGAAGAAGCCTGCAGAAGCTCCTAGGTCAATGAGAAAAGAGTTAAAGACTAAAGGAGGGGAGAAAGAAGAGATGCCTTTAAGCTGAAAATCTTTTGTAAAGCTATGGTGATGAACTGTTCTTTGTAACTCACGGAATACCTTGGGGGGATGCAGCGAATGTCCTGCTTGTAACCTGAGCAAAGGCACTTGGTGCTGAAGCAGTTGTGATTAATGAGGAACCTGACCAGAGGGAGAGAAAGATGGGGACCAGGCTACAGAGATGAGCGATGAGAGTCCCTTGCCCTCGGGGATAGAAGAAGAGGACCCCTTGTTCCAGGAATGAGAAACCTTGCTTCCAGAGAGAGAAGACCTTTGCTTTCCTACCAGGACAACTCATCCTTAAAACTCCACCCCATAGTATACGAGTGAGCCCTTGGATGACAGTTGTGGGAAAAGCTGTAACCAAGGGAAGACTTGTGTCACATGTGAACTAATATCCTTTCTGGGCGGGAGTTCACAGTGATATGAACTCCACGAGAGACTTGTGCTTCTTGTGGGAAAAATCTCCATAGTGAGACAAGAGAGACTCTTCTTCCAATTGGACTGATGAAAGCCTATTTCAAGAGTGGTAAATTGACCAGGGGTTTTCTAAGTTTGTTTCTCTGTGTTGTTGATGAGAAAGATAGTGGTAAAGGAAGATAAATGAGGTGGGAGAAAGGAACCATCTTGGGTGGAGGGCTGGGGGGGGGAAGAAGAAACCACCTGGGGGTTGATTTTGATTTTGTTGTCTTTTGTTAATAAACTATTTTTATCTTTGAAGTTTAGGCCTGCTTTGCATTTCTCTTAATCCTTATTCTCATGAAACCACTACACTACACTCTCGCCTGGTGTGAGCAGGTGAGCAGGTGAATGTGAAACCGCTACATTAAATGGTGTTTCTGCCCGGTTTTGAACAAACCCATGACACCAACCCTATTGCACCTTCAGCTGAACAGCTCCAGAGCCACATGTTTAACACCAGAAAAACCTATCTGAGATGACAGCATCAGCCCACGCTGATGCTACCTAAGTACTTTACCACAGGGGAAGACAGACTTTTCCACTCCCACCTTCATTTTAACCAAATCACACATAATCACACACAGACAGACATACATTCTAGTTAAGTTGCTATTCCTTCAGTTACTCTCATGTATAACCACCCTTAACACAATGTAATCAATGGTCAGGTACAGTATTCATGTCTCTGTTTGACTTAATTTTTCATAGGTCCAATGTTTTCTTGAGATGTAATTAAGCACATAGCTAAACTGACATTAATTCTTTAAATTCACTCCCTTTGGTTCTATCTAGGCCTTCCCCAGAAATAGCCAAAACATCCAGGTTCCTTATAAGAATGTTCTTCTTCAAAATCCACTTGGAACAATGGTTTCTTAGGCAATTTCTAGAAAAAATATTTAATTTATAAACTCAAGGTGCTTTGATCATTGTTGAAACAGGAAAAGACTGTTCACCAACTCTATTCCCTGGTTAACCAATGCATAATACAGTTGTACTTTTGTCACTGGAAAGTTGACTCTAAACACAAAGGGAATATGAAATAACAGTAATTAGAAGAAGAGACTATCATTCTGGGCCACGTAAAAGTTTGGAAATTAAACTGTCTTCCTTTCACACACCATTTCAGGTTTCTTATGGCTGACAGGGCATTAAATTACTGCAAGACAAAAATGAAGATTTCAGACAGTTTTTGATGCTGGGCATTGCTTCGATTAAAACAATCTTCACAATGTACCAGGGTACCAATAGTTTCACCCCAATCAATGGCAATGCAATTTAAGTGAAAAAGAAAAGGATGAAAAAAACCTCACATTAGGAGAATGCCAAAACATTTGACACAAATTGAATTTTATGTTGCTATGCAACATTATCCAAAGCATTCTGCTGTTACTAGTGCTGCAATAGCATACTAGAATTTAAAATGTTACATGCAACCTTGAGAAGGACAAAGAAAGGGGAAGTCAGAAACAAAGAGAAAAATATGATCATAAATTTTCAATGAAAAATAAAAGGTCATAAAGCAAATGTTCAAATTCACAATGAATTCATATTGTCCCTGGGATTTTCAACACATTGCTGTACACACTCCAGCAAAATTCCCATGAAGCTACCCAGCAACCATCTAGGGCCTTGTCTTTGGACCTTGTCTGGGTTCTTGAGGAGCACCAAGTATAGCACAGGACAAGACACTGTCCAACCTCTGCTACCCCATTTCTCAACAGTGAGATGTGCAGGCCCACCCCACATGGGAACAGAAGAAAGACTCACCTCAGGAATAGTTTGGAAGAATGTTCTCTTTATAATGTATTAAAAAACAAAAAAAAAACCCCAAAACAAAACAGAGAGGTTAAATTTTATTCTATAAAAGCACAGTCAAACTCCTCCTTTGTTGGGCCTTTAAGATACATCCTAAATGCCCCAAGATACTGCGGTCAAGCCAAGTCTTTGCATCTCTGCCATCAAGTTCTCATTACACATTCTTTACACGTAATTCTTTACTCAGAATAATAACCCAAAGGCAAATAAACTGAGAAGATACTTGCATGCGTGAAACATTACAAACACTACTGGTATTTTCACCTTTTTTAAATGCAAAAGCCAGGAGACAGTAAGTCTGACAGAACACTAACATAAGAAAGCCTATGCCTGTACTCAGCTAAGGACTAGAATTTAAGAGAAGGGGGAAACAACATGATGCTGTGTCCTGTGACCTGTTCCTTGCATTACTTTGTTTCTGTTACAGTATGAACATTAGACACTGTAACTGGTAATTCTTTCAGTTACAGCACTAAATTCCACCATTGCCAAAACCTGGTATTTGTTTTATACAAGATTCTGACTCCTCTTGATTTAGTAGGGTTATTAAGGCAGGAGGATGAAGCCTCTATCCAACCAAACAATAAACGACTGAAAGTGAGACTGGTGACACCATCATAAAACATTTTCTTAATTGCCTTTCACAAAGTATCTTTGGCAGTAAAACTCCAATACCTCCATTCCCTCAAGAGTCTGGTGGAGTCAAATAATTAACAAAGCTTTTCTGGCTGCAATAAATAATATAGTACCAAATGAATAGATATAAATGTAACCCATTTTCATTAAAAACAAGCTTCTGCTTGGATAGCTTAGATTGACTGAATTAGGTTGAAATATTAAAAGCCCATTAATGGAAATTTCAAAGGAGGAAAAGAATAGGGTAGCATGATTACCTGAAGTGGTTACTTCCATGCTGAGTGGGTCTTAACAAGACTCTTTTTGTCTACTTATGGACTTGGGAATATAGCTGAAAGGACTCACAATTACAGAATACATTTCTTTTGTTACTGAAGCATAAACTTGGCAAGATTTAGAAAAGCAATAAAAACATTAAATTTTACAGGACTTTAACAATCAAAGGTTTATGTCTAATAATAATTAGGATATTTTTATTAGCTCTTGTAAGTTTATTACATACATAATTTTGTAGCATCAAGCTATATTTTTATCCTCTTTTCATATCTGCTGTTTTTCTATGCTCATTATCTCAGGGATAAAACGGTGAAATCCTATCTCTTCTTCCCTCCTTCCCTTACGTTGAGTCTAAAGATTAGAACTAACCCTTACCTACATGAGCAATTTAAAAGCCTATTACACTATACAATCAACCCTCTTCTCTGTGTGGAAATAATCTAGATCTGTGATTTATAACATAACCCCAATCCTCATATATAGTCTTTCTTGGAGCATCTTCTTTAAACAAGCTCCCAAGTTTCATGATTTGCACGCTAAGTTAAGCATCCCTTTTTCATCACAGTTTGTCCAGTAGATCAGTTTTCAGGTTTCAAGAAGAAATTTTATCACCCTAATACAAGCCTTAATGCCTACAGCAATAATGACTGGGATTTAACAGTCCTCTGGAGCTTAAGGTCTCAAACTCACCATCCAGTTACCATGTTTAAACAACTTACTCATGTATCACTTGAGGCAGCACAACCCCAGGTGTTTTGCAGTGGAAAAAATGCAACTACAGACCTCAAAGCAAGCAGACAGAAAAAGTACCACTGTTCAGTTGACACACGCATTATCAACAAAGCTAAATAAAACATAACCTTTGAAACCCATCCTAACAGAAACCTTTTTCCTACTTAATCACCATTACCCAGTTCACCTCAGGACTGAGATTAAATCTCTACCTCTCAGTCAGTTCTCTTCTCAGCTTCCTGACTTCTGGGAGATTCTCCGATGCATGAAGACTCTGATTTTTAAGGAAGACAAGCATCAATGGCCAGCTTCTCTAGGAAACGTTGTATTTCAGACCCCGTCTTGTAATATTAAGTCAGAGAAGCATTGTGCTCCTAGTTTTCTCTTGGAGGTTTTCCGAAGGTGTTTCCAGCTGAAAAACAGCTATGAAGCCATTCAAGTAACCAGTAAATGCAGTCAGCTGTGGGCATGCTACAAGGTGGTTACAGACGCTCAATTTCATTTCCACTGTTATTCAGAAGAGCACTTGTTTCACAACACTAACCAGATTATAGGAGAGCAGAATCCCCAAACCACATCAAGAGCTGTCGTGCCTCACACAGACCACACCTCCATTGCTGTACCCCTTAAAGCAGGGTCCCAGGGTAGCTGTAATGCTCACACCTGAGCCAACAACCTGCTCGTGCGCTCAAGGTGCTCTGTCATGGCTGGGGCTGCAATAATTCCCTTGGATGAAAGGGCACTGATGAGATTTTATGAGGCAGTGAACCTCACAGGAGACACAGCAAAACATTTTTGGATATACTGCTATAGCAGTATTCAATATTAGACTTCATTTTTACAAAGTTAGTAAAGTATCAACAAGATAGGATGATTCTCCTAAATCTTTTTAGGTTCTCTTTTCGTAGAAGAAAAAGTCAGAAAGAGGTAACAAAGGCTATGTTTGCCGATAGATTCATAAGTTACCGTATTTCTACTTGTTTTCTGAAGCCTGAGATATATTCATTACATGCCATTACTCCCACACACAGATGAGATTAAGAGATACTAAGTAGCACATCTGCACATGTTTACATTCATGATGTCTTGGTAATGTTTCTCAATATAAATGCACTCTGTAAAATTTAGAATAATACTGCATTCCCTTTTTTTCTTATTTTATCAGTAAGTGCTAGGGAAAGGAGCTTAATGTTCAGCTGGGATTCAAATTCTTACGGTGTTCCTTTTGTAGTACAAGCTCCAATCATTATGAACCCAGTGTAACAATAAAAGTCTAGATGTGCCTGAAAAATTGAAGACCTAACCCTTAAACCAGCATTAATTCAGAATTATCAGCATCTCAAAACTATTTGAAAGCATCTCATCACAACAATTATTCACATAAATTAAAGGCCAAATGTGTTTAAGAAGGTTTTCCACCAATTAAAATAATTTTCTAACAGGCCAGGCAGGAACAAGCACGAATCCTTTCAATACAGAATGTACTTTCCAAAATTACCATAAACAACTGAAAGGCATAGATCTGGAATACTGCTATTCCAAACATGAGCGAACACTGCCTACACAACAACCTAATACAAGTATTTTATTGTTTGTTTATGCAGCCTTTCTTGCACAAAGGGCACAATATCTAAAGTACTGAAAAACAGATCCTGCTTTGGAAAGCTCGAGTCTGGGAGAGACCAGTACAGCAACAAAACTCAGAAGCAAACAGAGAGCAGTGCACGTTGTGTGAGGAAGACAAAAGAAACAGTTCAGCGCTTTGGTTTCAGGGAAGGAGAGAACTTGGAGAACAGTAACCAGAGAAATTCTTTCAAGTAAAGATTGACACAGAAAACATTGAAACTGGGAGGAGCTAGGAACAGAGACCAAGGAAAGCTTCTCCAGCCACAGGCATAGCTGGTGAAGGCTGTGAAAGGTGTATAAGCAAAAGGGAAGAAAAAGGCTCGGAATACAGAGACTGAAGACCTGAAATTGGCTGAAGAAAAGGAAAACTACTTAAAGTTAAGATTTAATATGCCAATTAAAAAATTATGGAGACCATAAATTATCTTTTAAGACTCTTGCACATTTATCCCAGTTACTTAGCTACTGTGTGTATAGTCCAAGATTGATAAATTTTCTTGCCTTGGAAAAGAAAAATACATTCCTTTCTCAGATACCACATTATTTACACAGCTTGATAAATATTTATCTTTTAAAAACCGTTATTGAAAATCAAACTGTTTCACTTTAAAGAATGGTATTTTTAATTTGTGTTTTGGTATCAACAGTCACAGCCTAAGACAAGCTGGAAGCAAAGGCTTTAAGTAGTTATGCACCCTGCCACCTTGGACACGAGTATTTTTGCCTAACAATTAATCCAGTTTTGAGGTTTTCACTCAAAAAAATATCAGTTGCTTATCTAGAAGAGTCTTTCCACAGAATGCTTTCAGCCATTCCTTTCAAACCAGCACGCTCAAAATTTCAAAATAAAAATTCTGCAAATGCTGAGGCAAAGTATGCTGGACGTGAGCAGAGAAGGTTCCTAACTCCACATCACTTCAGAGCTGGTAACACTGCTCCCTCCTTTCAGTCGATGAATCTCTTACTAGCAATGAGATCATGTTTGAGGGCCAAAAATTTCACAAGAGTTTAGACAACCTATTTTTGAACCTAAAAACCCTCGCCACAAACAGCACATTGCACATCTGTGCTAGTGAGAAGTGCCAGGACCCCTCATACATTTGCTTGAATAACCAAAAGCAGTTGGCTTTCAATGGCATCCTTCTCCATAGCATAAATGAGCGAGATCCCATGTAAAAATGGTTCACAAACACATCCATTAAACAGTTATGTTACATTCTTAATATTTGCTATGGGCATTTTCACGTGCAGAGTAACACGTTCGGCGTAGCCTTAGATATTCATGCAGCTCTATGAACAAATTAGGCTACATGCAAGCAGGAGCTGTCAGCACCTCCACCAACATGCAGGTAACTGCCATGGGATGCTCTTATCATGTGGTATCTTGCAGTAAGCACTAGGCAACCTGGTCCTTTTCACGAGGGCATGAACATATCTTATATTTACCACACGATTCCACTGGTATAAATGTGCTCACAGGCAAGTAGAGCAGTTAAAGGGCTTTGAGTTCATATTCCCCATCTCAGGCACAATGACATCTCCTCCAAGAAAACATGCTTATACTCTGACCTGCAAGTCTCAGAGCAAGGAGTTCCTCAGGTTAGAGACTACACTGATAACTGATAAATGAAAACTGAGGTGCAGCAGATCAGTGATGAAATCTCTCTAGATTAATGAGTTTATCCACCTGACCCAATATCTTACTGTGTTTATGAAATCAGTACAAGATTGAGGTGATGACACTGTCAGATGCATGAGTATTCCATTTAGGCTTCCATAATACATATGGAAGCTTTTCAACCCTTAAATCTAAAATAACCTATGTAGATAAAGAGTGTTTGTATTGAACATACTTGATACAGTGACTTAAAGTGTTCACAGAAATTACTACAGTTTATTAAAAGCTGCACAGTATCTAAAGCAAAGTGCTCATCTTCTGTCCTAAAAACATCTTGATTTATGAATGTAAATGGAAGGAAAAAAAAAGTTTGAGAAAACGGTGAAGGCAACTAGGCCAGAATAAGTTGCACAAGAAGCAAGCTGTTTCTTTATTTCCTTTCCTCAGAAGTGTTTAAGAACTTTTTCTGGGGGGAAAGAAAGTACATTAAATAGATTTATATAGTGTAACATACTGCTACAGCACAGCATGTCAGATTCTTAAAATTTGTTTCTGCAGTATATTGTCAGAATTTTCATTTTTTATTTTACTACCTAATAAAAATGCATCAGAAGACAATTATGTTGAGATGCTTTCATGAATGAATACATTAGGTATTAGAATTACTTGTTCTCATTAATGCAAACCGAAAAGCAGTTCTTGGCAGGATATTAACAGGTGATGCTTAAATATTTTAGATAAGCCAGCTTAAGATGTGAGAGTCTTTTAACTCCTTTTGAAGATTCGGCTCTTTTCAAATGACACGTACAGCACAAAACAAAGAAATCATTAAGTCACCTCACAAAAATTTAACTTAACACATTAACGTTTAAATAAAGCCTTGTTAATGTCTCTGGAGTTATTTGCAACACTTTCATAATAGTTTTATAGTGAGCATCAAGACCCCTCTTACACATTGAAGTTGCTGTGCTGTATCTGATACCATGTGGAATAGCTAATTAGTTATTGACTTGGAATGCCTACAGACAGTTTACAGCACCAACTACTAAAAGTTTTTTCAGTCAATTGTCAATCAAGGCTGATTCTAGACTGAAGTCTGTGGTTGAAGGTTTTCAACTTTCATACAGGCTAGTTAATTATGATAAGGGATCAGCATGACACCTCCAAAACCCCTGTAGTCAGTAATATATATACTTCAGATAATATAAATAACACAAACACTTCTGGAAAGTTCGATTTTTTTTTTTTTGATCCTTTTATTTTAAAGTGTACTGACAAAAGTTATTTGCTGTTTAAAAAAAAATAAAGGCCTGCCAAACCCAGAATGGATAAACTCCCTGTTTATTTTGTAAGGTATTTTACCAATGATCTCCAAATGCTTTAGAAGAATTAAATAAAAACTAAGACATATCAGAACTATAGATTGTAGCAATTTAAACATACATGACCATATTCACACATAAAGCTACTAATGGAAGCCAAAAGCTAGAAGGGATAGGGAAAGAAGATTTGGTACATATAACTTTGAGTGGAGAAACACAGAAAAGCTGTTTTGGGAAACAAAAGCCTTAGAAAAGTCAGTCTTAACATCTTTTCTGAGGCAGAACCACTACAGTAAGGAGCATTACTGAATTCAGAATCTAGAGACTAAGTTTAAATGAGTCTGTAAAGTTTTTGTATGAGTATGGTACTTTTAATGAGAACCTAAAACAAAGGAGAGTCACTCCACCTGGAACGTGTGAGCTTTTCCTACATGGGGGTCAAATTATGAAACCAGCATTCTACCTCTATCAGCCACAGAACTTAAAGTTACGAAGGCCAAAGGGAGGAGCGATAATTAAGATTGTGAGGATGAGATAGAGGAGTACTTCAGGAAAGTCAAAGCTGAGTCAAGGTTATATGAGTAATTTTAAAGAAGTGGCAAAAGGCAGATCAACAGATAAGGAACGTGGGCAGAGGAGAAGGAAGTTGGAAGCAAATGAAAGATTTGTGTCAAGAAAAAAATACAGAAGAATAGTTGTGAAGAAGGTTCTATGTGCCAAAACCAAAATCTGACGCAGTTCAGAACTAATTATAATATTTTTCCATTCAACAATTATGCCCTTTTAAAAAATGAAAAACAACCTGCATAGACATGCAATGGCTGTGAGATACTGCCAATTCCTGAGAAACATTCTGTGATTCACGTCAAAAACACGAGCATGTTAAAGAGCAGCAGGTCATGCTGCCCTAATTTTTTTACTTTTTTATTTTTTTAAATTAAACAACTTCAAACACATTTTACTTTTAAAGTAAAACACAACTGCCTTGCTGCTGCAAATTTGCCTCAGCTTACTAGATAAAATATCTATGTTTCCAGTGCTCAAGTCTTAGGATTTATTCACTGTTGATGTTGCCAGTAAGTCTTTAGACATTCTCACAAAAATCATATGCTTAAAATGCAAACAAACTCCCCGTCAAAATTTTTATTTTCTTTTTTCAAACTGCATAAACAGGCTAGACACTTGAGTCCAGAGTGCAAACCCAAAGTCAGATCATGACTTTTCAAAAGTTTACTGTGTAACAAAATACCTTTGAGAAAATCCCTGAATTTCAAAACACAGCATCAGAGCACTTTATACTTCCTGTTACTCTGTCCCATGTTTTGTATAGTCTATGCTCATCAGCTGAAATTCTTCCCTATAGTTGCAACAACAATTTTGAAACTAGTCACAAATTTAGGACCAGGATTAAAGTCTAGGGAAGATATACTGGAGGCAATAATAGTTTTATACAGATTTAATGGCTGCAGTATCCCTACTATTAAAAATCCCAAAGCCATCTATACATTTAAGAACCTGAAATCTAATGTTAATAAGATGAAAAGAGACATTCACACCTTCAATTCTGAAGGAAATTTTTTGTAAGACTGAAGTGCTTCTTGCATGCTGAAGACTAAACTAGACACACACTGTAGGAGGACTGTACCCAAAAGGCTGCATTGTTCTACAAGCTCAGCAAATGGGTACCAGTCAGAAAAACCCAACACCATACTGTCATTATTACACTGACATTCTAGTCACATCATTTTAATGAAACCCTTCCCAGAAGCAATGTAAAGCACTTGGAAATTAATGAAGTAGATGTCCAGTTTTATTATAGTAAACGGGACAATTTTATCTTACCCTCATTAAGGGGTGAGTATCAAAGGACTGTGCACTTTCTGCATAACAAAAACATGCAGGTGAGCAGATACTACAGAGCACCTAATGCAGAGTATAACAGCACCCTAGACTACCTTGCTGTAACTTGTTCATGTAGTCATACCCTCTGCATTAGTTGTCAGCTAAATTAAAACTACCAAAGTACTAAAAAAGGGTTCCACGCCATGTGCACCAAGAAAAACAGCTGTATAGCTTAAAATGTTGCTGCTTCCAACAGTCCATGCTGTCTTGGCTGGAAATAATGACCCAGGCAGCAGATGGTTGGAGCGGATGGGCTCCTCTGCTGTGGCACTCCTGTCCACTTTTAGCACCTGAAAGGCAGCACTGGGACTGTGGGCTGGGTCAGGCACAGTGGAGAAGCACCCTCACATCACAGAGAGCATGGCACCCAGCATTGCCCCCAGTGCCACAGAGTGTTGGGACGGGACACCACCGCCTCGCACTGGCACAGCTGAACTGAGCACACACTACTTTCAAAACAGCCACACAGGTACTTTTCAGACCACTCAGAAGAGCCACAAAACAAGTTTAACACAGTTTAGTTAATCTGTTTCAACATTTTATGCAGACTTTCTTGAGTGTGCCCATGTACTCCACCTGTGAGAGTGAGAAGAGAGATCAGCATCTAGTATTTTTCCAATAAAACAAAAGTCCTGAAGTGAGCAGAACTGTGGGCAACAGCACTTGAGTAAGCTGTAAGTTAAAAAGGAATATAGAGGAATAGGAATATATATTCCTCTAGAGAGGTGAAAAAATAAGAATCGAAAGTTCACATTGCAGAAGTAAAAAAAAAAAAAAAAATCTTGAAATGAGATAAACAAGAAAACAGCTTGATTTAACATTTTTTCAAACTTAACAAACCACTTGCAATATACATTCAGGCCCTCTTATGGTACATAGAGAAGATGATTTTTAGGTCCCCTAAAAGGTTTACTGCTACTGCAAGCCCTTCCCATCGCACTACAGAAGCTGGCACCAAAGAAGAGCAGCAGCTCCTCACCAGAGGAAGGAGACACATACAGAGAAACAAGCTTAAGTAAATCCTGCATCCTAGGAAAGAGCAGCAGCCAGCCAGTAACAGCATATAGATTTGCTGACAGCAAAATTACTAAGAAGCTACTGAAAATGTATTATATTATCCAGCTATAATCAGAATACCAAGGACACACCTTATCCAAAACCTAAATCGGTCTGCAATTCGCTTGGGTTTAGCTATCAAGAATTCAAATTAATATTTACTTGATAAAGTAAATATTACTTTTACAGTTTTAGGGTTGAGATAGGGATTCACACTCCAAATGTCAAGAAACAAACCAAACTTTAAACACTTTATTTAAGAAATTTTACTTCAGCTGAGCTGGCAAATAGCTAATCATACTTCCAGCCACAAAAATACACAGCCACAAAACTAGTTTTCATAGCATTAGAAGTCAGTATCAGCTCATTAAAATGTAACTGACAGGAGTTTGCATTTATTTCATAAGTCTAACATTCATCATGCACAACTGTTACATCAAAAGTAACTACATGAAAGGCAAATCAAAGTAAAAATGTACCATTGCATTTCATAGATTACAGAAGAATGCAGAACAGAAGACACATTTGTGAAAAATCTTCTCTGGCAACAGCTACAGTGTAAGACAAAATTACTTGAGTAGCTGAAATCCCCCATTCCAAGAGGATCATCAGGAATGCAAAATATTGGCTATGGAATTTTTTTTTTCCCATGAGTTACATTTGAGAACACCAGCTACACAGAACATTACCACACTAAATTTTGGGATTTGGGCTCAATATTTAAACTAGCAAAACAAGCAGGCATAAACTCCTAATAAAACTTGACTTCATTTCTATGACTTTTTTTTTTTGTTTGTTTAGGTAAAATACTTCAACCAAAAAACCATAAAACCATCCCCAACAAACCAGATTGCTTAAATAGAAATAAATGAATAGAAGAACAACCTCAACCTATGTTCAAAGATTATTATACCAGTAGGAGCCAAAATGTCACAGATGGAGGGCTAGTTTGGGTTGGGAGGAAAGGGTTACAGGAAAATGTAAATAATTCCAATATAAAGAACATTTTTCAGAAGCCACCAGCTTACTGAAATAGAATAAAAGGATTTCCACACTGTTTTCAACTACTTTACATAGTAGCACATAAAGGTTACTGAACTGCTTGGAAGTGCCTCTCCAAGCCATTCAAAGGAAACCAGAAGGTGAATCGTGCTCTAATACCACTGAGGTGCTGACCAAAGCGGAATGGGGTCTGTCAAAACACTCGTCATATATTCACATGGGCTTTAGCACCCAAAGGGCAGGAAAACAACAGAGAATAGCAGTTTTAAAAATCCTGTTAGTACTGAGCTTTGGTATTCAGAAAATCATGTGTGTTTAATACTGACTACTTGCACTATCACAAGCCTTTTTTTGTCTTGAAATCTTTGCTGCTTCGCTGTTAAAAAAGGTGACAGAATACTATAAATATTTTACCAGTGGTTCAGATATCCTGAAGGAACTGTTCCTATATTAATTTAAATGTCTTGGAATTATAATTCTAAGATGGTTTTACGTGAAATTCAGAAAAAAGGTTACCATAATCCTCCCTAAAGATGAATCTGAAGATCTAATGCCCTGTTTCTGAGAGGATCACTTCACACAGTAGAGTCACTTCACAGATTATGCAAATTATTTCCTTTGTTTCCTTCAACCAACATAACTGTGGTATTTGGTCTTAAGAGCTACCATAAGGCCAGTGATTTCTGAAGCATTAGCCAGAAAGCAGAAAGCATGGAGGCTGGAGAAGACAGAGGCCCTGAGATAAGCCATCTGGGAAACACCAGCTGATCAGTCATTTTCTGCAGCACAGCCGGTTTCTTTGACAAAGTTCACCCGTAGTAAAATGAGAAATAAACTAAGATCCTTTGCTAGTCACTGCAGCTTCCTAGATCACTAATCAAACATGCTTAATTTAAATGCAAGACAATCTGCAATGTAACTGCAACTGCTTAGTAGAGCAGCAATAACTACAGCATGTTTGCAAATGAAGAGAAATGCACATGAGAAAGCACAACATAGCAAGCAACATGGAGGAAAAAAAGCCGTTTTTTCATTTTTCTCTTGATTATATGTTGTTACATTAGTTGTATTCACTGATTTTAACATACTTTTCTTAAGCTTCACTACTTTCTATTCCTATAAAACAACATGGTGGCAACCTCTGTTGCCTTATTCAGAAGAAATTATCAGTCCAAACAGAAATAATCCCATAGATGAACTTGTAGTCAATCCCATTATCCCAACGGTATTTTCTCCAAGAGAATAAAAAAAGTGGTAATACCTGTACAAAAGAAGAAATTCTAAAAACAGATTCTAACATTTTTATTTAGAATGCAAAACTCTGTTTGCTCATTCCAAATGGTCTGCTGCACCAGTAAGCTTAAATACATCACATATTTAGTAGAAACCTCCTTATGGCACATGGTACCTAAACTGGGGCTACTAGAAAAGATGACTTTTTCAATCCGTTTATTCTGTATCAGGAAAAAAAACCCACAAGTAAACTCTAGAATTATTTTAATACTTTCTCTTCCTTGTTGCTTTTTTTCCATCTCAGGAAAAGAGATAAGAAGTTCACAGGCCATATGTCATCTGTTGACTTTAGCAGTAGAATGCAGCCAAAAGAACATTAAATCAGTCCCTTTGTTTCTTCTGACTCATCTGAATTTATATCCAGTCAGGGTTTTATGAGCATAAGCTTGTTTCAGAACCTGAGGTAAAGCATTTCTCTTCAACTGTAATTATTTTTATTAGTGAAAATTAACCTACAAACATCTTAATACTCTTGCCACAAACCAAAAGGTATGCATTAGTCAGCCATGGAAAAACTGCTGTTTCCATGTACACAACAGAGGTAACAGTCTGCACATCTTCACATATCTTTTTAAATCATGTGAAGATTAGTTTTTACAACTGAAGGACAAAAGCAAAGTTCTGAGTAATGAGAAATGCACCATTCTTATGAGGTGTCCTCAATATATGCTTAAAACTTAAAATAAGAAAGATAAAAGCATATGCTGATAAAACTCAGTTTGTTAATCAGCATGTAAATTTTCTGGTTCATTTATCTAACTAGATACATGTACAGATACGTGTATAGGCACCTACATACTGCTCTTCCTCAGCAGTAAATAAAAAAGTTTATCTTCTCTCTAACCAGACATAAAAGAGGAAAAATGTGTTGACCTTTCAGTTAGTAAATTCAAGTCACTTTCTAAAGTCATTAATGGAGTCTAATGTCTTGAAATATGTGGGTTTAGCTTGCATTTCCTTTGTTTTGGGAAATCTGCAAACTGAGTATGATCATTCATATGGTTCTCTAACACTGTGGTAAAGTGCCCTCCATCCCAAAGAGACCATGCAAATGGAAAAATAAATTATTAGGAGGCCCAAAAACATACATAACTCAGGAAGAACACAAGTCAGGAGTGCATGTCCATACACATTCCTGCACCCTTCCCATGCACGTACAGACACGATGACACAGAATGGTGGGGATTACAATTACAGTGGGTTTCAAAAGTTTAAAGAAACTGGTAGACAGGTTGACTCGATATTTATTTATAGGAGTCATGTGCATGCTCAAATGGGTGCAACAGGGCCAAGAAGCTTTTCAAGCCAGTACAAAATCACTGGCAGAAGGCAGGACCCAACAGTTCTACATTCCTACACAGCAGCTGCCTGTCAAGAGAGGGATGCACGAAACTGTACCTAAATTTACTTCTGATATCAGCAAATAAAAATCCCATTTTATAATTGCTAGGAAAAGGGGAGTTTCCCCACATTCATCTATTTACATTTTATTTTTCAAACCCACAATTTGCTTGCATAGCAAAATGCAAGTGGGAAATTTAAAAGCCACTTCAGTTATGCTGCTTTTTCAGTAACTTTTCTAATAATTTACTGTAAAATCTTGGAAGGGCACAGGGAGGAAGTCAGAGAAGTAGTTAAGTACTATAAACTAGTAATAATAAGCATTTATTTATCAAAGACTTTGAAATGAAAGCATAAAAGCAGCAGCAAAAAATGAGTATCCACATAACAATTTTAAGTTTTCTGGTGCATTCATTCAACATGCAATTATTTTTATTTTTAGAAGAGCGTCAAACAACAAAAATAAGTCACCTACATAAGCCATACTATACTATACCAATTTCATAGCACACTAATCAGTGAGCTACAAAATAGACCTATAAATAGGTAACAGATTGGGAAACAGAGGCAAAGACAAGTAAAGCGAGTTGAGTAATGTTGGAGCAAAGTTTTAGAGCAGAGTCCAGGTATAGGTCCACAGTAAGAGACTCTGCATTTACATACTGGCTAGAAAAGGATTACTATGAGAAAATAACCAGGGGTTTTCCCTAAACTAAAAGTTGATCAGTCAGCTAAAAACCTGAAAACTGTTAGAGCTTCATTGAATTTAATATAACTGAATTACTGAAAATTTACTAAAATGTTGCTATTCTATAGAAACATTGTGATGGGTCATTTAAAGTACTTATTCTGAATAAACAAAAATTAAAAAAAAAAACCAACATACATTATCAGAGTTAGAGGATGAAAACCTAATTAGTTCAATCATTTCAGAATAGGCTGTGCTTTTGAGGAAGGTAGAAGATGCAGATTGACACAGAAAATGATCTGTCTGACCCCTTCAGTTTGGGCTTTCCCTTTCTGCTTTACTTCTGACAGGAGAAACTCCACGTTTCCAGATGGCTACAGTTTCCAGAAAACCCTGGGAGACAACAACTACTGCACTGTCCACTCCACACAGTTCCACAAGAGATGCAGAGCAGGAGCACTGGAGAAGTGCAATCATGGCCAGCTGGAGGCAGACACCACACTGGCATCTCTTGGCTCTGCTCAAGATTTACCCTTGGACAGATACTGGGCTCAGGGTTACTACACCAGCTGGGTATCCAGGGCACTCGTTAAGGTGCCTGAATCCAAGAGCTCACTAGTCTGACCATCCTAAAGGCTGCGTACAGATACTTGCTACACAGACAGATATGCAGAGTAAAAATTAGGTCAACCTCAATTGTCTGCTATGTCCTTCCACCAAAAATGCCCATGTTAGCTCTCCATAAATTCTGAAGGTGGGAGAAATGCATAGACCCTCCATAATCCATTCCATAAAGAAACTGCTTAGCTTAAGCACACAATGAAAACAGGTTTTCCCAATACAGACGGCATAGTGAAACAAACTACAGAACATAGACATTATTTTCTCCTTCTTTACAAGACAAGGGGACGGTAATAAAAAAGCTGGAGATGGAAAACGAATAGCAAAGTCTTTACCACAACTGGATTCCTCCACCCTCTCCTCAGTGAATTAGTGAAATTAGAGTGAAAAGGTTGATTTGGAGAGAAAGGGTTACACTGAGGAAACCCCACATGGACATAGACATGCCCAGATAAATGTTTGTATAATAAAAACACTTAAGCAACTTGGCTCACTTTACAAAGTTACTTTATATGACTACCACAACAAGCAAGTTTTCTATTTCAGAATCCCTAGAGAAATCACTTAACATAATCTGGGGTGGGGGGGAGAGGGAAGGAAAGAAGAAATCTGCATTCCTCTGGTGAGTTTGATTTCCAACATTCTTTTTTCAACCAGTAGTTTTAATAATATTAAGCTGTATTCTAAAGAAATGCCCAAGGATGTAAGTGGAATCTTAAATTAATTTCTCAATATGGATTCTGTGCACTTCAAACATCCCATAGATAATACCTCCCTTCAGGAAAATACATTCTATATTTCTACATTTCTATACAAATACAAGTTGATTTTATCAGGTTCTAAAGGATATGGTCTCTATCCGCTTTTGACCTTAAGCAACTAATCTACAGAGGGATTATTAGCACAAGAAAATGCCCAAATCCTTTCAGCTGATAACATAAACAAACACTGTGAACACTATATGGAAGATCTCCATTTTTTGACATCCCAGTAAAGACCTTTGCTGAACATTCCTATATAATCTAAATATTCCATTCTAGGGGAGGAAGGGACAAAGATCTCAGAACACTCTGAAATAGTGTACTTCAAGTGCTGCATCTTCTGACTTTCTCTTAACTCAAGGTATGGAGCACTGGTTAGACGCCGTTCAAGTGGACGGCCAACAGTGTCTATAGAATATTTTAAAAAGCCAAAAGCTTAGTACTCAAAGGTTTTTTCTCTAATATCTATCTTATATTAACCTCCTGTTCATAATGAAATGCTCCAGCAGCTAGCAGAGTCAGCAAAACCTCCCTCCTCTCATGTACAGCTTTCAGGAATGCTGCTATGTTGAAAAGGCAAAATTATTATTGCCCAGTGACATCCAATTCAACAGCAAAATCCCACTCAAAATGAGCTGACAGGAGAACAAATGTATGGATTTCCAAAGACTTAGGTCAACTCCAAGGTGTGTAAACTGACACAATGCTATTCAAATAAATCAGTAATCCAGTGCTCCTGCCCCACGGTCTATACTTATTTGAATCTTGCCATAAAGACCAAACGTTTTTTAACTGAGAGAAATCAATAGCTTAGCTAAAAAAATATATATCTAAAAAGTCATTTTGTACCTTTCAGCTACCCTCAGGATACAAAAGCCAGACACAAGATAACCCAAATACTACAAAAAATTGAAAGATACAGAACACTAATTTAGTTTCCAATTTCTAGAAGCATTAGTGGAAGTCTGTTTGGTGTTTGCCTCAATTTGAGCACTTTCCTAAAGCTGGACTTGTGCTGGCAGCCTTAAGCTACTGTAAGTCTTGCATCATAAAAGTTACACTGACTTAATCTTTTAAGAACACTTGCACTCCCTTCTAAGAATCAAAATAGTGCATTTTAACAATGAAATAACCAGATCTAATGAGAGGTGATGCTGGAACAGGCTGCTGAGCTTTCTGCCACCACCTCCTGCCTCACGCTGCCTCCACGCCAGCTCCTGCACACCCAGCTAAGCTCCCAGTGAGGTCTCTCCTGGGAGGAGATGACCCTCCAGAACACAAGCTCTGCAGGTGAAAAGCTTTCTGTGACATTTTCTGTGGCTTTAACTCCCTGAATGAGCTCACCATGAGCCAGGTGAGTGTCCCCTGCCAGGCCATTAACATGGTGCCACTGCCTGGCAGCGCTGGAGAGGGGAACAAGACTGTCTCCCTGTGGTAACAGCCACCCATTAGCTCAGCCCAAGGAAAGGACAGGGAATTCAAGTCAGCAAGCTCGTGTTGTTCACCACTTCTATTACTCTGTCATGCACACACTGGCTACTGCTCATCTTAAAAGTGATTTAACTAAAAATATGTTATAATGTTAAGGTTTTTAAGTAGCAAATCTGGTATCCCAAATTTGGTATTTCTTTAAAAACCTCTTTGATTTAAGGCAGTAGTAAATTAAGATTTAAACAATGTTATTCAAATACCTCTAAGCAAATACTTAACATCACAGGTTTCTGTTTTTTCACAACAACATTTGTTAAATAAATTACAGAGGTAATTTCCAAGGGTCAGGGGAATTTGACTAATATTATGATAAATATTCTTGGAGAATCTAATTTTATTTTTTTTAAGCAATGAAGTAAGCATAACATGACTTTTATGGATGTCATCATCTTTGGTCTACATCCAAATACAGGTTAAAAATAGTAAGAACAAAGTTATATTAAACCAAGAAAGTACAAGGTGTTATGATCAAAATCTGGTTTACATAAAATAGAAAAATATTTTTTCCAGCAGATGTAAATTCAAACAGCTAAGAGAAAACCACCAGAAAAACTGCTCCCCATCTTACAAGGACACTGAGGAGCTGGTATTTATGTATTATGCAAGAAACTGATTCCAGTGAAATTGTGCCTGAGGTATCATCCTTAGTAGTAAAAAGTCACAAGTATGAGCATATGAATAAAAATTACAGATAAATAAAAATGTTTGGTTAATCCAGGATTTAAATTGTCTACAAATTATATTAACCTCTAAATTCAAGTACAGACTCAACGACACATACAGAATAACATCAAGTTTCTTTTTACCATGCTCAAGATATAACTATTACAAATGCCTGAATTCTTCAGAAATTCAGAAAAATTTTTAAGAAGGCAAAGGATTCTGTTTACTCCTTTAAATCACTAGTGTATCAAGGCAATTTTTGAAACCATTTCCTTTGTCTTACTGAGACATCCTGGAACCCATCAGTTTATTTGCAGACCAAGAACACACTAAAGCTTGACAAATTTCTGTTCTCTCTTCTCAATTATGCCAACATCCTTCAAGCACTATCATTCCCGAACCAAAAAATATAATTATCTTTTTCAGAACAAAAACCATCATCTCCCAGAATTCCAGAAGAAAAGACAAAGACATTAGACAACAGCTTTGCTGTAACTCACCAGCAACAAATAAGAACTGTAAAGTAGCAGCACTAGCCACATGAAACACCTGGTGCTGCAGGCTGAAAATAACAACACCAGCAAGAAAATTCTCAAGGGTATTTGTTGTTATTATCTTGGATACCATCTTGTATTTCCTAGCAAAATTCCAATTCATATATGGCACTTGAGTGTATATATAATTAAGTTCCCTTGAACAGGTATGTTTCCCTTAAACAGAGCTGGATATAGACTTTTCAGGTGGTCCTTCTCAAGCTCTAATTACAGTTGAGCACTCTGCCAAAGCAGCAGCTGACTGTTTAGGCAAGTAGTAATTGTAATGTGAAAATCAGAGTTGTACATGCTTCCTGTTTTTGGTCATGGCTACTATTCCAAAGGCAAACCACACCTCTCCCCAAATACACTAACATCTGGAATTTAACAGAAAAACTGACAATAAACAACCAAGGAACAAAGTAAAAAAATTATCCATAACGAAAACTGAAACCCGTTCTGGCTGCTGCTGTTAGGTATTACAACAAAAAATTTTAAAAAATTTAGTTCAGAAGATGTTTGTGACTTGTACTCCAGGCCTGCCTTACTTTATTCTGATCTATTAAAAAAAAATTTGCTCTTCAACCAAAAATTAATCTAAGCCCCTACTTAGTATTGAAAACTCAAGAAAAATCTATGTGTCACAAAACTTAATTAGTGACTGTAAGTTTCTGGACAGGCAGCACTATTTTGACATACTGAGGCAACTACAAAAAATAACCAAATAAAAGCAGTGCTTTATACACAGATTACACTACCGTACCTAAGAGTGTTTTTTGGCATATTAACCACCACATTGTTTGTTTCATGCCAAACATACTAGTTAGAATGCAAGTGGCAGCACACCTGTATTAGTATTCTTTTCATAAACCATGGTAGCACTCCACTTAATTATGAGGAGCGATGGAAAACTTCAAGGGGAAAAGGGGAACTAAGACAAGGCAACTGGCTGCCCTTGTAATCTGCAATCAACTTCAAGAGCTACTTCAGGTCATGAGAAATTTCAAGATGATAACTCTTTTATAGTTCTCTTCCCACGGTCAGAAAAACTACCACATGGAAAAGAAATACTCCATGAAAAAACTACTCTTTCACTAGCTTTTATGCTAACTTGCACGTAAGCCAAACAACGTAAAAGGGCATCAATCACTTTCCTACTTAGATGCCTTTTCAAAGTCATGCGAAAAGTTGTAAGAATGTTCAACCAACATGTATCAGCTGTCTCACGTACTGTTTTTGGATATTGGTATCTGCAGTCCCTTTACCGGATCTGGCATCATTGTCCGAGCTCAGATGACTCAGATAAAAACAATGTGAAAGCATAGTTTGTTTTCATGTTTCAAGTCACAACTGGTCTCCTGCAACAATAACAGGAAGAGCTGTAGGGATCGATACGCAAGATTACTAACGAGGGCCTTTCTTGTCCTACCCAACAGCACGCACGGGGGACTTTCTTAGCCAGGTATCACATGCCACACTTACCAGATCTCTGTGAAGCACCCAGTTTGCATGGAGGTAATGGATTCCATCGAGGATCTGGTAGAGTAGGGATTTTACCATAGATCTTGGCAACTGCATGGGCTTTTTATTTGCTTTTGAGGCACGGTGAAACTTGATAATATGCTAGAAATAAAACAAGTAGAAACATGAAGAAAGTTAGGTGATAGACAGGTGAGAAGGTTGGGTGTTTTGGGATATTTTAACTACTAACACTAAATAATGGAATGAAATACAAAGTTTGTTGAACTTTGTAACTAAAGTAATAGTGATGCACTCACAATTCTCTTAAATTGTGTTTATTCTCTGAGCTGCTTCAAAGAACAGCTGTCAAGTTTTTGTGAATATCTGAATACTGACTACTTACCTCCAGTAAAGGGTCTTAGACATTCTCCTTCCTCCCTCCTCCCCATATGGCATCCTCTTACCCTTGGCAGCTAGAGCAGAACCTTTCACACCAGGAGTATCTACCAATAAGAGGACCATACTCTGTACTTTCACACTTTCCCTCCTCCTCTTCAAAAACACCCAGGCTAGCATATGTGCAATTACTATTCCCCCCTCAATCAGAATCCCAGTCAACAGAAATTAAATAAATATTTTAATAAATATTTGAAGGAAGGGGAAGATGTAACTCCAAAAACCCCACACCACAACACTTGAGTGAGATCATGTTCAAACATCTCAAAATGGTTATCTTCTTGCTTCCAAGTTACGGCTGCATACTTCATTGATGATGACAAGCTGATGGCTCTTGGATTACAGAAGTCAGTCTGCCCACTAGAGGACAAACACCACTTGAAAATATAGAATGCAGGAAAGGACCCCAGCATTAGTTGAAGGAATGAAAAAAATCACTGAAAGATTGCTGAGAGATCATGAAATAGTCATAAATTAATTAATTCTAAGATCAGTGTGGAGATGATGGGTTAGGTTTGGTTTTGCTACACCGTACAAGAAATAAACTGGAGTGAGGCCATTCTACCTTTTCAATCCTCAGATAAGGTGGGGCTATGCAAGGCACAAATCCAATCTTAATAGATGGTCATTCAGCAAATGATTAAAGATGTTCATTCAGATGGAAAAAAAAATCTCCTTTTTGAAGGCAGTTCAATGAAGCACCTCAAATAACAAAGTAGTTTTCAATTATGTGTCTTTTGAAAGGTGGAAATAATAAAGGCAGTTTGCATTTTTACTGAAAACGATACAAAATGCTAGAGTAGGACTATTAATTACCCAATTTTTAAAATAGGATTTGTCTAGTTCAAGATCTTCTCCCTTCCCAGGTTAAAGAGGTAGCCAAAGGCTGTGCTTTGATTAGACCACTGCTCCCTCCTCTACCATCCCCACCCCCTACCTAGTTTGTCACTACTGCTCCCAATGAAAATGGTAATAAGTTAATATTTACTCATGGTAAATGCTACCTCTGGCTGGCACCAGTACTTCAGCCACTGTCGAACTGTACTTAGTAAAAGTGTAAACAATATTGTTTAAAGAGAAATTAGAACAACAGAAAACCCCAAATAAATCAAAACAGCCTGCTTACTCCCTATCAACAATGTTACCAAAGAGCCTTCCACTACTAAATTTACAAGATTTATGGCTCTGTATTAAAAAACAGTAGAAATTTACAGGATTGTCAGTTTTTAATAAACTCATGAGGATCATTAACAAGACAAGCTCTTAGTACCTGATTCTTTAGTTGCGCAATCATTCTGGAAATGGTAATTAAATGCTTTAAGGGATTATTTCCTTAGAAAATTTTTTCTTGTGATGTCACAAGAAGATTCTGTCTCATCATTTCAACTAAGAGTCCCTAGTACTACACAATGCTCACTGGATAGTGGCCTTCATGTGTAATTACAATACGATTTATAAAGCAGTAATGATACCATGAACTCACAAATTAGTATATTTATTAATACAAGAGATGAAAAAATACAGAGGAATCAACAGGCAAAGGTCATACACAGAGACCCATAAATCCCATCCTGCCCTTTTCCAAGGTGCATGTAATCACTAGAAGGGATTTCCACACCCATTTAAAAGCTGACTACTATCCACACAAAACATTAGTCCTTAGGCACAGAGAAAATGAAAGAGTCTCATGAGACAGAAGTGGACACAATAAACCATAGATGTGTTGAGGAGGAACAACACATGTAGCTCTGCCTCAGCTGCTCCATAACCCCTGGAGGTCCAGAGTGAGACAGCACCAGGTTGAGGCCATTGGATTTCTGTCCCTGCCTCCCATGTGGCTCCCAGTTAGAAAGTCTAAGGAAACAGGCTCCTTTCTTGAAAGGGTTATTGAATTGCAGAAGCAAGTTAAAATGGATAGTTTTGCTCGAAGCAAGCAATATCACCACTAGGTAAAATCCAATTTCCTGCAAAAGCAAATAAAACTTGTTGTTGCCAGTTTACTCTAGGGAAGTTTATATCCAAAAGATAGCAACCATCACAGTTCAGAGAACTGAACAAAAGCTAAAAATATACTGCAGGGCCAAGTAGTATAGAAAACTGAAAAGCTATATTTGCCCCATGACAGTGGAATGAACCCACGGTGTTTGTGACCAAGCCCTACACTGAAAATTTGTCTAAAAAAAAAATTTGGTTCATCCAATTTCTTGAAGCAACTAGCCATATGAAGAAAGAACAACATACCTAACAAACACTAAACAGGAAATTTAATGGTAGTGTGCATTTAAGAAATAGAAGAGCAAACAGGTGCTGTTGTTGAACATCATCTCTCTCACTGGAGGCAGGAAGCCTAAACTGCCTTTTATTTCTTTGTATTTTCAGAAATAAATCTATATGGCCCTACCACTGTTGTGGGAAATTATACTTCTAATTAAAAAAGCAAAAAAATAGATAAGAGCATCAAAGTAGAAAACAACAGGACAAAAGTTTTGGTGACCTGGCAGATCAGGTGTACAGTAAGCATCAAAGCAGAGGATGCCACCGCAGTACAACAATACTAAAGGAACTTTTGAACTTGAGCAATTATGCTGACTTCAACCATGGGAGGAAGATGTGCTCCTTCCATGTCAAAATATTTCATATTTAAGAGTCTAAATCCAAGACCTCAGGTGTAGAAACAGGCACAGATACCAACACAAACTAAGATGTTCTTTACACATAAGTGCACTATGCGAGTGGAGGAGGCACTCTCTACTAGCTTCGCTGCCTGAAGAGTCCCAAAGTGCAGCTTCAAGTACAGCACGTAAGAGCCAGAACCTTAGACCTAATAAAGGTATGGAATAATTTACAGGAATTACAGGTATTGTAGGCTGCATTTCCTGTTTCCCAGATAACCTAGACCCTAGACCTAACCACTAGGCTTCAAAACTGCACTTCTCTCATTCAATAAATCTTTTGGCTGAATAGCACAAAACTAAGACTGTCCTGTGAGTTGAAAGTATAAATCTGAACTGTGACAGGTATGAAGCACATTCTGCCGATCCCTCTACAAAGCATGAGGTGCACTTTGACACTGCAATTCCTAACCTTTAGATATACTCAAGTCCTTTGCTTCTAGAATCTTACCCTTAATAGATATCCATTAAGAACAAAACATGAGGACTTCCACAGTCCAGGCAAGTCCAGAGGAATGTTTATAATAAGACAATAAGCAGCGGGTCAAAAATCTTCAGCATTCCCCAGGTCTTTTTTTCACTGCAACTCCCTTAAGAGAACTCACATATCCTGACAGATCACTTGGCAAAAAAAGCTGGAAAACACCCAGAGTCATTCAGCAAAATTGATGAGGGAAGCCTTAATTGTCAGTCCACACTATACCAGTTGCACGCTACAGAACAGAAACCCACCCACAATGTTATGTAGACATAAGTTTGTTTTAATTCATTCATTAGAACACTGCGGATGCAAGCTCTCTTGTGATACAGCTAAAATCCTTCAAAATGAAAGAACACGTCATAAGAAGTAAATGTAACTCCAAGCAATATTGAAATCTAGTAGCCAAGTCATTTTCTCTTTCTGTGCATCTGTATTTCTGATTCCTGAATCTTAAAAACATGCTGCCACTGACTGGATCCCAAAAATTGAGTAAGCCAATTAGGTATTCATTATTAAAT
>VZTR01017151.1:8441-32715 GCA_013400775.1 Chaetops frenatus
ACATCAGAACAACCAGCAGGTGGATCAGGCTGCTAAGACTGAAGTGGCTCAGGAGGATTTGGATTGGCAACATAAGGGTGAATTATTTCCAGCTCAGTGGGCCCATGACACCTTGGGCCATCAAGGAAGAGATTCAACATACAGGTGGGCTCGTGATCAAGGGGGGGACTTAACCATGGACCCTATTGCACGGGTTATCCACGAATGTGAAACATGCACTGCAATTAAGCAGGGCCAAGGAGGTAAACCCTCTTTGGTATGGAGGACAATGGCTGAAGTACAAGTATGGGGAGGCCTGGCAGATTGACTATATCCCACTCCCCCAACCCTGTGATGGCAAGCACCATGTGCTTACAGTGCTGGAAGCNCAGTGCTGTAAGCAACCACCAGATGGCTGGAAACATACCCTGTGCCCCATGGCACTGCCTGGAACGCTATCCTGGGCCTAGAAAAGCAAGTGTTATGGCAACACTGTACTCCAAAAAGAATTGAATCAGACAATAGAACCCATTTCTGAAACAATCTCATAGACACTTAGGCCAAAGAACATGGCATTGAGTGGGTGTATCACATTCCCTATCATGCATCAGCCTCTGGAAGGATCAAAAGATGTAATGAACTGTTAAAGGCTACACTGAGAGCAATGGGTGGTGGGACTTTCAAACANTGTACTCCAAAAAGAATTGAATCAGACAATAGAACCCATTTCTGAAACAATCTCATAGACACTTAGGCCAAAGAACATGGCATTGAGTGGGTGTATCACATTCCCTATCATGCATCAGCCTCTGGAAGGATCAAAAGATGTAATGAACTGTTAAAGGCTACACTGAGAGCAATGGGTGGTGGGACTTTCAAACATTGGGATACACATTTAGCAAAGGCCACCTGGTTAGTCAACACCAGAGGATCTGACAATCAGGCTGGCCCTGCCCAATCAAAATTTTTATGTACTCTAGAAGGGGATAAAGTCCCTGTAGTACACATGAAAAACATGCTGGGGAAAACAGTATGGATTATTGCTGCCTCAGGCAAAGGCAACCCCATCTGTGGGATTGCTTTTGCTCAAGGACCCGGGTACACTTGTTAGGTAACGCAGGAGGATGGGGAAGGGCGGTGTGTGCCTCAAGGGGATTTGATTCTGGGTGAGATGAGCCAATGACTTGAACTGTATGATCTTAATAACCATTTAATACTGTGTATTATCACTTCTGTGCTGGCTATGTGTGCATCACCACACGGGGCACCTCGCGGAAACTATCTTTGCCACATCTATTCTGGGGATATGAATCTGACTTCCCCCTGATCGTCACGTTAATGAAGAATGAACTTCGATAATATTGAACAAGTGCAGCAACAATGGAATCAGAACTGACTTCAACATGCAGCATGCAACAATCCAACACCTCACACCATCTTTCCTGCTTGAAAAACTTATCAGGGATGGAGGCCAAAGTCATGGAGTAAATTAATTCAACTGACATTTTGTGGACATTTTATGGACTTAGTCCATAGACTAAGGGAAAGACGTCTGTGTGTATATATATCAAAATAAATAAATAGGGAAAGTGGTGGAGTATTGGGAAGTGTGAGACCTGGCATGATGTAAATGGTATGGAATAAGGGGTGGATATTGCTGGGCACAAAGGGTTATAGCAAATGAGGTTACATCAGGCTGGCGTCCAGTCACTAGTGGAGTTCTGCAGGGCTCCATCCTGGGCCCAGGTCTCTTCAACATCTTCATTAACAACTTGAACGCAGGACTCGAAGCTGTACTGAGTTTGCCAACATCACTAAATTGGAAGGAGCTGTTGACTCCCTCAAAGTCAGAGAGGCCCTGTGGAGAGACCTAGACTAATTAGAAGGCTGGGCAATCACCAACCATATGAAGTTTAACAAGGGCAATGCCGGATTCTGCACCTGCAATGGGGCAACCCTGGATGCACATACAAACCAACCGTATCCTGGGGTACAAGGCACAGCATCTCCAGCTAGTCAAGGGAGGTGTCTGTCCCAATCTATACTGTGCTGGTGTGGCCTCACCTCCAGTACTGGGGGCAGTTTTGGTCACCACAATATAAGGAGGATATAAAGCTATTAGAGAGCATCCAAAGGAGGGCCACAAGGATGGTGAAGGGCCTTGAGAGGAATCCTTATGAGGAGGGTCTGAGGTCACTTTGTTCATCCTAGAGAAGAGGAGACTGAGGAGAGACCTCATTGCAGTCTACAGCTTCCTCACAAGGGGAAGAGGAGGGACAGGTGCTGATCTCCTCTCTCGTGACCAGTGACAGAACCTGAGGGAACGGCCTGAAGCTGCATCAGGAGAGGTTGAGGTTGGACATTAGAAAAAGGTTCTTCCCCCAGAGGGTGGTTGGGCACTAGAACAGGCTCCCCAGGGAAGTGGTCACAGCACCAAGCCTGCCTGAGTTCAAGAAGCATTTGAACAATGCTCTCAGGCACATGGTGGGGCTCTTGGGGGTGTCCTGTGCAGGGCTGAGTTGGACATCGATAATCCTTGTGGGTCCCTTCCAACTCAGGACATTCCACGATTATCTTCCCCAAATTGAGTTCGCTTTGCCCATGATGGTAAATGGCAAGCAATCTCCCTGCCCTTATCCTGACCAATGAGCTTTTTGTCTTATTTTTTCCCTCTCTCCTGCTGAGGAGTGAGAGCTGCTTAGTGGGCACCTGGCAGCCAGCCAAGGTTAAACCATCATAGTTATATACCTCATTCAACAAAGAAAACATCTATACTTATAGCTTCAAAACCAACTTAAATATTTTAGCTTTACACCAAGACAGGTATAATTTGCAATGTATACTTTAACCACCCAGTTCCCTGATGGAGGCAAATAAAACTTTTCTCCTCAAGTGCAGGATCTTGGGGATTGGGGTGACACACACACACAGCAGCAGGCACCTGCATTTGGGGACAATATGTTCTAGGATTGGTGAGCACTCAACATGTTTAACAAGGGGCAAGGTTATATTTGTCTGCCTTCTCCCCCCCAAAAGGAGAATTCAATTAGGCTTTAAAAACCACTTATGAAAAAATATTTAGGTGTCAGAGATTAAATAGTCAGCATGATGCTAAAGCAAGAAGGGCAAATGTAATTATTGGCTGTATAAGTCAGGGGAATAACAAGTCAAGAGAGAAATATCTCAGTGGTGCAGACAGAACTAGCCAGATACCATATACAGTGCTGGAATCTATGCTTAGAAAAAATAAACAAAAGCACAGAAGGAAAAATTTCAAAATAAAATTCAGGACCTCAAATATGCCTCAGAGAGGCAGAGAGAACCATCTGTTTAGTTATCAAAAGAAGATGACTGGGACATCAACTGTGGTGTGTCGGCACCTTCACAAAGTGAAAACAAAATATTAAAAGGCTTTAGCTATCAGATAAAGGCATAACAGGAGTTAGGGCTTGAATCCAATGCCAATTTGCATTAGAAAATAGGTATATGTTTTTAGCAGTTAGCATGATCAGCCACTGGAAAAAGCAAATGAAAATCCCATGGATTCTGCATCTTTAGAATCATAGAATCAAGACTGGATTCCTTTTGTCTAGGACACATTTTAGTCATAAGGAGTTATATTCCATGCAAGGGCAACTGTATGGAAGCTAATGGTTTGATACACAGGCAGTCAGACAAAAATCTTAGTCCATTCTGGCCCTAAACTCTGAGGATACAAACCTGGCTTCAAACAGTCTCTATGCCTTAATGTTTTGGGAGTAAAGTCATTCCAAATGAACAAAACATGCCAGAAGATTTCAAAGTTTCCATTCCACAACTCAAGCCTACAGATAACTACTGTTAAGTACAAGAAATAAACTCGGTGTAATAAAAATTATATGCCACAAATAATTCTCCTGTCTAATAAATTAGCAGAAGAGCACTGTATTGCCAAATCTGTTTCAAGTAATCGACTCGCAGCTCCCATTATATCATTCTGTATATTTAAACTAGTAAATGGCTCCCACTCACCACAAAATCAGTCGGGTCAGTTGGTGGTGAGCAATTGTTTTCATTTGCATCACTTGCCTTTCTTGTGTTTTATTCTCCTCTCTCATTTTTTTCTATTTTCCTTACAATTTATTATTATTTATTTCTNACAGGTGCTGATCTCCTCTCTCGTGACCAGTGACAGAACCTGAGGGAACGGCCTGAAGCTGCATCAGGAGAGGTTGAGGTTGGACATTAGAAAAAGGTTCTTCCCCCAGAGGGTGGTTGGGCACTAGAACAGGCTCCCCAGGGAAGTGGTCACAGCACCAAGCCTGCCTGAGTTCAAGAAGCATTTGAACAATGCTCTCAGGCACATGGTGGGGCTCTTGGGGGTGTCCTGTGCAGGGCTGAGTTGGACATCGATAATCCTTGTGGGTCCCTTCCAACTCAGGACATTCCACGATTATCTTCCCCAAATTGAGTTCGCTTTGCCCATGATGGTAAATGGCAAGCAATCTCCCTGCCCTTATCCTGACCAATGAGCTTTTTGTCTTATTTTTTCCCTCTCTCCTGCTGAGGAGTGAGAGCTGCTTAGTGGGCACCTGGCAGCCAGCCAAGGTTAAACCATCATAGTTATATACCTCATTCAACAAAGAAAACATCTATACTTATAGCTTCAAAACCAACTTAAATATTTTAGCTTTACACCAAGACAGGTATAATTTGCAATGTATACTTTAACCACCCAGTTCCCTGATGGAGGCAAATAAAACTTTTCTCCTCAAGTGCAGGATCTTGGGGATTGGGGTGACACACACACACAGCAGCAGGCACCTGCATTTGGGGACAATATGTTCTAGGATTGGTGAGCACTCAACATGTTTAACAAGGGGCAAGGTTATATTTGTCTGCCTTCTCCCCCCCAAAAGGAGAATTCAATTAGGCTTTAAAAACCACTTATGAAAAAATATTTAGGTGTCAGAGATTAAATAGTCAGCATGATGCTAAAGCAAGAAGGGCAAATGTAATTATTGGCTGTATAAGTCAGGGGAATAACAAGTCAAGAGAGAAATATCTCAGTGGTGCAGACAGAACTAGCCAGATACCATATACAGTGCTGGAATCTATGCTTAGAAAAAATAAACAAAAGCACAGAAGGAAAAATTTCAAAATAAAATTCAGGACCTCAAATATGCCTCAGAGAGGCAGAGAGAACCATCTGTTTAGTTATCAAAAGAAGATGACTGGGACATCAACTGTGGTGTGTCGGCACCTTCACAAAGTGAAAACAAAATATTAAAAGGCTTTAGCTATCAGATAAAGGCATAACAGGAGTTAGGGCTTGAATCCAATGCCAATTTGCATTAGAAAATAGGTATATGTTTTTAGCAGTTAGCATGATCAGCCACTGGAAAAAGCAAATGAAAATCCCATGGATTCTGCATCTTTAGAATCATAGAATCAAGACTGGATTCCTTTTGTCTAGGACACATTTTAGTCATAAGGAGTTATATTCCATGCAAGGGCAACTGTATGGAAGCTAATGGTTTGATACACAGGCAGTCAGACAAAAATCTTAGTCCATTCTGGCCCTAAACTCTGAGGATACAAACCTGGCTTCAAACAGTCTCTATGCCTTAATGTTTTGGGAGTAAAGTCATTCCAAATGAACAAAACATGCCAGAAGATTTCAAAGTTTCCATTCCACAACTCAAGCCTACAGATAACTACTGTTAAGTACAAGAAATAAACTCGGTGTAATAAAAATTATATGCCACAAATAATTCTCCTGTCTAATAAATTAGCAGAAGAGCACTGTATTGCCAAATCTGTTTCAAGTAATCGACTCGCAGCTCCCATTATATCATTCTGTATATTTAAACTAGTAAATGGCTCCCACTCACCACAAAATCAGTCGGGTCAGTTGGTGGTGAGCAATTGTTTTCATTTGCATCACTTGCCTTTCTTGTGTTTTATTCTCCTCTCTCATTTTTTTCTATTTTCCTTACAATTTATTATTATTTATTTCTAATTATTAAACTGTCTTTATCTCAACACACGAGTTTCTCACTTTTACCCTTCCAATTCTCCCATATCCCACTGGTGTGGGAAGGGGGGAGGGGGGTGAGCAGCTGTGTTGTCATTAGTTGCTGGCTGGGGTTAAACCACAGCAATACATTAACATGAAAAAAAAAATCAGTTTAATTTATGAACTAAATAATCGTTCACAAGCCAGAAGTTAAATCTTTGTTCCAGTAACCTCAAAAAAAAAAAAAAAAAATTGCTTTTAAGCACATATTGCATAGCACACATCTCCCAACACAGATGCAAATGTTTCCCACCACACTGCTATGCACAAGTTGTTCCATGAGCAGTAGAACTGAGAGCCTGGTTTCCTTTGCATTTGTGCCTTTACTTTCCTCAGTCGTAGTAACACCAACATACCCACCCTTGATACCTCCAGTTCTCACCCAAATCTCCTCAACACTTTCTCCATCTGACTCCAGATTGCCTAACTACAAGCTGGACAAGAGGCAGTCATTGCTACACAACTGGTTGCCAAAAGCTAACCAGAACACAGGTAAGTCTTGAGCTCACCGCACTGTCTCACACACTTATTTAGGTCCCTTCTTTACCTTTATTCAGCCATCAATTTATTTTTATTATTATTTTAAAGAAAACATGTACATTTCATTTCTTTATCCCTCTATAAAACATGGCACAAGTTCACTAGCATGAGGAATGTCAGGTTGATTATGAACAGCTGAGGCAAGAGGGTGTTGGGGCATGGGCTTTTGTTTGCAGAGGTTTTTTTCAGGGGTTGGGGTTTTTTTGGGGGGTTTTGTGGGGTTTTGCTGTTGTTGTTGTTTTGTTTGGTTTTTTTTAAAGAAGCCCCTAATGATAACACATCAATTGTTATTTAACTATGCCTTTCTAAACTGCTCATAGCAAATTCACTTTTTCCAACCAGCCTGTACCTAAAGACAACATTTGAAAATTACATTTGGTGCTATAAAGAATAATCTCTAAAAAGAATTTGTGAGAAGTTCTTCAAAACAAAATGCAATTTGATTAGCTCTTACTATACAAGATACATAACACTATGTGATTATACATGTAATGGTTTTGGCTGGGATAGAGTTTAAATGTGAATAGAAAGTAATTAAACATAAGTAAACATAAAAGGAGGTTTAGAGACACACACAGGCCCCTTTTAAAAATCTGCTGAACAAGATCTAACATGTTTGGAATTGGGGGGGAATGCCAAAAAGGGGAGATGGGGGTGGGGCACAAACAAGTCAGAACATGCCTGATGTCTACGTGCCTCTCTCCCCAGCCTGCACAACAGTCTGCATCTGGGGAAAGTTCCCAAGTTAACTGCACAGTTGTGAGACAAGCAGAGCCAACAACAATATTTAGAGCTGTGGCCACGATTACATAATGACTGACAAAGCTCACTGTACTGGGTCTGGTGAGGATGAAGTTATGAAGTTGACTTTCTTCATAGCAGCCCGTATAGTGCCGTGCTTTGCATTTGTGGTTAAAGCAGTGCTTTCACTCTCTCTTCTCCCACCATCCCCCTCATCCACCATCAACTGGGTAGGCTGGCAGTGGGCAAGAGGCTGGGAGAGAACATAGCCAAGACAGTTGACCCCAGCTGACCAAAGGAATATTCCATCCCATATGACATCATGCTCAGCAATAAAATTTCAGGGAAAGGAGGATGAAGGGAAGAATGTTTATTGTTATGATGTTTGTCTTTCCAAGCAACCATTATGCGTGCTGAGGCCCTGCTTCCCAGGAAGTGGCTAAACACCTGCCTGGCAATGGGAAGTAGTGAATGAATTCCTTGTTTTGCTTTGCTTGCTCTGCAGCTTTTGCTTTCCCTATTAAACAGTCATTATCTCAGTCCTAGAGCCTTTTTGCCTTCCTTCTATTTTCTTCTCCTTCCCAGGAGAGGGGACTGAGCAAAAGGCAGGGCGGGTGCTTGGCTGCTGGCTGAGGTCAATCCACAACACTCACAGAAGTTTCTTGCCCCAAATAACTTTTTGATAAATTTAACACCAAAATAATATTCATAATGTAAAAGGAGGGAACAGGTCTTGGTATATCTAAGACTGTTGGTTGTTTTGCCTGTGAAAATAATTGGTAAATGACCTCCCTGTCCTTACCTCAAGCCCTGCGCTCATCTTCTTCCTCTGCTCTGCTCAGGCAAGGGAGTTAGAGAGCATCTTAGTGGGCACCTGGAAGCCAGCCAAGGTTAACCCACCACAGTTTTCTGATACAGTATAATGTTTGTTATTCTCTATATACCTAAATAAAGAAACCTGAATGAATCCAGTGTTGGGTTCAGATTTGTGATGGAGAAAAGAGGGTGTTTAGAAACACTGAGCAGTCTGTTACAACTAACAGGTGAGTTACACTCATAGCAGTTGGCAACGGTCTGTGGAGCACTGATAGAATCTAGGAAGATGAACCCTGGGAAGAAGGGCAAACAGTTGTTTGCTAAGGTTTACTTGTCTAGAACAAGTTTACGCATCATAGAATATCTCGATTTGGAAGGGACCTATAAGGATCACAGAGACCAACTCCCTGCTCCTCTCACAGGACTACCTAAAATGAAACCATATGACTAAGGGCATCGGCCAGGCACTTCTTGAACTCTGACAGGCTTGGTGCCATGACCACCTCCCTGGAGAGCCTGTTCCAGTGACCAACCTCCCTCCCAGTGAAGAACCTTTTCCTAATGTCCAGTCTGAGCTTCCCCTGATGCAGCTTTATTCTGTTTCCTCATGCCCTATCACTGGTCACCAGAGAGAGATCAGCACCTCCCTTTCTACTGCCCTTCTTGAGGAAGTTGTAGACTGTGATGAGGTCACCCCTCAGCCTTCTCTTCTCCAAGCTGAACAAACCAAGTAACCTCAGCTGCTCCTCATAAGTCTTGCCATCGAGACTTGTGGTGCGTTTAACCCCAGCTGGCAAACGAGTACGGTAGGATGGGGAGGAGAATGGAGGAAAAAAGTAAAACTAGTGGATTGAGATAAGAACAGTTTTTAAAATTGAAACAAAGTAAATTATACTAATACTACTAATGATAATAATAATAATATCAATGAAAAGGACACGGAGAGAGAAATAAAACCCAAGAAAGTGATGCACAATACAATTGCTCACCACCCATTGACTGATGCCCAGCTAGTCCCCAAGCAGCGATCGGTTCCAACTCCCCCCATTTTATATGCTGAGCATGATGTTCTATTGGTATGGAATATCCCTTTGGCTAGTTCAGATCAGCTGTCCCAGCTATGCTCCCTCCCAGCTTCTTGTGCACCTGCTCACTGGCAGAGCATGAGAAACTGAAACATCAAAGTGCTTTGGGTAAGCACTACTTAGCAACAACCAAAATATCAGTGTGTTATTATTGGGGTACACAAGACAGAGAGCACTCTGGACCTGATTAGCATAAGAGATTTGATAATCAGGATGCCTTGGCAAGAGCAAACAGAACTGTGAGGATTAAATCAAGACTAGCTGGAGATTAAATCAGGACTTACCGGAAAAGAAACTTACCACAACTTGTGGAAGCAACAGATATTGTAACATGCATAAGTTTGTTTATGTGATGATTAACCCAATCATTGTAGTAAAAAATTACTAGCCTTCCTAGAATAGTGTATAAACATGTGTAGTCCACAATAAATTTAGATTCTGACCACAACCCAGTCAGTCTCTCCTCCTCTCTTCATCGCCAGTATGTTATCAACACTGTTCTCCTACTAAATCCCCAACACAGCACTGTACCAGGAGAAAATAAGCTCTATCCCAGCTGAAACCAGAACAAGACCTTTCACCATCCAAGCCAGCCTTCTGCCCCGCTTGCTTGACTTCCAACACTTTGGAATTGCCTGCTCCTGCACTTTTAAGAGATGGCTCTTAAAAAGTGACCAGCATTTGTGGACCCCAATACCTTCAAAAGCAGGTGCCCCACAGACCTTAATCTTTCTGGTTGCTCCTTCAGCAGCCTGAAGTCTGCTCTCCCCATATTCAGGGTTGAAGTTTTGATGGCTGTTTTGATGGCTGTTTTTCTCCTATTGCCAGCAATTTGAAACTCAACTACTTCATGGTCACTGTGACCAAGACAGCCACCAATCACCACTTCTCCCGCGAGTTTACAAACAAAAAGTCTAGGAGGGCACTTTTCCTAGTTGGCTCCCTTAGTATCTACACCAAGAAGTTATTTTCAGTGTGCTTCAGGAATTTCCTGGACTGGTTGGTGTCTTCTGTATGATATTCCTGGTTGATGCCTGGGAAGTTAAAATCACCCACAAGGACAAGGGCAGCTGATATAGAGATATCCCTTAATTCCTTATAGAATAATTTGTTGATGTCATCATCCTGCTGGGTGGTCAATAGTAGGCTCCCACAACAACATCCACATTATTTACTTTCCCTTTCATCCTTACCCAGAGGTTCTCAACTGTCATCACCAACTGAGTGCCATACAAGCCAACCCCTCCCTTATATACAGCACCACTCCCACCTCACCTGGAGACCCTGTAACCATCCATCAGGGCACACCAGTCACAGGACTCATCCCACCAGGTTTCACTTATGCCAATGATGTCGTAGCTCTGGGACTGGGCCAAAGCTTCGAGCTCCTCTTGTTTATTCCTCATGCTGTGCACATTAGTATAGAGACATGATCAAATAAGGCAATGTTCTTTTACAGTGTGGCAAAATCTATGGAATTTAATTCATAATTGGGATATAGGGAGGAAATTCAGGTTTTCCCTATTGTTGCAATTGTGGTATAGCTGAATATCAGAGCTGTACTTGTGTATATACCTGGTGGGCCTAGTCATTGATTCCTGGGTGGTCCAGGAACTCCCCAGTTTGTCTCTGCCTAGATGAGACAGTGGATTGATTTGAGACGAGGTAATTGTGAACCTGCATAGAAGTTCATTCAACAAATCAATAATAGCTACAGGACCACTCTCTGGGTGGGTGGGATTCTGGACAGTCCAGATGGTTCCCCCAGGCAGCCCCCCGCTGTGCATTGGCAAAATGATAGGTGCTATGCTACTTCTATGCTTCAATGTGTTGATTAATATCCTAGGTGGAGAATTTGGCGCTTCAAGTAGTTCCCCCAGTTAGTACCTGCTGTAGAGAAAGGAATTGACTGAACCATACACAAATAAGATAATTTAAAATAGTCATTTGTATTGGGGTTGACATGGCAAGGTTTTGGTGGGGAGTGGAGTGGTCTGCAGAGGTGGTCTCTGAGAAGAGGCCAGGAGCTACCCTGTGTCAAATATAGCCAGTTCCAGTCAGCTCAGAAATAGACTGTAGGTATCCTGACCAAAAGACCATTGTACATTGAGGAGTCAGTGATCCACATAACAGTTAACCCGAGTATGTCCAGACCAGTGCTGTGCTGCGCTACACGTACAACATACAACATGGCCTTCAGGTCTGTGTTGTGCTGCACATAGTCCTTGGTCATAGGATAAACTCAGTCACCTCATTGTGACACAGGAGCCTGAAGGCAGCTCCCACTCAGTACCAGCGATTATGCCACATGTGTGACCTTACCTTTATCTAACAGTGAAGCAAGAATTTATGCCTACACTTATGCCAGTACCAGATGGCAGTAGCGAACACACCTGTAGGAGGTGTGCCCAGGTAGAGGAACCTCTCCACTTAGTGACAGAGCTCCAGGAGGAGGTGAGTAGGCTGAGGAGTATCAGGGAGTGCAAGAGAGAGAGATAGACTACTGGACTCGCACCCTACCTTCCCTGAGATAGGCCCAACAGGCAAACAGGACGCGTGATACAGAGGATTCCCTATCCTCTCTCCACCTGGCTGAACGTGATGACTTAAGGAATAGGAGGGGAATGGCAACAAGTTCCTGCCTGGTGCAGCAGGTGCATCTCTTCTGTGACTACCCTACTTTTCCAGGTGCCCTTGCATAATAGGCACGAGGCTCTGCAAGTGGAACTGAACAATAAGAAGGACAATGGTTCATCTGGCTTGGAGGTGTCACCAAAGTTAAGTTAGTCTACTATCTATGTCAAAACCGCTTACATAAAGAAAAAAATAGATGGGTCATTCTCACAGGAGATTCCCTTTTGAAGGGAAGAAAAGGCCCAATATGCAGACTAGACCCACTTCTTAGGGAAGTCTGCTGCATCCCTAGGGCCCGGGTCAAAGATGTGAAGAGAAAGCTTCCTACCCTGGTATGACCCTCAGATTATTATCTATTTTTGCTTTGTTATATAGGCAGCGATGAAGTTGCAACAAGAAATCCAAGGGAAATCAAGAGAGTCCTCAGGGCCTTGGGATGACTGACTAAGGAATCTGGAGCACAAGTAGTGTTCTCCTCCATCCTTCCAGTTGCAGGAAGTGATAAGGGAAGAGACAGCAGGTCAATACCTGGCTCCAAGCCTGCTGTCACCAACAGAATTTTGGGGGTTTTAATCATGGGTCGGTTTACACAACACCAGGCCCGCTGGTGACAGACGAGGTGCACCTTTCTCAAGGGGGATAAGGATCTTTGCACAGGAGTTGTCAGGGCTCATTGAGAGAGCTTTAAACTGTATGTAAAGGGGGAAAGGGATAAAACCAGGATCACCAGAGATAAGCCTGGGGGTGCCATGCAAAAGTTTGAGGGACAGTGTGCTAGCAAAGCCATTTGGTCTGGCATCTCAGTGGAGGTAGGGGATGGAGATCCATGTGGCAGCAAGGATGCAAGGGTTATTGAGGTATTAGAAAATGTGGAAGCACCTTAGAACTTTTACATGGGAATTAGGGCTTCTCCCCCCCAAAAGATGGTGGGATTAATAGCCCAACTGAAGTGCATCTACACCAATGCACGGAGTAAGGGCAACGAACAGGAGGAGCTGGAAGCCATGGAGCAGCAGGAAAATGCATGATATAGTTGCCATCACAGAGACTTGGTGGGATGAGTCACACCACTGGAGTGCTGCAATGGATGGCTATAAACTCTTCAGAAGGAACAGGCAAGGAAGGAGAGGCATTGGGGTAGCCCTGTATGTTAGAGAGTGTTTTGATTGTGTAGAGCTTGACAATGGTGATGAGTGTTTATGGGTAGGAATCAAGGGGAAGGCCAACAGGGCAGATATCCTGGTGGGAGTCTGCTATAGAAAGAAAAGATAGACAAAATATTCTATAAGCAGCTGGGAGAAGTCTCGCGATCGCTAGCCCTTGTTCTTGTGGGGGACTTCAACTTACCACAGGTCTGCTGGAAATACAATACAGTCCAGGAGGTTCCTGGAGTGTGTGGAAGAGAACTTCCTGACACAGCTGGTGAGGGAGCCAACCAGGGAAGGTGCCCTGCTGGACTCACTGTTTTAAACAGAGAAGGACTGGTGGGTGATGTGATGGTCGGAGGTCATCTTGAGCAAAGCAATCACAAAATGAGAGAGTTTTTGATTCTCGGAGAAGTAAGGTGGGTGGTTAGCAGAACTGCTACCTCGGACTTCCAGAGGGCAGACTTTGGCCTTAGGACACTGGTTGACAGAGTCCCTTGATGTAGCAGGATGCTCTGCCTAGGTGGGGGTAAAACAGCTCAAACTTTACCCTATATGCAAAAGTTATCAGTGATATGGATGGAGAATGGGAGTCACATTGCTTTTGGTGTCAAAGAATGCTGAGACCAGCCTGACTCATCAATTCCAAAGTTAAACATTCTGAGGATGTGAAGAACAAAGTTTCCTGACAGAAACTGGCACCAGTGAGGATGTGGCAGACAAAGTTCCTGAGTTCCTGATAAAGGAACCAACAAGTCATAATACTGACGACTTATCTAAGGCTGCTGAGCTGACACAGCTCACCTAGAAACATCTGACTGACAGTCAATCAATTTATGCTATAAAAGACAAGTCCCACTTTTTAATGGCAGGGACACATCCCTTCTAGGTGTGTGTGTGTGGGGATTCCTCCCCCTTGCTGCCCAATCCGAAGAAAACACAAAACAACCAAAGTCGTTTTATGCGGTGCTTTATTGAGGGCCCGGGGACCTGTGGACTAGCGTCCTAAATCAGAGTCCCAAAGTCAGAGCATTTTACCATAGCTTATATACTTTTCAAAGACGGGATTGCTTCAAGGTTATAAAAATCATTATCTTACAAAGCCTACATGCATTTTCAAACAGAGACAGCCTGGTTCATGCTTGCCTGATACAATTCTGCTAGTTACAACACATTCCTCTAAGTAATGTGTCTCATGGTCATTTCCTATCTTAACTGATTTATGTTGTCCTCCACCACCACTCATCTTGTTACTAATCCCCAGTACATTCTTGAGATAAGTAGGAGACTGTTTTACAAACTGCCTGTTCTCTATGCTTTACTAAACACATTCTTCTCTTGCCAGAGTTTCTACACTCTATTAAGCACATCTTTTCTTGCCACAGTTCTAATCATTATTCACAGCTTTACCTCTTCATACTTACTAACTACAATTATCGAAATCATTATGTTTCTGTTACATTTCACATCAACACCCTGAGTGGGGATGCTACTCAAGGTTACTCCTCAAGGCTGAGCAAAAGAGATTTGCCCACGGTTGTTGGTATTGGTGAGCAACATCAATCACTATTCAATAATTATTTTGCTAGTTTTAATATTGTTGCTTCAATATTGCTTTAAAAATAGTGCATTATGCTAGTACTTTGAACTATCTATACTGTGTCATAAATAATTCTTTTTGTCTAATCATTATCATTATCATAATCAATTTAAATAAGTAATTTATTTCATTCATATAAATATATTTAGTTTGCCATCCTTAATCCTGAAGGACAAAGTTGTATAAAGGTTCAATTACACCTATATATACCTTTAGACATAAATGGTTGACCATGTCTGGGACTAGGATTGGATCCAGTGGCACCCAGACTCCTCTCTGAGAAGGAGTTTAGAAAGCAAGGCAGTCCTTTCTGCACTTCATTACTGTCCTGGTTCGAAGGACAGGTATCTGCTACGGAAGGCAAAAGCCTCCCTTGGAATGGAAAATGTAAACCCTTTCCCTCCGAATTATCGTAATTTTGAAATTACGGGGCTCTCAGGCAAAGATATGGGAATAGGAATAACAGATCTTTACTAGTATTTATAATAAAGCAAACAAACAACAACTACTATGGCATTAACAACAAACAGAACCAGGAACCCAGTGACAGCCTTCTGGCTTGCAGGCACCTTCCTTTTTGGTGCAGTGATGGGCACGAGCTCGAGGAGCACGTGGCAATGGTGGCTCAGCCGGGACGGGGAGGGATGGAAGAGAAGTTTTACTTTCACAAACCCCCTGAGCAGTCGATCCTGCAGGCAGGGGGTGCGGGGGCTGTGGCGCAGTGAAACCCAGAGCAGTGCCGAGGCAGCGGCGGGGAGACGGGACAGCAGCAGCAGCAGCAGTCCGGCTCCTCACAGAGCAGGGAGAGGCAGGCTCAGGATCCCAGGCACCCGAGCAGATGGTAACAGGTCCCAGTTCAGGTCAGAGGCTCACCCCACAGCAGAAGAAACAGCTCTCCACAGGGGTCCAGCAGCAGCAACCAACTCCTCTTCCCAAAAGCAGCAAAAGCAGCAGCTTCGAATGCTCTTCCCGGAAGCCCAGAGCGAGAGTGCCAGCAGCTGCTCCAGCCCCGCCTCTCACCAGCCCAATTTTCGAGGTATCCCCCATCCCCCTGAGAGAAAACTCTCAGATAGTAGAACAATAAACAGATGCCCTGCTCCCCGGGGCTCAGCCAGTTCTTTTGTTCTTCTTAAGTACCCAGTCATTGGTGCATTCTTAGCAACTTATGAGAAAAAATTCTATACTGAAAAGGAACAAAAGGAAAGAAAAAAACAACCTCCAACAATGACTCAATGGGAGGGTCTCCCTGACAAACCTTGTCCAAAGATTCCAATCGGCCCATGACACTTGGGAGGCAGTCCTGAAGGGCAAAGCAGTCCAGGAAGGCTGGACATGTTTTAAGAAGGAAATCTTAAAAGTGCAGGAGCAGGCTGTCCCTGTGTGCTGAAAGATGAGTTGATGGGGAAGAAGACCTGCCTGGCTGAATACAGAGCTTTGGCTGAAACTCGGGGGGGAAAAAAGACAGTTTATAACCTCTGGAAGAAGGGGCAGGCCACTCAGAAGGACTACAAGGATGTCAAAATGTAATTTGAATAGATCTTACTATATGAGGTAGGTTTAAAAAAAAAATCAAGTTCTCTGAAGAAGACAGCTATTCCTACAAACTTTTTCTTCTTTCTTAAGTAATAGGTCTTTCAGACAGAATTTACCACCCCCCAGGAACAACTCAACTTTAACTTTAAATGAAGTTTTCTTTCTGGCAGAAAAAGAAAAATGACATTACCTATCAAGTCACTACTCTTTTATTTTGTCCTGCAACATTCCTGTGAGACTTTCAGAGCTTTGTAATTACAAGTTTCATTCAAATCTTCAATAGCAAATAACCTTTTTCCGTCTCCTAAGTTCTCATCACAGGGGATATTTTTCTATATGCTATCAATTTAAATAAAGAATTTATTCAGAAGATTAACTTAACAGAAACCTGATTTGAAAAAGAGCAGCAAGTTTTTCCTCAGCTCTTCAAAACAGACTACAGTAAGAACTGCTGCATACAGTATCTGTTTCAAACAACAATAAAACACAACAGTACATATCACAATAGCAATGGCTGGTTTTAACACAATGCAACCCCACTCTCTCCACACTTTGATTGCATTAACTACTTCAGCATAACAAGTACATTTAGTGAAACCTGGTGGGATGAGTCCTGTGACTCAAGTGCACTGTTGGATGATAACAGGCTCTTTAGGAAGCATAGGCAGGGCAAAAGCGGGGAGAGGGTGGAGGTGTACGTAATGGAGGGGCTGGAATGTATGGAGCTCACAGCTGGCAATGGCACCGTTGAGAGCCTCTGGGTAAGAATCAAGGGATAAACAAATAATGTGGATGTCACCATGGGAGTCTACTACAGACATCCTAGCCAGGACGATGACACCGATGAATTATTCCTTGAGCAACTAAGGGACGCTTCCAAGTCAACTGCTCTTGTCCTTATGGGGGACTTCAACTGGCCAGAAATTACCTGGGAGCATCACACAGCTGGTACAACCCAGGCCAGAAGATTCCTAAAGAGCTTGGATGACAACTTTACGGAACACGTCCTAAGGGAGCCAACTTGGAAAGATGCCCTCCTCAATCTACTGCTTGTCAACAGAGAGGATCTTGTGAGCGAAGTGGAGATCGGCGGCCGCCTTGGCCACAGTGACCACAAAGCCATCAAGTTTAAATATTCTGTTGACAGGAGGAAAAGTGCCAGCCAAACCTCAACTCTGTACATGAGGAGAGCAGACTTCAGGCTGCTCAGGGAACTAGTGAGTAAGGTCCCCTGGGAAAATGCTTTTGCAGGTGCTGGGATCTATCAGTGCTGGTCACTTTTTAAACACCACCTCCTAAGGGCACAGGAACAGGCAATTCCCAAATGTCAGAAGTCAAGCAGATGAGGCAGAAGGCCAGCTTGGCTGAACAGGATTCTCCTCTTGGAAACGAGACAAAAAAGGAAGGTGTATGCCCAGTAGAAGCAAGGTCAGGTGACATGGGAGGAATAGAGAGGTTCTGCTCACCACTGTAGGGAGAAAATTCGTGCAGCCAAAGCTCAATTGGAGTTGAAGCTGCCAGAACTGTGGGGGACAATAACAAGAGTTTTTTCAAATATATTAATGGCAAAAGGCAGTGTAGAAATAACATTGGCCTGCTACAGGATGAGAATGGTCACCTCACAAACGAACATAGACAGGGCAGAGGTGTTTAACGCATTCTTTGCCTCTGTCTTCAACACGGATGACGGACCAAGGGGGTCTCAGTGTCCTGAGCTGTAGGACCATGACTGTGAGAATGATCAACTCCCAGTCAACTCTGAAATTGTGCAGGACCTGCTGCTCTGGCTGGATCCCTACAAATCTATGGGGCCAGATGGGATTCATCCAAAAATCCTCAAAGAGCTGGCTGATGTCATTGCAAAACCTCTCTTGATGATTTTTGAGCAGTCTTGGGAATACGGAGAGGTCCCAGCTGACTGGAAGCTGCCTAACATTGTCCTGATTTTCAAGAAGGGCAAGCAGGAGGACCCTGGAAACTACAGGCCCGCCAGTCTCATGTCAGTGCCTGGTAAAATCATGGAAAAGATTATTCTTGGAGGTATTGAAAAACACCTGGAGGACAATGCAGTCATTGGTCACAGCCAGCATGGCTTCATGAAGGGAAAGACCTGCCTGTTGAACCTGATTTCCTTTTATAACAAGGTAATCCACCTAGTTGATCAAGGGAAGGCAGTAGATGTCATCATTTTGGACTTCAGCAAAGCTTTTGATACTGTCTCTCACAGGATCCTTCTGGACAAAATGTCCAGCATTCAGCTGGATAACCATGTTAAGTGATGAGCGAGCAACTGGCTCATGGGTCGGACACAGACAGTTATAGCAAATGAGGTTACATCAGGCTGGCGTCCAGTCACTAGTGGAGTTCTGCAGGGCTCCATCCTGGGCCCAGGTCTCTTCAACATCTTCATTAACAACTTGGACGCAGGACTCGAAGCTGTACTAAGTTTGCCAACATCACTAAATTGGAAGGAGCTGTTGACTCCCTCAAAGTCAGAGAGGCCCTGCGGAGAGACCTAGACTAATTAGAAGGCTGGGCAATCACCAACCATATGAAGTTTAACAAGGGCAATGCCGGATTCTGCACCTGCAATGGGGCAACCCTGGATGCACATTCAAACCAACTGTATCCTGGGGTACATCAGTGTATTGGTTTAGCACGGCCTGGTTTTTGGTAGCAGGGGGGCCACAAAGATGGCTCCTGTGAAAAGCCGCTGGAAGCTTCCACCATGTCCAGAAGAGCCAATCCTTGATGGCTCTGAGGATGGACATGCCGCTGGCCAAACCTGGGCCAATGAGAGAGGTTGGTAACACCTCTGTGATTACATATTTAAGAAGAAAATCAAAACAAAATCACACAGTTTTTGCTTCCAGTCAGAGAAGAGGAGGAGGTGAGAACATGTGAGGGAAAACAACATGGAGACACCAAGGTCAGTGGAGAAGGAGGGGCAGGAGGTGCTCCAGGCACCGGAGCCGAGATTCCTCTGCAGGCCGTGGTGATGACCGTGGTGAAGCAGGCTGTCCCCCTGCAGCCCATGGGGATCCACGGGGGATGCAGAGATCCACCCGCATCCCGTGGGGGAGGTGCCCATGCTGGAGTGGGTGGATGCCTAGAGGAGGCTGTGATCCCATGGAAGACCTGGTAGAGAGAGAGGACCCTGCTTCCAGGCTGGAGCAGCCTGTCCTTGGAGGACTGCACCCCGAGGAAAGAGACCCACAATGCAGCAGTTTTGGGAGGAATGTCTGCCCCTGGGAGGGGCTCACGCTGCAGCAGGTGTGGTAGGGCTGCTGCTCGTGAGAGTGGACCCATGCCAGAGAAGTTCACGGAGAACTGTCTCCCGTGGGAGGGACCCCATGGACTCACAGGGGAAGGACTCCTCTCCCGGAGCAGCAGAAGGAAATGTCAGTGATGAACTGACCCAAAAACCCCCATGCCGTCTCCCTACACTGTTGGTGGCAAGGAGGGAGGGGATGGGGGAGAAAAAGGTGTTTTTCAAGGCTTATTTTACTCCTCATTATCCTCCTCTGATTCTGTTTGTAATAAATTCACTTTGCAACCTTAAAGTTGAGCCTATTTTTCCCTTGAAGTGTTTTTTTCATGCTCCATAACTCATGTACCCTTCATTAAATTTTTTCTCTCTCCTCTGCTCAGCTGTGGCAGGGGAGGGTNGGCTGCTGCTCGTGAGAGTGGACCCATGCCAGAGAAGTTCACGGAGAACTGCCTCCCGTGGGAGGGACCCCATGGACTCACAGGGGAAGGACTCCTCTCCCGGAGCAGCAGAAGGAAATGTCAGTGATGAACTGACCCAAAAACCCCCATGCCGTCTCCCTACACTGTTGGTGGCAAGGAGGGAGGGGATGGGGGAGAAAAAGGTGTTTTTCAAGGCTTATTTTACTCCTCATTATCCTCCTCTGATTCTGTTTGTAATAAATTCACTTTGCAACCTTAAAGTTGAGCCTATTTTTCCCTTGAAGTGTTTTTTTCATGCTCCATAACTCATGTACCCTTCATTAAATTTTTTCTCTCTCCTCTGCTCAGCTGTGGCAGGGGAGGGTGAGCGAGCGACTCTCGTGGGTGCCTGGCCTTGGGCCAGTGTCAAACTATGACAATCAGGCACAGCATCTCCAGCCGGTCAAGGGAGGTGACTGTCCCCATCTACACTGCACTGGTGTGGCCTCACCTCCAGTACTGGGGGCAGTTTTGGTCACCACAATATAAGGAGGATATAAAGCTATTAGAGAGCATCCAAAGGAGGGCCACAAGGATGGTGAAGGGTCTAGAGGGGAAGCCATATGAAAAGGAGCTGAGGTCACTTGGTTTGTTCAGCCTGGAGGGGACTGAGGAGAGACCTCATTGCAGTCTTCAACATCCTCTCAAGGGGAAACGGAGGGGCAGGTGCCGATCTCTTCACTCTCGTGACCANTCAAGGGAGGTGACTGTCCCCATCTACACTGCACTGGTGTGGCCTCACCTCCAGTACTGGGGGCAGTTTTGGTCACCACAATATAAGGAGGATATAAAGCTATTAGAGAGCATCCAAAGGAGGGCCACAAGGATGGTGAAGGGTCTAGAGGGGAAGCCATATGAAAAGGAGCTGAGGTCACTTGGTTTGTTCAGCCTGGAGGGGACTGAGGAGAGACCTCATTGCAGTCTTCAACATCCTCTCAAGGGGAAACGGAGGGGCAGGTGCCGATCTCTTCACTCTCGTGACCAGTGACAGGACTCAAGGGAACGGCATGAAGCTGAGTCAGGGGAGGTTTAGGTTGGATATCAGGAAAAGGTTTTTCACCCGGAGGGTGGTTGGGCACTGGAACAGGCTCCCCAGGGAAGTGGTCACAGCACCAAGCCTGACAGAGTTCAAGAAGCATTTGGACAATGCTCTCAGGCATGTGGTGGGATACTTGGGGTGTCCTACGCAGAGCCAGGAGTTGGACTTTGATGATCCTTGTGGGTACCTTCCAACTCAGCATATTCTATGATTTTATGATTCTATGAACAAAGTCTGTGAGCCCTGACTTTCATCTTCCAAAAAATCTGTCTTTTATTGAAATTATCAATTTAGCCTAGAGACAGGACTTATATTAAAGTCCTATATCAAGTAATAGATTCTGGAATTGGGCAGTGTCTTTCTAGCTGTTAATTTATTTCATTCAGACATTCTAATCTGACATTCCTAAATCAGTTTTCTCTGGCCTCCCTTCAAACCTGATAGAGCATTTATCAGAGTACAAGTGGGTAGTTTGAACTGTCACCCGGCCCTTTTTACTAGTAAATTCAAAAAGGAATCAGTTTAAACCACGGGACATTCAAGAAAATCAACATTCTGAAATCCATTGCATCACCAAATACTGCTGATAAAGGCTTCCATTTAGTATCTCTGTCTCAAACTACGTGCCAGTCAGAATACTATCCCAATATAAATGGATGAAGAGTTACGTATGCACATATTAAAAAATCCCCAGGAATATTCTACATTCACATTCTTGAAAGATCCCATTACATTTACAGTGTTTTTCAAAATGTACATCCACTTTACAGGTCTTATCTAGCTTAAAGTTTCCATGCAAATATTTTTAATTTATTCTTGAAGTAGCTTCCTGGAGAGTCTCACAGTACTTTAGTCCAGAAGGATCATTACGCACATGAGATTTCCAAGTTCGAGTTAATGTTATGTTTAAATAGAATCTGAGGGGGAGGTTTATTTTAACTTTCTCATTCACAACTTTAATAAACATAGGTAGACAATTATGAAGGACTCCTGAAAAACAGCAAAACAAAACACTTCTAAAGGAACGTCGTAGAGCACATATGGGTGAGAATTTCTAGATCTAGGTTTCTCAGTCACCCATCTTTCACATCCAGGGGGGAAGAAAAAAAAAAAAAAAAGACTAAACTGATTTGAGACTATACATGACTATTACAGAGTTATGGAGTATACAACATTTCCCAAAAGATATATGTGAGCTATCAAAGAGCATCCAAGTATTACACAACCATAGTATTGGAGTATTGTCTCCTGCAGTTTCTTCATAGAATATTCTGAAGCTAAATCAATTACTTTTCAACAAGAAACATACTGCCATGTTATTCCATAGCACCACAACTCACTGACAAATTCAGCATTTGTAGAAAACAAACGGAACTTGGTAGTACAAGACTACACCGTTCAACAAATATTCCTTTTTTTAATCTACCAGTGCTACTTCAATTCCTACTTCTCACGGGACTAGAAAACCTAAAGCCATACACAGCATTAAAACCCCACATCTGTATAATTGAGTTCATTTAGCAAGGAATATGCCGACACCATTTGCACTAGAGACAGATTCCCTCCCCCTCTCTTTGCATGCTGGTGAAGGGTCTAGAGCACCCCAGAACAATCCTCCCCAAACCTTCACATTTTGACATACAGAGACACTCATCCCTGTCAAAAATGGTGTGATAAAGAGGGACAGACATTTTCTGCATGACCCTTCTAACATCTCCCTCACATATTGGGAGGACAAGCACTATTGCAACATACAAGGGAAGATCTCACTGCCACAACCCACCAACACCCTTATTTACACAGCAGTAAACCCTGTACAACCCACCAACAGCTTTTCTCCACCAAAAACCTACACACATAGGACTTAACAACCCTAGCCCTCTATTCACAGCACAAAAAAGCACCAGAAAAATCTCCCAACATTAAACTCACACATGCAACCCACCAACTTCTGTACTAGGTTCTTTAGGACCCAAATACTCCCCCATCCACACGTGTAGACTTCCAAAACAGCTCACATCCTCCCCAAGACGTGCTCACAGTTTAAGAGTCCAGAAAATGGATGTCCAATTCCTAAGAGGCCTGCTGCCTGCCCTGTATACTCAGGGTTCAAAAAGCCTGTTCAAAATACTGTATTGGGTGTGGCTGAGATGGAGTTCATTTTCCCATAGCAGCCCTCACAGTGCCCTGCTTTGCATTGGGAGCTGGAAAGGTGTTGAGAACACACCGGTGTTTTGGCCACTGCTGAGCAGCGCTGGCACAGCATCAGCGCTGTCTCTCAACATTCTATCTCCCATCAAGGGGTTGGGGGTGGGCAAGATCCTGGGAGGGATGAAGGACTGCACCTCGTGGAAAATGACCCCTGTTGCAGCAGTTCACGAAAAGCTGTTGCCCAGGGAGATGGACTCACGCTGGAGAAGTTCATGGAGGACCATCTCCTGTGGGAGGGACCCCATGGTGGAGCAGAAGAACGACTCCTCTCCCTGAGCAGTGGCAGAAACAGCCTGTTATGAACTGACCATAACCCCCATTCCCTGTCTGCCTGCACCACTGGGGGGGGAGGAGGTAGAGCCCGGGAAAGAGGGAGGGGTGGGGGGAAGGTATTTTAAAGATTTGTTTTAGTTCTCATTATCCTGCTCTGATTTTCATTGGTAATAAATTCAGTTAATTTCCCCAAGTCAAGTCTGTTTTGCCCGTGACGGTAATCAGTGAGTGATCTGTCGCTGCCTTTATCTCAACTCATGAGTTTTTTGTTATATTTTCTTTCCCCTGTCTAGTTGCAGGGGGGAGTGATAAGAGTGGTCTTGGTGGGTATCTGGCATCCAGCCAGGGTCAACCCACCACATATGAACATGAGGACATTGAAGTAGCATTAAGAAATTAGCAAAAGCCTCAGTTTCTAGAGGCATGTGATTTCTGGTTAAAAAGCTAACCCCTCTAAGAGAATCTATGTCAGTATTCATGATGAGAAAAAACAGTTCAGGGTGAAAGAAATTAACTGTCTCATTTGCAACTCCCCTCTACCAGTGTAAAGGTACTAGTTAGCAAAAGCATATTAGCAATAATGGCTTAGACAAGAAATGATGAGAAAATATCCAAGCAGGATATTTTTATGGGCACTATTAAAGCACAACCCATACAAAAACGTGATAATGATTCTAGTATAAGATTGAGAACAAATGGCTATGGAAGATATAACATTTGCAAACAGCCAAAGTAAAGAACTGGTTAAAACCACCCGCTGTTGAGATCCCACAGAAAGCAATAAAAAGGACCAAAAAAAAAAAAAAAAAAAAAAAAAGAGTCTAGGTTTGCAAAACCAATACCTAAAATGACTTAATAATTATCCGGATGTCTTAGGTTACAATGTAATAT
>VZTR01017154.1:0-28384 GCA_013400775.1 Chaetops frenatus
CCCATCCCATCCCATCCCAGTCTCCTTCCCTTTCTTTCTCAGGGCTTCACTACTGAAAATTATCTCCCAACATCTTGGGCTCAAAGTTTGGAGCAGCCCCAGCCCTTGGTCTGATGCTGATGGTTTGTAGGGAAGTTCCTGTTCCAGAATGATGGAATTTTTGGCTTGTCCTAAATCCAGCTCTGGCAAAAGCCTCCCCCTAGCAGAGCACTGAGCTCTGGTGCACTTGGAGAAGAGAGGTACCTAACAGGGGGAAAATTTGGGGTGAGCAATAAGATCAGCTTGTGCCCCTGGGCCTGGTGACCACAGCCAGGAGCTCTGGAGGGCTCATTCCCACCTGGAAGCAGTTCTTGAATTTCCGGCTGACAAAGTAAAGAGCCACGGGGTTGATGCACGAGTTGAGGGAAGCCATGTTGATCCCAAAATAATCCATCACCAGGAGGAAACTGAGGCAGGAAAGGAGAGAACAGAGGTGTTAGAAGCTCACAGAGAACAGAGGGAATTTCCAAACTGCCTGGCCTGGAATTCTGCCTCTATGGAGGAGCAGTGACTGACAAGAGAGCTGAGCACAAATCCATCCTTTCCTTAGGAAAACCACTTGTCCTTGCGAAGGGCATTCCCTGAGGCAGCCAAGAACACGAGCTCTGGTTTCTCCTGGTGCTCCCGATGTTCCCAAACTCCAGCACAGCAGCAGCCGCTGGCCTTGGGCTGGATTTTGGCTGGTGGGTGGAAGGGGAGGGAGACGGGCACCTCCCACCTGGCAGCAAGTGAAGAACCCTCTGCCCTGCTGGGAATATTCCTGTGCCCAGGAAACCTCACCTTCACAGGAACATCCCAAACTTGAATTTAACCCTTCACACACCCACCCCGTGCCCATCGGGAGGGCGGTGCCGCCTGGAAGGAATCACTGACAGCAGGAGGTGGAAAGCCGCTCCCCAAGGCTGCTCCGAGCCCGGCAGAGCCTGGGCGGGTCCCAGTGCGGCTCCCAGCCCGATCTCACCTGCTGGGGGCGTTACCTGAGCAGCTCGCAGCGGTTGGGGTCCGTCTGGTCGTAGATGGTTTTTTTGAGGATGCGGCTGAGGTGCAGGGGCAGCCAGCAGAGCGCGAAGATCACCACCAGGCAGAACACGGTCTTGGCCACCTCCCGGCGCTGCCAGACAGGGGCAGCGTGAGCACGGGAGAGCAGGTCCCAAATCGTGGCATGGTTTGGGTTGGAAGGGACCTTAAAGCTCGTCTCGTCCCGCTATGGGCAGGGACAGCTTCCATGGGCAGGGACACCTTCCACTAGCCCAGGTTGCTCCTGGAACCCTGGATCAGGTCCAGGCTGCAGGAAGGGGCAGGGCAGCAGCAGCTCCACATGGGCCAGACCCCTCCCCATCACCTCTCCTGGTGGCTCGGCTGGGATGGTGTCCCTGGGACACGGGGCCTCCTCAGGGAACCATTCCCAAAGTGTGGCAGGGGACAGGGAACTCTTCCCTGCCCCCTTTGTCTGGGAGCTGGCACATCCAGCCTCTGGCCCAGTGTGGTGTGGGCTGGGATAAATGACCAGGAGAGCTTTAATGAAGCTGGGCCCTGGCCAGAAGGGGTTGGGGTTATCCCCGAGGCTGGAGATCACAGAGCTGAAAGCCCCTTTCCCTGGTTTAATCCCTCCACCATCATGCCAAGACCCTCAGTGAGGCTTTGCCAGCTCATCCTGTCCTTCACAGGGATGGGATTGTCCCTCCTTCCACCGCTTTCCCTCCTCTTTGGGAAGCCCAGGATTCCTCCCTGGTTCTCTCACCCGTTTCATGTGGTCATTCAGAGCTATCCTCATCCCGTTCCTCTTGCTCAGCATCTCACAGGACATGAGGGTGTAGAAGATGCCTGTGCACACCAAGGGCAGGCAGAAATAGAAGCCAAAAAGCCACCAGTCCTTCACATCCTGGTAGAACTGCAGGGGAAAGGGAGAGCAGCTGGAAATGGGGAAAGGGCGGGAGGGGTCACTGGGGTCACACTTGGGGTGTGTGGCAGCATCACACCCCTGCCCCAAGAGCTCTGGGGATTGTCCTCCCCCAAGGCTGGTGCACGGGTCTGACCTAAAGATGTAGTTTATAGAGAATTATAAAATTATAGAATTATACAATCGCAGAACCATCAAGGCTGGAAAAGACCATCTAGTCCAAGCTTTGCCCGAGTACCCCCCTGTGCCCTCTGAACCTTTGGCCTGTCATCACTCTTGGAGGAGCTCATTTTTTTGGCATAATCCCCATGGATAAGGGTCTTCACTCCCTTGCTCACAATAAAAGTTGACACCCCAGCAAAAGTTGATGCTCTTTTACTGCTGAGACAGCTTGGGAGGTTCTGAAGCCCCCTGAGATGCCTCATGACCTGAGGTGGATGGTGGAGCATGGCAGAGTTTCCTGTTCCCTGGCCCCACATTCTGCACGATTCTGCCCCACGTCCCCACAATGCTGGGCTTGGTCTGACTCGGCTCTCCCAGGGCCAGAGCCCTCTCCAGAAGGATTTATCCCTGCAAGCAAGCAGGGACCATCATCCCCTGGCTGGGGGGAGTGGGATGTGCATGTACCCTCATGGAGCGCGACTGGGAAGGGCACATACCCTCAGGAAAAGTGGATTGGAATGCACATGTACCCTCATGAAGGGGAATTGGGATTGGGATTGGGAGTAGGATTGGGATTGGGATTGGGATTGGGACGCACACGTACCCTCATGAAGCGGGATTGGAATTGGAATTGGAATTGGGATTGGGATTGGGATTGGGATTGGGATTGGGATTGGGATTGGGATTGGGATTGGGATTGGGATCGGGATGCGCACGTACCCTCATGAAGCGGGATTTCTGCTCCGAGGCCAGCATGCACACCCACAGGTGCTGCTCCCAGTAGCTCAGCTCCACCATGTCGAAGGCGATGGCCTCGGGCACTGCCAGCACGATGGCCACGGCCCAGATCAGCAGCACCTCCACGGCCTTCCACATGGGGATCCCAATGCCCTGGATCCGGCTCCAGGACGCCACTGCTCGGTACCTGCCCGGGTGTGGGAATGTGACAGGAGCGGGTGGGAGTGAGAAAAGCAGCCAGGGAGGGCAGGAGAAGGTAAAGGTCAGAGTTGACCCCAAAGGTCCTGTCCCTCACGCCTTCCTCCTCCACCTCTGCGCCTTCCCAAGTGTGGGAATAGGAACAGGGCTCAAAGGATGGATGGGATGGGGGCTGTCCTTGGCCACCCTTCCCCACCACCCCACCCACGCCATGACCCTCCCCTCAGCCTTTCCCAGCTGAAATCCCAGGATTTCAACTCTGTCACCAGAGAGCTCCTGCTGGATTACAGCTCCACATGAGAGCAGCCTGTGCCCATCTTGGAACTGGCCTGGGAATGAGCTCCTGGTGCCAGAGAAGGGACAGGGGCCAGGCTGGGCAGGGCAGGTGTGGCTGCTGTGTCTCACCTGTCGATGCTGAGGGCACAGAGGCTGAGCACCGTGATGCCCACGGAGGCTTTCTGGATGAAGGGCACCAGCTTGCAGACCTGCACTCCGAAGGGCCAGTCCTTGGCCAGGAGCTGGGGAGGATCCACAGGTTACCAGGCTGCTTTGGGAATGTGCTTCCAGCTTCTCCTCTGTGGGGTCATCCACGAGGGATGGGGAGCCCACTGAGAGCAGGGGGAGCTCTCTGAGCTTCCCACCACTGGGAATGTGCCCTGGGTGCTTTCCCATGGTTTATTGGCACTGGGAAACTTTTTTTTTCCCTGACTGGACACAGAGATGAAGGATGGTCCAGACACCAGACTCCAGACCCTGGAGGGGTTTGAGTGGATCTGAGTCCTAAACTCCACACTGGGCTGCTTTGGGATGTTTTCAAAGGGAGAAGAAAAGTCATGTTCTGACACAGCCAAAATCCAGCCTGGACAGTTTCACAGTTGTGTGTGCTAAGCCCTTTGCAGACTCTGAGCCCTGAGCACACTCACATTCCTGACAGAACCCACGCCCAGCTGGGACAAGTAGAGCTGGGGAAAATGTGTCCTGAAGGCTGGAGAGACCCAGGGCACTCATTCATGAGGAGGAGAATGAGCCTGAGTTCACAACCCTTCTGACCCCTGGAGCTCTTCCTGAGGCTACCCCAGAACCAACCACCCATTCCAGCTCTGTCCTTCAGCCTCAGCAGCAACACAAATCATGGAAATCCCAGAAGGGCTTCAGAGGGACCTCAAACCCCTTCCAATCCCATCCCTACCATGGGCAGAGACACCTCCTGATGCCTGAAGTGGCTCCCTAGAAACAGAGACCAGACAGGATGAAGGGAATAAAGGTGGATATTGATTGGAAAGGCCTTCAAAGGCCCAGCCTGNTAGCTAATGATGTAATTTCCCCAAGCTTATTCCCCCTTCTCAAGCTGTTGGGTCACACATTTTGGGCCCAGGACAGTCTGGGTGTCCGTGGAGAGCAGCCTGGGAGAGGCTTTGTTATGTCCATCTTAACGTGAGAGAACAGCAGCTCCCAGGCTTCAAAACACCTCAGAGTTACACACTGAGCACTGCAGGACTTGAAAAACATCAAAGTTAAAATCTGAGGCATCACTCCCACTACCCCAGGCCTCTCCAAGCCCCATCCAACCTGCCCTTGTCCACTCAGGGGCACCCACAGCTCACCCAAGAGCTCCTCCCAGGGCCCTGAGGTGATGCCTTAAGTTTGAAGTTTTTTCTTTTTCTGTTCTGCTTTAGTGTGCAACTCTCAGCTTCATATCAAGTATTACCAAACTCTCTTTACAGGGCAGTCAGACACAACAATTCTCTCCAGCTCAAGATTCAAGGACAATCCTCCTCAACCTCAGGCCCGAAAGCACAAACAACGTAGACAAGAGGAGGGCAAGCAAGGAGGATGGAACATCATAATTGGAAGTTATTAATTGGACAGTTAACCTCAATATGCAAATGGACCAGAACTTATCAAAGTGTGAAACCCCGTGACCAGGCCGCTTTTTTTGCGTCCATCTTGAGGCCCATCCTGGCACTGCTGCAGCCGGGCTCTTGCGTTGCCAGGGTGTGGCCTCTGAAGGCCTTTGAAGGCCTTTCAATAAATAGCTCCTTGATTCCTCTACTTTTGTCCAGCCTCTGTTCCAGGCCAAACTGGTAAGGCCTCAGTTTCTGACGACCAGGAAGGGACACGAGCCCTCAGTCCTCTGAGCCGCCCCCTTTACCTTGTAGACGTTGACGGGCAGCGCGATGAGGATGTAGAGCAGGTCCCCCAGGGCCAGGCTGGCGATGAGGACGTTGGGCCCGTTCCTCATGCACTTGTTCTTGTAGATGATGCGCAGCAGCGTGGAGTTGCCGACGATGCCCACCAGGAAGATGGTGCAGGACACGATGGTGTTGATGTACTTGAAGACGTGGCGGATGTCGGCCGGCCTGGCGCACACGGGCAGCAGCGGCGGCTCCGAGGGGCTGCTCCCGGGGCTCAGCTCCGACACGTTGGGCACCGGCACGCCCCGGAGGAGGCCGGGCTGCACCAGGCTGTAGGCCTGCTCCTGGTTCAGCACCTCCAGGGGCAAGGGGCTCTCCTGGAAGGCCCGAGGGGTCTGGCTGTGTGTCCCTGAGCAGAGGCAGCTGAGGAAGATGGCCAGAGCGGTGGGAGCTGGCATGGAGGAGAGCGGGGTGGGAGTCCTCATGGTGCTTGAGGAATGTCCCTGGGGGTCCTGCTGGGATCTGATGCTGGAGAAAGGGGACAGGGAGGGATTGTTTAGCAAAGGAAGGAGGGATGGGATGTTGGAGAGAAGAAAAGTTGGGTTGTTCAGCTTGGAGAGGAGGAGGCTGAAGTCAGACCTCACTGGGGTCTGGAAGCTCACGAGAGGCAGCTCCAATCTCTGCTCCGTGTGAGCAGGAACAGGCCCCAGGCAGTGGCTGGAGCTGAGTCAGGAGGGGTTAGGTTGGATTTTGGGAAAGGTTCTTCCCCCAGAGGGTGCTGGGCACTGCCCAGGCTCCCCAGGGAATGGGCACAGCCCGAGGCTGCCAGAGCTCCAGGAGGGTTTGGACACTCAGGGATGCCCAGGGTGGGATTTTTGGGGTGTCTGTGCAGGGCCAGGAGCTGGGCTGGATGATCCCCATGGATCCCTTCCAACCTGGGATATTCTATTCTATGATTCAATTCTATTTATGAGCAGCTGGAGAGCTCCACCATCCCAGCAAACAGAAACGATGCCAGATCGGATCCCACCAGGTCAGAGCTGTTGACCCTGAGGGTGGGGTTTGTGCTGCTAAATTTAAACAGCTCAGTAGAACAATGTGGACGGAGAACAAACAGTTCCTTGTGCCTCTGACACGGTCCTGCAGTGGCTGGTGGCACCTGCCTTTGCCCAGTGAGTGTGGGAGCAGTGACTGCACCTCCTGCATTGGCATGGCTGCTCCCATGGCCAATCCCAATTTTCTTCTGTGCCCATCCCACTCTTCACTGAGAATCCCAGGATCTTTAACATTGGAAAAGACCTTCAGGATCATCCAGTCCAAGCTGTGCCCAATCCCCATCTTGTCACCAGCCCAGAGTAATAAGTGGTGTCCAGGTGTTCCTTGAACACCTGCAGGGATGGGGACTCCAAACCTCCCTGGGCAGTTCCAGGGCCTGACCACCCTTTCCATGGAGAAATTCCTGCTGATGTCCAGCCTGAGACTCTCCTGGGCCAGCCTCAGGCCATTCCCTCTCCTCCTGTCCCTGTTCCCTGGGAGCAGAGCCCGACCCCTCCCCTGCTGCTCCCTCCCCTGTCAGGGAGTTGTAGGGTTTAATTTTGGGTCATTTAGTTCCTGGCAGGTTGAGGGTGGAGTTTTGGGGCATCTCTCTCAATACCTGCACATCTGGGCAGTTCTGCACTCCCACCTCAGGGTCCACAGAACCAGCAGAACTTTTCCAGTTCATTCCTTGGGGAAACTGGAGCCTCACCAACATCCCCCTCCCCAGCTGATCCCACGGGCTGCCCCTGCAGAGGGACGACTCAGCACAGCCCTGCTGGGAAAGCACTGCAGGGCTTTTTCCAGCAATGCCATAGTGGCACCTGGCATCTCACTCTGATTTATGTGCAGCAGCTCCTGCCCCGTCCTCACCATCATTAACTGAACCTCTTCCTTCCCAACCCCCCCGTGCCCACTCAGCTCCCTGCTCAGGGATATAAATTTCTTTCCAGCCCTGGCTGCTGACACAGGGAAAGTTCTCCAGGATATTTATTGGAGCACCAATAAATATCCCCCAATAAATAAATAAATCTGCACAGTTCTGACGGCGCTTCCAGGCAGGAAGGGCCAAGTGGCTGCTCCACAACCACACGAGAAAGCTGAGGGTGGTGGTAGTGGCACCATCCTGAGTTTGAGGAATGGATTTCTGGATGATCCAGGCTTGGAAATGAGCCCAGAGAAGGAGTGAGAGAGGGCAGCAAACTCCAGTCTGTTCCTCAGACAGGGATAAATCTGGGCAGGGGTCCTGGCTGGAGTGAATCAGGAACACTTTTGTCAAAATGTGAAACTTCCCAGCTCTGAAGAAAGAATAAATTGCTGTGGCTGGGGACGAGGAACTGGAGCCTTTCTGAGAGTCCCTGGGATTTCCCTGCTCCAGAGGAACAAGGGAGGCAGGGATCAGGGAGCCTGACTGGGATGGGGACTCCTCCAGGCAGAGCTGGGATCTGATCCCAAACCTGGGATCTGCTTCCCAGGACCAGCCAGCCAAGGCACTCCCAGGCTGTAGCAGGGTCCTCCCTGCCCATGGCGAGGGGAATCCCGGCCCCAGCACTGCTCCCACCCCGGGGAGAGGTGGCCAGGCCAGCCAGGAGCCCCCCAGCACTGACCACAGCTCCTGTGGGCACTGCTGTGCCTCCCCCAGGGGCGCCGGCTTTGTGGGGAGTGCTTGGGCTGGGCTGGGAAGGGGGGGGAGAAAGGAAAGGAGAGAACGGATAAATACCCCAAAGGATCACAAATCCCTGCTCTGACCCGTTCAGGGATTCCCGTGCTCAGCTCCCCGGCTCCCTTGTTCCCCCCGAAGAGCAGGGACAGGTGTCCCCCGGGGAGCGTCCTGACCTCTCCTCCCCACGGTGCCCACAGGACTGCGGCTCTCAGGGCAGGGCAGCCCCGGCTCCGAGCCCCCGCCTGGGGTCCCCGGCGGCTCCCAGGGAGCACAGGCACAGCTCTGGATGGCACAGCCGCTGCTGGCTGCACGAGTGGCACTGGCACCGCCGGCAGCCCTGCCCAGAGCCCCCCGCAGCCCTGGGCTGGTTTTATCCGCCCAGCCTGATCTCAGAAAGACGTAGAAGCTCAAGAAAAACGTAGGCAAATAAAAGCCCTGGGGCTTGGCAGAGGAGCTCATGTGAGCGAGGATCACAGGACACGGCTCCTGCCCGGCCCCTCCACGGCGCAGCTGCAAAGCTCTGGAGAAGAAAAACACTTTCTCCCCATCTCGCCTTAAACTCAATCACATCTTTTACTAAATCCAAAATTTAGGCAAAGAGAAAGGCAATTTTCTCCTGCCCAGCTGCCCATTTGCTCCTTGCTCTTCTCATTTTGGAGTGCCTGGAGGCGCAGCCCTTCCTCAGCTGAGGGGAACTGAGGCACGGGAGCATCAATGAGCTCGTTCAGATCTGTGCTGCTGATCCTCCAGGGAGGTGACTCTGCCCGGAGGGACCATCTCCATCCCACCTGCCCGGCCGAGCAGCTTCTGTTGGAGAATTGCTTTCTCCCATCCCAGTGGGAGTTTTAATTCTGCCGAGCCCAAATCGCAGCTGAACCCACTGGAACCCTGGCATGGACATCAGGGAAAGATTCCCAGAGAGAAAATCAGACTGAAAACTGTCACCACAACCCTACAGAGCCTGATCCTGCCCAAGAGGTGCCATGTCTGGGATTGGGATCCTTCTTCCCTGGGAGCCCAGGACATCCCGGGCAGCATCCTCACCTCCAGCAACCTCTCCCTCCATCCTCCACCTCCTCCTCCTCCTCTCCCTCCCTTCCAGAGCAGCTCCACCTCACCACACTCTTCTCTGCAGACACCAAACACAGCTTTTTTTGGGCATAAATATTGCAGCAGAATCTCTGTGGATGGAGGAGGGGAGGGAGAGAGGTGACACCAGCACATCCCGCTGCTCCCTGCCCTGAGCAGGAGGAGCCTCCACCAGAGGTGTGCTGGATTTCTCCTCTCCCAGCCACATCCAGGAATTGTCCAGGCACCGTGGTCCCTTCAACGCCTCTCCCAGAGGGGCTTTAAACCCTGCAAAAACTCACCCTGGCACAAGAAATGGTTTTGTTTGCAGATTAATTCACAGAACAGCAAAACTTCCCATTGGAGTCGTTACCTTCCTGCTGGCCACGGAATCCGGGTGTTCCTGAGAGCTGGTTCTTCCCAATCACAGCTCCTTCCCCCTGCCCGGGACGCTGGGCATGTCCTGGCAGAGCTGCAGTGCTTTGGATGCTGGAGGTGGCTTTTGTGTGGGGGCTGGTGCTGCAGAGAATGTCCTTCCTCCCGTGACTCCGCAGGGGGAGGTTTTATAGAACATCCCAGGGCTCCCCCAGCACAGCCCCTGCACCAATGGCCGAGGGTGGGATGGGGATGGAGGAGGGAACAGCGGGAGAAACACAGGATAGCGCTGGGAAGGAGTGAAAATAATAAACAAATAAAGTGGGATGGGGGGAGGCACCGTCTGCACCACCAGTGACAGGATCCTCTCATCTCAGGGTTTGTTCGAAGCTGCTGGTGAGAACTGGAGCAGCCTGGGTTTTCTCCATGGTCAAGGGTTGTAAATAGGGTAGAAATCATCTGTATCTGCAGGAAAAGCCAGGTTTGGTGGGAAGGATGCAAGAAAGGCCAGGTTTGGTGGGCTGGGCTGGATGGACACAGCCCATCCCTGGCCTTGCTTGGAGTACCCAGCTGGTGTTCCCTTTTTGTCCAGTAATACCCAGAGATGTCTCCAGCCTGAAATTTGTGTCCCAGAGTTGTCTCTGGAGTTCAGGGGATCATTCCTGCACCTTGGTGCATTCCAGGGACTCTGGGGCTGGACTTTTGGTCTGGCTCAGGGTGGGAACAACCAAGTCCATTCCTGGCTAGAGGTCTGAGGCGCAGCAGGAGGTGGCCTGGCCCTGTTCCCCCTGCTCACCCCATCCCCAGGCAGAGCAGGAAGCAGCCCCTCAAAGGGCTCCTCTGCCCAGGGCAGAATCCAGGGCAGGGATTTAACCACCCTTTAACCCTTCAGCCTCTGGGAGGGGCTGCAGCTTTTCCTGGGCTCTCTTCCCCAAAACAGAGGAGTTTGGGGTAAGCAGGGCCCCCCTCCCTGACCCCTGGGGGAGTCCTGGGCCTATTCTGGGCCAGTCACGTTCCTGCACGGGACAGGGTATGAATGGCCCTCTCTGTTCTGCCAGAGACAAAGGATGGCTCCAAGCCCTCGGAGACCCCCAGGAAAACCCAACCTTGTCCAGCCAGAGTGGCCCTGACACACATTTGCCTCCAAGGCTGGTGTTGAGTCACTTCAAGGATGAGAATGAAACGCCAAAGCCACGCCAAGTCCCCTGATTTGTGTCACAGCAGGAAAGCTGGGGAGCTCAGGGATCCCTGAGGTCTGGAGAGAGCCACAGCTCAGGGCATCCATCCCTCATGGCTTTGCCAGCTGTGGGAACCTGTCCATGGCTTTGTAGCCCAAGCCCCTGGAACAGCTTTGCCAAACAAGGACTGGTGATGGAAAATCACTGCTGCTTCCAGCTGGAATCATGGGGTTTGTCCTACAGGTGGATAAATGTGGAACTGCCCCACAGGGGCTCAGCTGACCCCCAAACCACTCTGGTTTGGGGTGTGGGGATTGAGAGGAATCTGATTTACAGATGTGGTCATGGAGCAGAGAAACATCTGGAAGGATCATTTGGGAGGTTCACCTCACCCCCTCCCAACACCTGGGTGCTCACCCCATGGCAGAGGGAATGCAGCTGTGTGCCCTGGGATGTGCCCAGGAGGGGATGGAGGTACCTCCCAGACCCCCCACTAATTGCTCTAATTATGGCACTAATTATGGCACTAATTTGTCTTTGTGGCCCTGAACCCCCAGTACCCATTTGAGTCCAGCTGGAGGAGTCCCAGTGCCCAGGTGTGAGTCTGTGTTATCCCAAATTCAGGGAGGGGGCTGTGGGAAAGCAGGGATGCCCGGGAGGAGGGAATATCCCTGGAGGCATCAGGGATGCCTGGAACTCGGGAATATCCCTGGAGGCATCACCTGCAGAGCCTCTCCTCTGGGGTCTGAACAGGAAAACTCAGAGACAGTCCCTTGGGAATTCAGACAGGTAAAACCTTATGGAGAAGCGACTACTGAGGACCTGCAGGGACAAATCCCTTGGGAAAATGTTTTTCCAGGGTTGTCAGCTGGCAAATCCTCCTGCTTTTGGGAGGCATCTGACTGAAGTGCTGGGTGTATTTCTGCTCAGGCATCCTCTGGGAAGGCTTGGGTTTAGTTCTGGGAATGCTGATGTGGAACTCTCCAGAACTGCCTCCCAGCCCAACACCTCCACTGGCATCGCTTAAAATAAATAAATAGAAGATTGTGCCTGCATTTCTGGTCATGTTCCTTAAATCCTGATGCCAGCATTCCCTTTGCCCTGCCTCCTATGCCAGAGGAGTGCTGGAGAACAGCTCTGGCATCTTTCCAGCCGTGCTTTTCTTCTGCAAATATTTTCATTCACATCAAGCTCTGATCTCTGAACTTCCCCTTCTCCTTTCCCCTCTCCGGGCTGGTGTTCCCGGGTTTTAGCTCCTGGAGCAGCCCAGCAGTGCAGCAACGAGGAGTGAAGAGAGCAGGAGGTGGTGCCAGCTCATACCCTGCCCTCTATTCCTTTCCTTTCCTATGGAGAGCTGAGTGTGAAGTCTCGGAGTTGCCCTTCAGATGAGTCAGGGAAAATGTTGGGAAAACTTGGAGGCAGTGGGATGCAAACCCCCATTTCTCCCACGCTGCTGCCCCTGATCCCCACCCTGCCCTCTCTCAGCCCCAGAGGAATTCCCGGTAACGCTCCTTGGATCCCACAAACCTCCAGCAATTCCAGGCTGGATCCCACCAAACCGGGAACGTCCTCCTGTGCAAAGAGCTGGAAAATTGGGATTATTTCAGTGTCTGCAGCCGCATCCCCTCCCTCCAGCAGGGATGGGTGAGGGCAGGAGCAGGATTGTTCAGGCACACGAGACTTTCCCTTCCCTGGAGGAGGGGATGCCTCGGGAAGCGGAGCCAGATCCCCGCTGTTCCCACGAGCCCGCGCTGACCCCGCACTTGAAGTTTTTGTGCTCATAACTCTCTTATCAGCCGGGGCCGAGTGAAGTCAAGTTCTTTGGAGTTCTTTGGAGTCGTTTGGAGGGGGACGGGGCGTTTGCAGCCCCGCCTGGGCGGCGCGGGGAGCTCGGGGCCAGCGGGAGGGACACGGGCCAGCTGCTGCTCCCTGGAGCTCGGGGTTCTGTCCCGCTGTCACAGCTCGGGGTGTGGCCGTGCCTGGGCTTCCCTCTTGGCATCGGATAAACTGGGGCTTCTGATGAGTCTCTGGTTGTCTTCAGAGGGCCCTGATGGCAGAAGATCAGAGGCTGGGGTCGCTGTGTCCCTTGTGGGTGCAGGAGCCCCCGAGGAAGTCACAGGAACTGGGGGCACCTCTGTGTCCCAAATATCTCGAAACCAGCGCGGTGGGAGGGGGTTGATCCTGGCTTTGGTGGGAAGAGGGCTGAAAATCATGGAATCACAGAGTTGTTAAGGCGGAAAAGACCTTTCTGACCATCAAATCCAACCATCAACCACACCCATGATCACCGCTAAACCTTGTCCCCAGGTGCCACATCCATGTGGGTTTTGAACACTTCCAGGGATGGAAATTCCACCACGGCCCTGGGCAGCTGTGCCAGGGCTGGACAACCCTTTTTGTGAAGAATCTTTCCCAGAGTTTCCAATCGAAACCTCCCCTGGCACAGCCTGAGGCCGTTCCCTCTCCTCCTGCCCCTGTTCCCTGGGAGCAGAGCTCCGTCCCCATCTGGCTGCCCCATCCTTGGCTTCTCCAGGAGCCCCACAAGTCCTGAGGGTTCTCCAGAGGCAGAGGGGAAGCACCTCCCAGCTGTTCACAGCCACAAGGCCGGGATTGCTGCTGTCAGGGTGGTTGGGGACTGCAGGTGACAGAGAACCCTCCCAAAGTGCTGGTGGAATTGTCCCTCTTCTGCCAGGGCTCCCAAGGAGGTCCCTGCCCTCCTGAATGTGGAAATGAGGTTCCTTAGGATCCATAGGTTGCTCCACAGATGGACATGGGCACGTGGACACAGAAATGGGATTTCTGCCAGGGTTTTTATGTGTCACAAGGTGCATTTCCCTGAGGTGCTTTGGGAAGATCTCCCACAAACCTCCCTCCATTGGAAGCACTGATGCCATTTGCTAATGAGCTTAATTAAAGGTGGGTTACAGGCTCTGGCAGCAGGGCTGGGATGTAATTATTACATTAATTTCTCTTGTGCAGCTCTTTGACTGAATCCCAAATATTGTGGGCTTTAAACCTGAGCAAACGGCCCTGCCCTGTGTAATTGTTCTAACCTTTAATTAATCCTTCGCTTATACACACCTATGTATGTAAATAATATTGTTCTTAATTGGTAGAAAATGGAAGTGGATTTGGGGTTTTTTATTTCTGAATGCTGTTTATTATCTTCTTTTATTTTGGGAACTCTACTTCATTTAAATAGCTCAGCTCAAGAACTGTGAAGATTTTTGAAATCAGGGCCAAACTTCCTAAAAATTTGGAATTGAATTAAATCCAAGCGCTGTTGGTACTGGAGTGGATCCAGACACTTCATGTGAAACCCACAAAGATCTGGGGAGATCTCCAGATCTTTCCAGTGTCTGATGAGCTGGGGCAGATCCTCTGTGGCTCTGGCAGGACCACGCTGGTGTCGGAGCTCCCACAGCCACGGGGCCCAGAAGCTCAGTGGGAAATTCCCTGGATTATTTCCCAGTGTCTCCCACCTTCCACTCCCTCCTCCTGCTTAACAAGCTTCTGAGAAAAGCTTGGACAAATGGGTTATCGCTCCTGAAATGATTGCAGATAATTAGAGAGAGATTAATGGCCTCTCCTCGAAGAGCCACCAATGGCTTCAAGTACCATTGACCTTTCCAGGAAATGGGAATGAGGAAAGACAGCAGGAGATGGATAAACAGTGTGGAATTCTGAGTCTCCAAAGTTCTGGGGCGGGCAGGACTGCTGAGATTTCCCCATATCACCCCGTGGAACCCCCTCACTGCTCACCAGAGGCAGCTGGGAGGTGGTGAAGGATCGAGGGGAAGCCAAATGAGCGGTGGCTGAGGTGACTCAAGGAGACTGAGGTCAGACCTCACTGGGGTCTGGAACCTCCTCCTGAGGGGCAGCTCCTGTCTCTGCTCCCTGTGAGCAGGGACAGGCCCCAGGCAGTGGCTGGAGCTGTGTCAGGGCAGGTTTAGGTTGGATTTTGGGAAAGGTTCTTCCCCCAGAGGGTGCTGGGCACTGCCCAGGCTCCCCAGGGAATGGGCACAGCCCCGAGGCTGCCAGAGCTCCAGGAGGGTTTGGACACTCAGGGATGCCCAGGGTGGGATTTTTAGGGTGTCTGTGCAGGGCCAGCAGGGGTTGAATGGATGATCCTTGGGGTCCCTCTCCATGATCTTTGGGGTCCCTCCCAACTCAGGACATTCCAGGATTCTCTGCTGGAGGGGATGTGCTGGGGGGACAGCATGGAGCTCACCCCCAGAGCCCAGGCTGGGTCAGGTGACACGTGGGGGACAGAGGGGCTCACAGGGGGGTTTCATCCTGCTGGAGAGGAGCTGGAGTGACACTGATGGAGGGAAGGAAGAAATACATAAAAGAGGAGTTGCCTTGTAAACCGAGGATGGCCTGGGGACAAAGGCAGTCACGCGTGTTAGGGCTGAGTGGGCCATGTGAGGAGCCTCAATGGGGCTCTGTGAGGGGACACTGGGCCCTCTGTGAGGGCTGCACGTCCCCACAGAGCCCCTGGGTCACAAGCACCGCATGTGACTGGGCACTGCCACCCCACCATGGCCAATCCCGCAGGATGGGGAGTTAAGGACGGGCTTTGGGGAGCCCCTCCTTGCTCCATTAACTAAGCAGGAGAGGTAGAATGGAAATGGGGATTTTCTAGAGGGTTTCACGTTAAAAGCACTCCCAGTATCACATTTCATTAAATGCTGGTTTCTGGGCAGCTTCGTGGGCTCCTGCACACAGGAGCTCTGAGAGGGGGTTCTGCTGCCATGGACGGATGAGGACAAGGATTTCCTTGTGGAGCTTCCTCATTTGTCACCCACAGATCTCCTGTGGGATTTCGGAGGGGAAAGCAGCACATGGAGAGGAGCTGATGTCCTCTGTCACCTGCTGAACACAGCACGGCGTGGTTTGGGTTGGAAGGGACCTTAAGGCTCATCCAGATCCATCCCCACACCATGGGATGCCACCCACCAGATGTGGGAGGTTCCTCCTTGCTGAGGTGTCTCCCCACCAATGAAAGCACCCCGAAAACACTCCTGGGACAGCCCTGGAAGGAAGGACCTGGCTCAGAGAGCTGGGATGTCCTGAGAGCCTCCCCACCCATCTGCCAGAGGGTCGAAATGAGGGAAGGAAGGAACCCCACCAGCGAGCAGGGAAGTGAAAGGAGATGTCTTGGTGCTGTGGTAAAGATCTGCAGGAGCAAACACTCCCTGCACTGAGCCAGGAGCTTCATCAGGGTGAGAAAAACACCTGGAGCATCCCAGACTCCTCTGTGTCCTTCCTCACAGCCAGCTCTGCTCTTCCTCACCTGTGGGAAAACTTTCACCAGGGAATCCCAGAAGGCTCTAATCCACCACCTCTCCCCACCCACCACCAGCTCCACCAAACACCCCAGGCAGGGATTTCTCCATCTCCTTCCTATCCCCAGCAGGCTGGAGATTTCCCAGCATCCAGAGGCTGCATCCAGCTGCTCCATAAACCTTCCCATTCCAAGTTTTTCCTATGGCAGGTGCAGCCTGCCAAACTTGGCCATGCAGTTTGTCCACCTTGGAGCAGTTTGCTCCTGAGGGAGAACCTGCCTGCAGTCCTTGGAGGCTGGAAGATCCCACAGGGAGGCAAAATCCAACAGGGGAGGAAGGAAATCCTGCGGGGAGGGGTTGGTTCCCAATCCTGTGCAGCCTGGTACCACTTTATCCATCATTCCAGCCCCACTGGGAGTATTGGGCTGACCAGAATCATCCTCAGATTACTCAGAGCTTTCATGTCCTGCCTCCCTGGGATGTGCCTGCTATTCCTGTATATCCCAGGGACACATTTATCATGAACTTCACCTCATTTTGGATACCTAAATTAAGATCCCAACCCTGCTTGCTAATTAGTGGGAGCTCTGAATCTCCTGGCCTCAAATTTCCCTGTGGACACCCCACAACTCTTGCAGTTGGATTGACCAGCATTTCCAGGGGTGCAGGAGAAGGTGATGGATAATTCCCTTGGAGTTTCAGGGAACTCTGTCCCCATTGTGACACTCCAGTTCTGCAGTAGAGGGGTCTCACTGGTGGGGGGCTGAGACGAGCCACCAGAACTCCCCACTTGAGGAGGGGAAAGCTAAAGTAGAATGAGAATTCCAAATAAAGCTCATTCCACTCGGATGGGACAGTGGCAGTGTTTAAAGGGAAAGCTGGGTTCTCCTGTTTATTTTAAGCTGGAAGCCAAGAGGCTCCCGCCGGGGACTTCAAAGAAAAGTTTGTTTCTGTGTTCTGTTAATTACCAGAACACCCAAACCTCATCTCTGGGGCCCCGAGTGTTGCAAAAACATGGAAAGGTTAATTGAAGGCAAAGGGAAAAGGAGAATCCCGGCTTTAACCTTCCTGGGCTGCCCTTGTTCTGCTGACAGCACGGTGCAGGCAGATTTAATGACTCCTCATTACCCTGCTACCTAATTAACCTCCTGCCCTGCAGCACAGAGAGGCTGAGAAAGAACTCCCTGCCCAGGAAGCCCCTCTGCCAGCAGCCCCCAGGGTTAAAGGAGACATCTCCAGCAATGCCAGGCTCAAATCCTGCCTGGCTTCCAGAGAATTCCTGTGGCACAGAGAAGGGCAGTGCTGGGATGGTTCCGTGGTATCAGATGCTGGGAATGTTTGCCCATCATCCCAACGGGATGGGAACAGGGGGGCTCCCAGGGACAGAGCTGTCACCAGGCTTCCAGTGGGGCAGGGAAGGCTCCAGTTGGTCATGGCCAGGATGCTCCAGGGTTGTGTGAGGGTCAGGAAGGCCGTTTGGGAGCACAGACCTGGAGAGCTGCCCCTGCACCTCCTGGGCAGCTACCACAGGATCATGGAATGGGTCAGGTTGGGAGGGACCACAGCAGGTTCTCTGGTCCAACCTCTCTGCTCAAGCAGGGTTAGCATCTGGAATATCCCTCCAGGTGATTGGGATTGTCCTGAATGGAACAGAATCTGTCCTGGTTAGTGGGGAAAATAATGTTACCTGTTCTCTTTGCTGGATGGGCTCCTATTCTCCCTCTTACCTCAAATATTGGTGCAGGTGAAATCAAGGACTGGGCCCTTGATCTCCTCCAGAAGGCTGGAGAGGGATTTCCCCTTAGGGCATGGAGTGATAGGACAAGGGAGAATGCCTGAAGCTGAAGGAGGACATGGTTAGATGGGATATTGGGAAGAAATTTTTCCCTGTGAGGGTGGGGAGGCCCTGGCACAGGGTGCCCAGAGAAGCTGTGGCTGCCCCTGGATCCCTGGCAGTGCCCAAGGCCAGGCTGGACAGGGCTTGGAGCAGCCTGGGACAATGGAAGGTGTCCCTGCCATGGCAGGGGCTGGGACTGGGATGAGCTTTAAGGTTTTTTTCCAACCCAAATCATTCCAAAATTCCATGACCCTGGTGGGAGCTTCCATTGCTTGGTGGGACCTGGCCCTGCCTCTGAGAGGGCACAGTTCTGTCACCTGTGAGAGCTCAGCCACCAACACGAGACCAGTTGGTGCAGGTTTGGAATTTATGACAGGAATTGCAGTTTATTTCTTGGTGTCACAGCCTGCAACAAGTCCACGAGTGCCAAGCACAGATGCTGTGGCCACAGTGTCCAGTGGGAATGCTGAACATCTTGATCCACTTCTAGGAGCAGCTGGGCACCCATGGAAGATCTGGGGCAAAGGATGGGCAGCGGAGAGAGAAGCAGGAGCAGCAGTGTCCCCACAAGGGCCACGGCTCCGTGATGGGCCAGAAATGCAGAGGCCAGAGCTGGAGGGAGATAAATCACCCCAAACCCCACTGGAGAGTGCAATGGTCTGCAAGGCTTATCTGGGCTTTGATGTGTCACTGAACTGTGCAGAAGAAAGGAGCGTGTGGAATTCACTCTGCAGGACATTTACCTCGTGTCCGAGGCGCCGGGCCGCTCACATCCTGCTGTCCATGGGGAGGCTGGGGCCCCTGGCACGGCCTGACCGCAGCACTGCGGCTCCCAGTTCCTCTCTGTGAGTGTTGGACTGGGCCCACACGGGCTCTGGGAGGAGGTGAGGCAGCAGCTCCAACTTGTCCTGCCTTCCTCTTCTCTCACTCCTTGGAAATTTTGGGATTGTTGCTACTGGGCAAGGAGAAAATGACTCCCAGGGCCACTGCGTGGGGTGGTGGCACCGGACTGGAGGGGACAGTGAGGCTGCAGGATGTTCTGACAGCCATCTGGGGGAGGTGGGTGTACGGTCCACCCCAAACTGCCCAACCATCACACATCCACAGGGGTTTGCACATTGTTTCTGTCAGGTTTTTTCCCTTTCTTTAGGCATTGGGGATATTTTAAATGGTTTGGATCGGAAGGGGCCTTAAAGCTCACCCCATTCCACCATTCCAGGTTGCTCCAAGCCTGTCCAACCTGGCCTTGGACACTTCCAGGGATTCAGGGGCAGCCACAGCTGCTCTGGGCAGTGCCAGGGCCTCCCCACCCTGACAGGGAACAGCTCCTTCCTTTCCTTGTACTCTTGCCAAGGTGAGACATCCAATGCCCACTGCAGCTCCTTCCCAGTGCCCTGCAGCTGTCTCAAGTGGGATGGATCACATCCCTTCCTTCATCCCTGCTGGACTGCGAGGACAGTTCCTTGGACTCTCCAAACCAGGACCAGGCGTGACCAGGGCTGCAGAGACAGAAATGCTGCAGCTCCTGTCCCAAACCCAGAGCTGGGGCTCCAAAGGGAAGAGTCCCTCCCAGCCCTGCCCCTTGCCACGGATAAACTGAGATACCCCCTGGAGGGATTTAAAAGCTGTGTGGATGTGACCCCTGGGGACATCAGTCAGTGCTGGCTTTGGCAGTGCTGGGGGAATGATTGGACTCGACGATCTTAAAGTTCTTCCCCAACCTAAAATACTCTGAGATACCACGACTGCAGCCTGTGGCCGAGGGGCTGCTCAACAGCCAGAAGATGGTGCTGGTAGGAAGGTGATGAAGCCCTGGCTCCACTCCGCTCTTGCCAGCAGGGGAGAGCTCAGATCTTTTCTTCCCCCTCCTTCTTCCTCGAAGAATCCCTGTAAAAATAACTGGGCACGTTTAATGGTCCCAGTCCCACCCAGTGCCCGCAGCACCCACCGGGTTATTTATTGCATCCAGCGGGGTCCTGAGAACTCAGCTGCAGTAACCCGAGATCCGGGAGGCTCCGGCAGCTGCTGGGCAGAGGGTTCTCTAATGGAAGCACAACCCTGATGGATAATGGGTTTAAGCTGATTTATTTTTCCCCAGGTTGCTTCTCAGAACATCCTCCTGACTGGCTGGGCCGAACCAGACTGTCCCGCGGTGGGTAACTCTGGGGATTTCCCTCCAAAAGCACCACGGGGGGGACACCTCACCCTGAGGAAGGGCTTTTGGGGGGTTTTAAGGGTTTACCCTTCTGGCAAAGGCTGCGAAATGCAGGGGTTGGTTTGTTCTGCTGCAGTTTGGGGCACTGAGAGGGACGAATCTGATTTTTATCTATGCCTCAAGGTGTGTTACCTTTTTATAGGCCTGTACATGTGCTGGCAGCCCTGTCCCTGGCGAGGCTTTGCCTGGAGGCAACGAGGGCAGAGAAAGCTCCCCCAGTCGGGCTGTGAGTGGCCCCCACCACTGGCCAGTGGGGCAAATGCCCAGGCACCCGTCAAAAAAACGCGGGTCTAAAGAAGCCCGCCAAAGATTCCTGCAAAAAAAAAAAAAAAACCAAAAAAGCATGCCAAAAATTCCCCCCCCCCCCCAAAAAAAAGCGGGGCAAAAAAAAGGGCGAAAAAAAACCCCCACANCCAAAAAAGCGTGCAGAAACAAGCCCGCCAAAAATTCCCGCCAAAAAGGCCTGTCAAAAAAGGAGTGGCAAAAAAAAAAGACAAAAAAAGCCTGCCAAACAAGCCCACCAAAAGTTCACGCCCGAAAACCCACCCACCAAAAAAAGAAGCCTTCCAAAAAAAAAGGCCCAGCAAAAATGCCTGCGAAGCCGGGCTGTGGGAGCAGCCTCAGCACACGAATGCAGCTCGATGAGACACAACGGGAGCCCAATTCCTTTGGGTACCTGGGGGGGCCTGGGGGCTCCCCTGGGGGGTCCCGCTCCCCCCTGGCCTTTCCCTCCCTGCGGTCCCGTTTCCCTGCCCACTCCTGAGAGGAGAGGGCTGTGCAATGTCATTACAGAGAGCCCGATGGGTGACGGATGGGTGGTAGCGGCTTTGAAATGGGTGTTGATGTCGCTGTTAACTTTGGGCAGCAGGTTCATTACGGAGCCCAGGCTCCTGAGACAGACAAGGGTCTGCACAAGGCTGAACTTCTCTACTTCAGGGGAAAAACAGCAGCTTCAAGGGCGGATATGGGGTAGGAGCTTCTGGAAGGCTGCACCTTCCTGGCACCTCAGCAGCGGGGAAAGGAATAGGGTAACGTGCGACTGGGAATTTAGGGTAACGGGAGGCTGTGCCCTCCAAAACCCCGCGAGATAAAACCCCACGGGCGTGTGCCCCAGTGGACTCTGTTCCTTTATTCGAATGAAGTTGAAGGACTCCTCTGTCTCCTTTTTGGACATAACCCTCTGGCGTTTGTGGATTTGCCTGACGGAAGGAACGCGCCGCCTGCTGCCGTTTGGAAGTCGCACCCAGCTCACCATGGGAGTTACACAAATTCTCCGAGGCTGACAGCACGCTGGCACTGACAGACAGCCAGGGCTCTTGTGGGAGCACTGTCCCTCTCTTCTGCTTCTTTCTCCATCTCTCTTTTTCCCTCCCTGCTCCTTTCGCTATCCCCCTTTAGCAGGAAGGCTTACCCTTTGTTATCAATGAACACTTGTCAGATATAACATTGTCGCCCTCACGCTTTATTTTTGCCCAAGAAAGCAATCAAAAAGGATCCTTCTCTACTCCCCCTTTTATAGAATGGGACGGGCACACTCTGTCCTTCTGGGGGTAAATCCCCACTGGAGCCACAGGGCTTGTGGAGCCCCTGGGGCATCTCTGATGCCTCTGGAGCTGCTGCTGCTGCTGCTGCTGCTGCCCTTGGCCGCTCCCTTATTCCCCGCAGTGTCTGGCAGTCCCACAGGGATCCCCATTCCCAGCGCAGGGGGATAACCTGCCCCAGTGCCAAGGAAAAAGGAACCAAAGCCACCAACCCTCCCAGGGCAGGCTCTTTCCTTCCTTCCTCCCAACATCCACCTGCCTGGGCTGGGCAGGAGCCTGGCATCAGAGAATCATGGAATGGTTTGGGCTCGGAATGACATTAAGGATAATCTCATTCCATGGGCAGGGGCACCTTCCACTGTCCCAGGCTGCTGCAAGCCCCATCCAACCTTGGACACTGCCAGGGATCCAGGGGCAGCCACAGCTTCTCTGGGAAGCATCACTGCTTGGGCCTCCCCACCCTCATTGTAAAAACATTTCTTCCTCATAATTAATATAATCCAACCCTCTTTTCATTTAAAATCACCACCCCATCCCCGAGGTGTGAGTGGGACTGGGGCTGGGATGTGTCCCAGGATCACGGGGAAGTGGCTTTGGGCTCCAAGCTCCAGCTCCCAAACTGTGGAGCCAAGAGGCGATGCTGAAGGGGAAAGGCTGAGCTGAGCCAAACCTGGTCTGTATCTCTGAATATCCAAGAACTCCAATTCTCAAGGGCTTCTCCCCAGCCTGGGTAAGGCCAGCACTTTGGACTCTGCCCTTTCTGTGGCTGGGTGCCCCCACGCTCCCACTGGGAAGGGGGAAAGCAGGGGCTGAGGGGCTCTGACCCGTCTGGATGAGTGTTAGGGAGTGGGTGGGAGCAGGCTGGAATTTATTCTGAGCTCGTCAGAGAATGAAATCATCCTCCTGCAGGGCGAGGATTGATGGCTGTGGCTCTCCAAGCCCTCAGCACTTGGAAGGTGAGTGGGTGGGAGCCGGTCCCAGGTGTTGGGTGACATCCAGGGCCACCAGCAGGGAGGGGACGGTCCCTCCCTGTGTCTCAGGGCTCCTGCAGGACCCCTGTCCCTTCTGGAGGGGGAATACTCACTCTGGACATCCTTTCAGCTGCAAACCATCTCCACTGGGATCCCCGGGCCTATTATAGGCTGATTAAATATTAAAACAATTCATTTTGTACTTAAACTGTTCCGAAGGCTCCTGCTGACGAGGACTTTGAAGTCTGCGGCGCAAGGCTTTGCTCTCGTTTCCTCCCTGCTCCATCCCCTCCTTCCACACCTTTTCCCAGGCAGGGAGGGAGGGCAGGGGAGGCCTGGCCAGGTCTGGCTGCCCCAGGGGATGGGATCTTGCCTGAGGGTGTGCAGGGTGTGCTGGTCCTTGTGTGGGAGCTCTCTGCCACTGCTGGAGCAGGAGGAAAGCGCTCAGTGCTGATTCCAGGGACCAGGAGGGACCTTGGAGAGAGCTCAGCAGCTGCCTGGGTGTGGATGCCCGAGGAGAAGGGGCAGTGAAGGCTTCACCTGGTCTTGCTGGTGCCCTGGGAGCCCCCAGTGAGGATCACAGAACCCCTTGGGAGCTGAGGGCAGCGTTTTCGTGGCAGGGAGGTCCACTCTGGTTTTCCTGGGCTGCTCTTTCCAGGCGCTCTAAGAATCATTTGATACACCCAGGACCTGAGCCTGGAACACCCCAAATCGGGGTGCAAGGCCTTGGTGACCCCCAGGCCGTGGTGTCCTGCAGGGAGGGACAGCCACCCACACAGAGCATTCCAGGGAGGGCACAGATGCCCCGGGGGAAGGCAGGGTGGGATGTGGTGAGCTGGTACCTGCCCCAGGGGGATTGAGACGTGCGAGGGGCACCCAGGGGTCCATTCCCCTTCAAGGGATGGAGTTGACTGAAGGAAGGGGAGGAGAGCTCCTGGGAGTGAGGGATTGCTCAGGGTCTGCTGGGGGCAAGGCCCAGGGTGGAACCCCAGCCCTGGAAGGACGTTCGAGCACTTCAGGGCTTTAATTTCCAGCTGCAACCTCCCTGTTTGTCCCCCTGACACCAGCTCAGCCCGAGGTTCAGGAGGACCTGGACCTCCTCTGGCCCCTGCAGGGGGAGGAAAAGGTGAGTGGCGAATATTTCACCTCCCCAGCTGGATCTGGCCTCCTTCCCACTTCCCTCCCCCTTCCCCAATCCCATCCTTTACATCCTTTGGATGTGAAATGCAGCAAACTCTCAGCAGAGCTCATTACTCCGGGCCCATTGCTCTGAACGGGGCCGAAAGGTCCTGCTCGTAATGATTTGGAGGTGATTTGTATTTAAGGCGCTGGGCTTTCAGATGCTGCCAGGGGGAGGGGAAATTAAATAATTGAAAGCTGTGGGGAAGGGAAGGAGAGAGCCCTGGATGGAGGGAGAGGACCAGAGTTCCTCCTGACCCAGAAGTGTTTCGGTTCACCTGCATCGGTGGCGTGGGTGCAAGTTTCAGAGGAGTGAGGAAAATCTTCCTCTTGTCCATGCAGGGTCAGGACGTGCCCCAGGGAGAGATGGAGGCCCCAGGGAGAGATGGAGGCCCCAGGGATGAAAGGAGGCCCCAGGGATAAATGGAGGCCCCAGGGAGAGATGGAGGCCCCAGGGATAAATGGAGGCCCCAGGGATTTTGCAGGGATGGCACAACTGGCCAATGGGGGTGAAAGGTCTGACCTGGGTCCCCATCCCCTGGGACAGGGGACCCTCTGCCCCCAGTGTCCTGGTGGGATGTCACTGCCTTGGCCACTCCGACTGCTCCCCTCCCCTCCTTTCTCCTCTTCCCCTCTGCCTCCAGCTCCTAGCAATAAAGGCAATTTTCCAGCCTGGCAGTGGGGTGAGGAAGGCTGAGCTGTGCAGGACAGAGCTGGGGGCCCAAAGCCACTGACTGAATATTCACAGTTTGAGCCTCACAGTTTTTGTTAAGATCTCAGAGCAAAAGAAAGCCCCACAGGGGCAAATTCTGCTGGGTGGGTGGGGAAACTGAGGCATGAAGGCTGGAAATTAATTTCCCGGGAAAAGGGCAGGCGGGTTGTGTTATTTACCTGAAAGTTCAAGCTGGGATACAGAGCTCAGACTTGATCTAAAGTGGTGTTGTTCCACTTCCACACCACACAGTTCCTTTCAGCTTAATTCCTTCTCTTTTCTTTTTGACCAAATTGCCAAAAAATCCACCAGTCTGGTCTGGCCCTACCTAAAAATAAATGTCCCTGTACACTGCAGGGTTGGGGCTTGTTCTCCTCTTCCATCTGATGCCAGAGCCTGGGATCACCAGTGCTCCTGGGTGTTTGTGGGGTTTGAGACCAGCCTGTGGCTCCTGGAAGGCAGAGCCACCTCACAGAGCCCTTTCTGCACCTGAACTTGGAGTTTAATCTGCAAAGCCCGTCTTTAACCCTGACCCAAACTCCTGCCTGGCTGCAGATGCTCAGGGGAAGCTGCTCCCCAGTCTGGGGACCCTCAATGCTGATCCCCTTCCTGGCCCCTAATGAGCTCCAGCAGCCCCTGGAGGGGGGCAGGTGGCCCATTAGGCTCGGGTTTAGGGCTGGGAAGGGGGATTTTCCTCAGCCTGGTCAGTGAGGGTCACAGAACCAGCTCAGATGAGGCTGCCTGCTCTGGGGCTAACGAGCCAGGTGAGGATTGTGGGATGAAGGTCAGGAATCAATAGCCTGGGAAGATCTGATGCTTTTTCACAAGCTCAGCTCTGTGCAGAGAGCGGGGAAGTTTTAGGCGCCTCCCTTAAATTCTGGTGTTTAACCCTCGTGTGTTTTCCCCTCCAGCCCAGCTTTCTCTCCCAAGGTGGGATTCACACAGTGCCATCCTCCCTGAGGATCACATTTTCTCCCAAAAAAGAGGTGGAGGAGTGTGCCTGGCTGTCTTGTAGGGAGGGAAGGCTAAGAAAATGAGTTTTCCTTAATTGCCTTGTCCCAAAATTCCCTTCTAGGCTAAAGAGACTGGGAGGGCAAAGGGCTGGGAAAGGTGATAATTCCCTAATATTGGCAGTGCTGGTGTTCAGACCCAGTACCCAAACACACCTTTCCTTGTAATCTCTTGGGAAAAAAAACCCTCTCCTACTGATTTTGGGGTGAGGACAAACAGAATTTTGTTGTCCCTACCCCCAGGTGGCTCTGTCTGTGGCCCTGCAGGTGTTTGGCCATTCCTGCCTCATCCCTCTGTCCCTCCCTCCACCTCTTCCTCCCTCCAGGCTCTCCAGGAAGGGGAAGAACTCCTTGTCCCCTTTCCTGCTGCATCCTTAGGGGATGTCCCTGATGGACACAGAGGTCTTCCATTCCCACTGTGGATCAGAGCTGTGTAGAGAAGAGTGAAAAAAAAAAGTGCTTGGTGAAAGCGCTTCCATGGTTTTACAGCTCCAGCAGTGGGAATTCTGGATCTCTGCCCCAAACCTGTGTCCTTTTCTTGTGGTCCTCACACCCCCTGACAACTCCCAGCCAGCATCTTTGTGGAGTGGGAAAGCGGTGCCTAATTAAACCAGGTTTAATTAAACCTGCAGCCAGGTAAATCACTCCCTTCCATCCCATAGTGGCTTCCCTGGGTGGTGAACTTGGAGCTTGTACTTGGAATTTGGGGTTAAAATCAGCCAGGGATGGAGAGAAATGACCCAGCACACCTGGAGGGGGAGGTGGGTGCCCTTCACGTGCTTCCTGACAGCCCTTATTGCCCTACATTTATTGGAAAAAGGATTAGGTTACATGTAAAAATAATGACAATAACAGCAGCAATAATAATAATAACAACAATTATATTAATAATATTATTAATAATAATGGAGACCCAGGGGGGTTTACAGAGCACTGCATCAGTAAAAACATTTTCCTGAGAACCCAAATCCGTGGCAAACTGTCTATCACAGAGCTCCACAAGAACAGCTGAATTGAGCCCTAAATATTTATTATTAATAGCAAAGCTGTTTATTTTTTACATATTAAATAGGTCATATCTCATCTAATAAAACCTCAGAGCTGGCTCTGCTTGCTGGGAGAAGGATTTTGCTGTTGTGGTGTGAGTAGAAAGAGGGAACACGGGAGTTCCTGCTTGGGCTGGGCAAGCTGGGATCATATCCAAAGTTCCAGCCTTTGGATTTGCAGGAGGGCTGGAAGATTCCTTCCTGGATAAATGCTTCTGGCACCTGCCAGGACGTGCTCTAGAAATGTGCCCAAGAGGTGGGGATGCAGGTCCAGCCTCAGCCCACCCTGTGTCAGGATGGATAAACCACTTAAAGCCTAGACTGGGCTGGAGTGTGGAAATGGGATTGCACCAAGCAGCCCTTTGGGATCCTCGGAGTGACTGGGAGCCACGTGGTGACAGAAAAAGCTCTTTTCCCCCTTCTGAGACATCATTAACAAATACCTAGGAAGCTTCCCCAGCTCCAGAGCCTGAATTCCTGGAGTTTGTGGATGCTCAAGTGCATTGGGACTTAATTGCTGCCAAGTCCAGGTGTCGAGGGGGGGAGGGGGAGACTGAATGTTGCACAACTCCCCCCCCCTCATTTCAACCCCCCTTCCAGTGGGATTAACCCTACATCCACCTCCCCAGGCCTCCCAGGAGCTGGGAAAAGCTGGGCATCCCCATGGAAGTTCCTTCCCAGTGCAGTGTAGCCCCTTATTCCTGACCTTGATGTGGGGTACAGCCCCCGGCTCTGCCCATCCCCACCAGCTGGGGGTGTTGACCCACTCATACAAAAACTGGGAAGGAATTCCTGCCTGGGAGGGTGGGGATGCCCGGGTTGGGATGCCCTGGTCCCAGCAGCACCTGGGGTGGCCCAGAGCAGGGACAGCAGGTCCAACCATCCTCTGCAGCAAAGACCAGCAGTCAATGTGGCAGCAACCACAAACACGGGGTCAACCCATTCTTGGGCTGGTTCTAGGGCAGAAATGGGTTCCAAAAGCCCCGATATCCCATTTTCAGGATGAGGTATTGCATCCTTGGTGAAACTTGAGAGTTTTCCCAAGGTCTGTCAAACCCTTCCTGTAGGACAAGAGAAAATGGCCTCAAGTTGTGCCAGGCAAGGCTTAGGTTGGATTTAGGGTATTAGGGGAAAAGTTTTCATGGAAAGAGCTCCCCAGGCCTGGCATAGGTGCCCAGGGCAGTGTGGATTCCCCAGTCCCTGTGGGAATACCAGACCTGTGGATGTGCCACTTGGGGACGTGGCTTAATGGTGGCTTTGGCAGCTGGGAGAGCAGTTGGACTCGATGGTCTTGGAGGGCTTTTCCAGCCCAAAACATTCTGTGACCCCATCAAAAATCCCATTTCCCACCCACCCATGGCCACACCAGCCCCCAGCTCCTCCAACTGTGTGTGCAAATCCCACTGTTCCTCCGGCAGCTCCAGCCCTGGCCCCATCCAGGCTCCTTCCCTGCTCCTGCAAGCTCATCCCGGCTCATTTCCAGGGGCTGCGGTGCCCCACGGAGCATTTCCATTTAAAACAAGCCAGGAAGCTCCATCAGGAGCCTCGCTCCGAGGGCCACCAGAGCCTCGTGTCAGTAATTTGTTCTACATTGGTGATAATAAGCAATAAGAACATAAACACAGGCAGGGCTTTGTGTGGACGATTTTTTTTCTCCTTTTTTTCTCTTCTTTTCCCTTTTTTTTTTTTTTCCTAAAGGAACCTCTGAGGTGGTGGTGGGGGGAGAAAAAAAAAAAGGCATGAATGATTCATCGATGTGAGGGGGGAAAAAGGCGGAGAGAGGAGAGGAAGAGAGAGAGAGATTAAGAGAGAGGAGCTTCAAAGTGACTGGAGAGGATTTGAAGTGCTGAGCGTTCCTGGGCTGGGCAGAGCAGCAATTCACCAGAGAGTCCCCGTCAAGCTCCCTCCACCCCGGCCTCATCCTGGCCGCCTCCTCCTCTTCCTCCTCCTCCTCCTCTTCTCGGGAAAAAGCAGCCTCCAAATCACAAGTTCAAAGTTCAGCATCGTCTAATGATGGGAAGGCCTCCCAGCCCCTCTGTGAGTGGCATCTGTTTATGGCCATGGCCCTTCCCTGGTGGCTTAGCCTGGCTTAAA
>VZTR01017159.1:0-17884 GCA_013400775.1 Chaetops frenatus
ATTTTATTTCAAAGTTGTTTTCACTTTAGCACATATAACCTGAAAAAGTACCTTTTTTCCAAGAAAGCAGAAATGCATAAATCCTATCCATTCAGAATATTTTTTTATGTAAAATGATACAAAATCCTATATAAATACTATATTTTTTTGTTTTCATAAAGTTGCTATTAGAATAAACAGTTTGGTTAAGTACAGGAACGAAAAAAGGAAAAGAGTTTATGAGAGATCTTTTGAGGGATGGTGCAAGAAAAGTACACTTAGCAAACAAATAAAGACCAAAACCACACAGTTAAAATGCTAGTAATAAAATAATGATGTAGTAAAATTAAAATAAAGAAAAATTATTTCCTAAAAGATGTGATGAAAGCCATGTCATAAATGATCCCACTGTGGGTGATTAAATTAATGCCAAGCAATATGCAGCAAAGTTGTCTCTTTTGTAGAATTTAAAACAGATCTTTTCCATCCTTAATTTCTCTAATGGTTACATAAGATATGAAGAACTTTAGGTTATGTGATGATAAAACTAATTTTCACACACACAGCACAAAGGAGCAGAGAGAAACAATGACATTATTATAACCACCCCCATGAGGGATTTTAGAGGCACCACTGGGCTGTTGTCATTACCCCAGGCAGCACCCCAGCACCCACCTGGCTCATCCCCAGGGTGTCCCAGGCAGCCTCCTACTCCCTGGACTGGGGTACATCCCGCACCCTGAGGCTCTGGGAGCTCTCCAGATCTCTCCATAAACTGAGGAATCACTGCCTGGGGGTATGGGACTCTTCACGGGGTGCAGGGAGTAGCTCACACTCAGCTCTCACTGTGGGATGTGAAGGAGATGCAGCAGAAGCAGGAGAGGTGAGAATCAGGGTAGTTTGAGAAGGAGCAAGCATGGGAAAACCGAGGGCTGTGGGGATACAGAGGGCCAGAGATATGTAAGCAGGAGCTGGCCAGTGTACTCACATTGCCATGCCCAGCACCTCATTCACATGATCCACCCTATCTTCTCTCTCTTGTTTTCTGGACAAGGAGCCCAGTTCCATGTTGCTGCGGGAGGGGACTGTGGCTCAGGGCCCATGTGCCAGCCCTGTAGCCAGTACGGCTGTGCGTGTCTGTGTGTGATCACCAGCAAATGTGGAGCTCAGGGCCAGGCTGTGGATGCCTCTGAAGGTGGGAGGCAAACATGGGAGGTTTGGCTCCTAAACAGACCAAGGGCCCAAGCCTAGGACTGAAGGGACTGCGGTGCACATCAGCTGAGGGACTCGGTGGCTGGTGTGTAGATGCATGAGTGCACGTGTGTGTGTGTGTGCGCATGGGTGTGACACAGAGACAGAAGGATCCAGGGGAATTCACTGGAGACTCTGTGTCTAAGTTGATCTGCCGGGAGATTCACACTTATGGATGTTTTTGTATGTGCGCTCCTCTGTTCCAGTGGGAAAAGTCCCTGCACCATGGCAAGGATGAGGCTGCAAGTCCTCTCTGTGTCTCTGAGAGTGCTGTGATTTCTGCCTCTGTGGACCTGTGCAGTTTGCTCTGTTTATGTGCAGATATGTACACTGTGTATGCTTGTTTGTGTATGCATTGCTGGTACTACATGTTCAGCCTCACCAGCTTTCTCCTTCAGACAGGTGCGCATGGAGCTCTGGAAGGCACTGTCAGCACCTCAGATTTGACAACCACTATCAGAAAGGTGGGTGTCAAAACTCTTTAAAGGTTGTGACCTAAGAGTAATGATTTTGGAACAGTTAGACCACACTTTCAGGCTTAAGATGAAAAATGTTTAATTGTTAACAGAAAAATAATTTCTAAATCCAATGAAGCGGCAAAATAAAGCCATTATCTTGCTCTGTTATCTCCAAAACAATAAATATCAGGAGTAGTAACGTGTGAAAACAAACGAAGTAGATCCTTAATAACATCTTCCCAGGAACTCAAAGGGAAAAGGAAGTAGGCATATCCTTTCTACCTCTCTTCTGATCTGTCTTACTTGTCTTCATTGTCACATTCTTTCCCACAGTTCTAGGCTTCTTTAGTTTAACTTACATAAAATACAGCTTTGACCTTCTCAGGCACATAGTGACAATTTGAAAAATGGATCCATTTTGCCCAAATGAAGTATCTGATCACAAAATCCTTAGTGAAGCAAAACTCCAATTAAAGTCAATGAGTTAGAGGAGTGGTGGGACCACTGAAATCAATGCAACCTTGTTTTGGTACGTTCTTTTAAGCTACAGTAGATTTTCCCCACCTATCCCACTAACAATGCACTTTTTTCAATTTTCAAAATGATTGACTCCTGTCCACAATAATGCTTCAGCATTATTCAGGACGGACCAGCACTATAACAAAAACCAAAGAAAGAAAGAAAGAAAAAATGTCTTCTAGCTTGAAATAATTCTGAAAAATTTATAGGTAAGTAAATTCCAAATTTCACTTGTACATCTCATGATAAATGGATGACAATTTTTGAGTATTATTCAAAGTAATGTAAATTAGGTGCGCTGACCATTACTTTGCCTGACTGTAATGCTGATGTCTATAATCAGATAGCAAAACAAATGTAAAGATATGTAGCCTTTTCCTTCCCCACATTATACAAGTACTTGTCTCAGTTGATTTACTCCTACAGAATAGTTCAGAAATATAGCAGCAATCTCTGAGATGCTTTCTCTGTCATATAGCATTTAATTTGATAGTGCCAGACAGGAGTGTTTCAGTTTGAAAGGTGTTTATCTAAAAAACCCAACAAACTCACTGATTTGTGAAGAAGGAATTCCAGATTTCTTGTTTTAAGATTGGCAGGGACAGACACAAGAGCAATCTAAGGAAACTGCTGAAGATTTCTTTGTCTTTGCAGAACAGGACTTTAATTTCAGGAAGAATTTACTCTGTGATTGAGTGGCAATTTAATTCAGTAAAATATGTTGGACTTGAATTTAAAACAAAAAAAGGAAAAGGCTTAATTAATTATACAAACAACTGATGGCCCTGCCAAATTGGAAAGTAAGCTCAAAGATCTTATATTTAAGCTGAAAACAAATGAAGAAGCTACAAAATAATACTCATACTACAATGGGAGTACAATTAGAGATACATGATAATTGTGAAAGGATGGCAGATGCTGTAAAGAAGGGAAGATGTCTATGTGGTCATAGTCAGGAGAATCTTGTGCTAAAAAAAAAACAAAACACTTTCAGACACCAGTATGTTACTCCAGTCAAATGAAGTCAGCCTCACCTCTGTGTCTGCTATATTTTATGGAGTAGATCCTTGTGGAAGCTCTGCCACGTCATATGGATGACAGGGAAGTAATGAGACACAGTTACATGGTGTGACATCCCACACTGGGACAGCTTAGTCAGGCACAATTTGCCTTTCATGAAAGCTGATAGCCTTCTACAACTGAATGACTGCACTGGTGGATAAGGGCAACTGGTGTAATCTGTTTTTATTTCTGCAAGGCTTTGACATGGTCCCCTGCCCCACAATATTATTGTCTCTCAATTTGCAAGATATGCATTTAGCAGCTAGATAGTTACATGGGTAAGAAGTTGGATGAGTGGCTGCTTCCAAGGAGCTGCAGTCAATGGCTTAATATCCAGGTGGAGTCTTGCTGACAAGTGGCCCTCCCCAGGGGGTCACTGTACGGGGATGAGTGCTACTCAGTGCCTCTGTTAGAAACACAGACAGTAGGACTGAGTGCATCCTCAGCAATTTTGCTGATGACGCTGCAAAATTGGCACTGAGTGGTGCTGCTGAGCACACGTGGGAGAAGCAATTCCATCCAGAGGCAACCTGAGAGGCCAGAGATGTGGTCCCGTGCAAAAACCTCATGAAGTTCAGCAAGTACAAGTTCTGGTGCCTATGTTGGAGCAGCACCCAAGATCAGTGTGGACTGGGAGGTTAATGGGTTCTGAGCAGCCTTGAGGAGAAGGGCTTGAGGATATGGGTGGATGTATAATCTGGCACAAGCAGCAATGTGTTCCTGCAGGCCAGAAAAATTATTCTGTCCCAGAAAAACTGTGGCCAACAGATTCACGGAGGTGATTCTGCCCTTCTATTCTGCTCTCCTGAGCCCTTACCTGGAGTCCTGCATCCACTGCTGGAGATCTCAGCACATGAGAGAGTTAGACCGGTCAGAAGAGGTCCAAAAAATACTGTAAAACTGATCAGAGGGTTGGAACACCTCTTCTGTGAAAAAATACTGAGAAAGTTGGGGTTGTTCACTCTGGAGAAAAGAAGGCTTAATAGACACCTTGTTGCAGCCCTTCAATATGGAAAGGGAGCTTTTAAGGAAGACAGAGAGAGACCAGGACAAGAAATGTTGCCAGGACAAGGGGCAACATTTTAAGACTGAAGGATGGTGCCTCTAGACTAGACCTAAAGAGATTTTTTAAAATTTAATATTATAAGGGTGATGAAACACTGCATCAGGTTGCTCAGAGATGTTGTTGATGCTGCATCATTGAAAGTGTTCAAGTTCACGTTGCTTGGGTCTTTGAGAAACCTCATGTATTGAATCATCCATGGCAGAGGGATTGGGACAAGATGAACTGAACAGATCCTTTCCAATCCAAACAATTCAGTGATTTCATGATGATTCAATATTATGATTCTATGTTACATGAGAAACAGTGAAATCAAAATATTTTCAATAACTGTTTCCATGAACCAAGCCAATAGAAATGAAGAAGATGCATAAAAGGAAAAAAACGAGCAAGGAAATCACTATATATGTATTTCATCCTGTTCATTGTACTTACATGGTAGCTGATTTTGTTCAAGTGAAGCAAGAACACTGCCTACTTATTAAACTTTTGAATTCCATCTGGGAAGAAGCCTTCCACCATAGAAGATAAATGTTTTTCAGCCCTTTATTTGCTGAGGTAGACTTGGTTTTGACCATTTTCTTTCCCCCATAACTCTGTAGAATCACAGCCAGTTTATCCAACTCCTTGAGTTTATGAAACACATTGACTTGTGATGTGCGAAAATAAAACTTTAAAAAAAATTAAGAAGTGAATTTTTCATCTACTAGTGCATAGATTACCCAAACCTTAAATTGACTACAGTAAATGATATATAATATGATTTATACCCATAATTTTAGCAAATAATGCAATTACCACAGAATCACATGGCTATTCAGGCTTTCTGTGACCTGGAGAGGTCTCCAGCCCTGGACTGTGCCCAGAGCAGGCTCCAAAGTTGGGGTTCCTCAGTCTTAACCTGGTCAAGATGTGAAAGTTCCCAGGTCAAAGGTGGACTGATGTCCCTGGGCTCTGGCTTCACCTCTGGACTGTATGCATTGGAGAAAAACTTGTTATCCCCACCCTAAGAATTCCGTGTTTCAACCTGTGCCACTGCATCTTGCCCTCTCACCATAAACTGCTGTGAGGAGCTTTGCCTTTGTCTACTCCATCCCCTGCCATACCTTCTGGTCAGTACCAGGGATGCTCCCAAAGACATCCCTTCTCCTGCTTGAACTAGCCCTGGTGCCTTGGCATCTTGACAAGGGATTCAATCTTACCTTCTCAGTGCCCTTCCCTGAAACTAGCCCAGATTGTCAACTATACTGTATATGCTGTTATCTTCTATACACCCTATGTATCACCAAATTCTTCAGACTTTCTTCAGTAAACCAATCCATTTGTTAAGTCAAATTGTCTTTTAAAACAGAAAAAAAAGACAAGCAGGCTTTTAGTTTTTAAGCCCATTGATCACAAGGCTATGGTTGAGAAAGTGCTGAGAACAGACAACATGCTTCTCAAATAAGCAAAAACTACCTTTGCAAGAGTTTACTTAAGCTTTGCTCTAGGTGATTCATTGTGCTCTGCCTGGTACTGCTCATGATTACCTTAAAGTGAATTTGTGCAAGATGTGAAAGAAAGGCCTAAGATCTTAAAAAAGTGAGTGTAAGGCCCCAGTCAACTTGCTTGGTAAGAATTTTGAAAAGGTTTACAGCTGTTCATGGACTCTAAGTTGGACACATGGGAGAAATACCCACAAGATATTCTCAAGAGGTCAATCAACTTACTGGCAAACATTAGAAAAACAGGGAACTTTGGCAAAAGGTTTAGAACAATGTCCAATCAACATAAAATACATCTCCCAGCATTAACTTGAGTCATTCAACTTAGAAAACTTTAAAAACATCCAGTGTTAAGTTACCCAAAATATTCTAAGAAGAGGAAATAAGAAGAATAAAGAGAGAAAGGTAGAAAAGATACAGAAAAACACACATATAGCCACCAACTTGTGGGTTCCAGTGGTGTTCAGACAGAAACTCCCAGAAGAAAGTAGGGTCAAGCAAAACATCATGGCTTCCTGCTTGCCCATAAATACCCTTCAGCCTTCATGGCCCACCCCCCAAGTGGGACTTCTGGTAATTTGGCAACTCAGGAGCAGGGCTAGGGAAGAGTAGAGCCCTGCCTCCAGTGTGCCAATGACTGGCAGGCCCTGCAGGGCTGGGGCACAGGCTCTAGGGCTGGGGGGGTGTGTGGGCAAGTCCACTGTCTCACCAGGGCAAGGACTTACTGGGTCCTGTCCCGCACACACATCCCAAAATGTCTTGAGATATCAATTGTTCCAGTCTATGACAGTGAGACCTCACGAGAGTTCTTTCTATACCAGGCTATAAGAAAACAGTTTCAGTGGTCAAAATTGTTAGGGATAAAGTGGAATATTTAGTTTGATCTGAAACTAAGTAAGTCTCTTTTGGATGCATATTTAGAAACAGTTCTTTAAAAATTAAAGGGGGCTTAAAGTAAAAAAAAATTATTTGTATGAAACATCCAGATTTTTCCCTTTTTCCCTTTTTTTTTTTTTTTCAAGTGAAAGTTATGTCTCTGAGCAAGCATTTGCAGCCCTAATGTGCATGCCATAGAATTAACAGTTGTAGCATTTTTCCTCATCTCTATCAAGATTAGTAAGGCTGGCAGAACCAGGAAAATACTTGGCACAGATGAGATCACACCTTGAGTGCTGTGTCCAGTGCTGGGACCCCCAGCTTGGGAAGGATGTTGAGATGCTTGAACGTGTCCAGAGAAGGGTAATAAATCTGGAGTATAACTCCTATAAGGAGTGACTGAGGGACCAGGGGTTGTTTAGCCTGGAGAAGAGGAGGCTCAGGGATGACCTTATCACTCTCTACAACTCCTTGAAAGGAGGGTGTAGCCAGCAGGGTGTTGGTCTCTTTTCAGAACCAACCAGTGACAGGATAAGAGGACACAGTCTTAAACTGCACCAGGGGAAGTTTAGGCTGAACATTAGGAAGAAATTGTTCACATAGACAGTGACTGGGAATTGGAAGGTGGTCCCAAGAGGTGTTTAAAAAAAAAAATGGATGTGACACTTTAGTGCTGTGGTGTAGGTGATAAGATGGTGTTTGGTTATAGGTTTGACTTACTGGTCTCAAAGATCTTTTCCAAATTAGTGGATACCATGACTCCATAATTGCAAGCTCTGATTTATGTGATTTTTCTCTTATTAAAATGTTGTTTAATTTTAGGATTTCTTATATTCCCAAACAATCACAGGATTTATATTGAATGCAGTATCAATAAAAGGTCTGATAGAAAGTCAGACTTTCTCTGACAGCACTTTGAAGGTTTGTTGTTTTCCACAGAAAGGCTACAGCTCATGATACTTGTATAGGAAAGCACTTCAGTATCTTTTAAGCATGAAATTGTTCCCAGTCACTTCAAAATGAGTGTTAGTTTGTCCCTCAAGGACACACAGGGACTTAAATAACTTTACTGATTTAGATTCTAAGCATTTCCTATGAGATGCCAAAGCCCTCAACATTTTCTTACATGTAGAATATCATCTCAAGTATTGCAGACAGAAGCTGGTAAAAAAGAGTCTCCAAATAGCTTCTTTTGTAAGAATACTAAATTGCAGAGTAGCACTTTGAAGATATTAATTTTACTGTAAGTAAACACATCTGCACCAGTATTAATTTATGACTCTTTCAGTTAGAAACTCAGTGAGGCACACTATTAGGCATTATAAATACAAGGTCTAACAACCTATATATTTCAAGAAAAGCTAACTTCATATCTGTTAACAGAAATTATATGTCAGATTATACTTTCAATTATGTTAAAAAAATCTATAACCACGATTTCAAGGACCAGAGAAAAAATAGGTTTTGTTATAATTTTCTAATATTTCAACTTATTAAATGAAGTTGAAGGTAGCTGCTCCCTTTGCTTCTGTCTCCTCTTGATCTTTGAGGTATTATTTATATGCAGGTGATCGCATTATGCTAAATTATATAGATTCTTGTGCGGCATGTCTTGAATTACATTTATGACTTTTACCAAATAACTTATATTCTATCCATTCATCCACAAAATTTCTTGCAATTTTATTATAAAAGGAAGGGATGGAGGAGGTGGAACTGCCTTTAATATTTTCATTTTGAGGAAAAAAGCCCCAGTTTTTTAAAAAAAAAAAAAGTGCAAAGTTGTTTGGAAGAATAAGTGAATAGGCATGAGAAATTCTAAATAACTCACTCTTTATTTCCTCTAGATTTTTGGGTTTTTTGTGTGTTTATTGAGATGGAGAATACAGAGAATGAGCATAAGACATGATCATTGTTTTGATTTCCTTTGACAGAGAAGTTTTCTGCTCTCTACTTTCCAGTGTATATCAGGTATTTTGAGTGTATGTGTAATCCTCAAACAGATACAGTTCTTCAGTATGATTCCTAAATCAGAAAGAAATACGTGGGCACACATGTATCTTTGATCTGATCACTATGGAGACTAAATTGACATGTTAATAGACTGCAAAGATGACAATTACAGTGACTGTTGAAGCAAACCATTGATTTTTCCTCGTTTACAGGATGGAAACTTGTTCAAATGAAGAAGTTTAATAGAAGAAACAGAACAGAGAGAAGAATAGACAGTAATATAGTGCATGAGTTGTGAGGAAGAAGCTAAAATTGAGATAAAAATCACATGTTGCAAGCTCTTGAGAACAAAATTGAACATCTGAAGTTAGTACACATGTGCATACAGACTTAAATGGTACTTACCTAAACAGAAATATTGCAAGGACAAAAAAAAAAGAGTAATAGCAGGGCTGAAAAAAAAAATCAGAGAGGTTTCAGTACTTAAGAAATAATTCTTAGTACAAAGCAGCTAGTGTGGAAACATACAAGTTCATCTGTGGATGTATCTCTTTTTGTGGGTTCAACACCCAGTGGCAAATACCTACGAAGGCAATGTTTGCCATGCACCCTCCTAAAGTTTTGCTCAGTCTAACATTTTTCAATGCATTCCACCACTTTCTCTTTATCCTTCCAAAACTCTTTGAGCCTACTGCTTCCCAGCTTGGAAGGGGCACATTTATGTTTCTGCAATTATCTATTCATGGCAAGCCTGCTGACTACATCAATTGTCCATCACATAAAAAAGGGAGATTTTCCCAAACCCTTTGTGTTTGATTAGTCTATCAGTGCCCCAGGTTAGTCGAGACCTTTATGCCCAACCAATCTGTCAGTATTCCGTTTTGGGGACGCTCTACTGAACAGTCTATTGGGTTGGAGGGCTGTTTGACTAGCACTTTCAGGGTCATATGCAAACAGAAAAACCCCCTCCCACTTCCCCACACCTTTAATTTTCAGTGCCTCAGGAAAAATCTAACACACACTAGCAACATGAGAGTGTCTACTTTCTAGATTGCCACAATCAGCTGTGTTACCCACTGTTAGCAACTGTTAGTGCCTTTGAAGGACTCACGTGTAACAGTTTATGGAATAACTCCCTTTATTAATATAATAGAAAATTGTGACTGGTTAGGGTTTGAAGATTGCCAGTGATAGTATCTGGTTCCAAAAATGTGATCAAAGCAATGTACTTACAAGGCCTAGTCCTTAACAAAAGCCATCTCAAAATGGTCGTTTAACTTGCACAGAGTATGATTCTTCCCCAATAATTGTTGCTATGAGGAGAAGGCTGGTTCAGCCTGTTAACTGATCCCAGAAGTTACAATGGAGTCTCCTCTATCTTTTTCCCATTTTTGACATACTTTTATATTCATTATTATGTTTAGGTAGAGTTTGAATAATTCTAGTAATAGATCAAGTTCAGTGGAGGGTAATTGTACCTTGGAGTACAGTAATGTCAGTATTACACTGGAGATAACCTTTAGGGATGGAGGTGAGCATTTGTGATCTTGACATGGTTGGTGGTTCAACAGCAAGAAATCTTTTTCCTCCCTCTGTTGAGAGCTGCTACTTGGCTTATCAGTTACAAGCTACCACCAAGTTCCCCCTCTTGCAAGGATTTTAACAGAGGCTAGCCATGATGTCTCCACTCCACTCCACCCTCCATTTAGGCTCCCTTAGCATGTGTGGAAAGTTAAGCATACCGACCACATTCCATTCAGGGAAACCTTATTTTCTACCTATATTTTCCTATATTGTTATAAATATGTCTATACCTGTCCACATTCCTCCTTTTCTTACCCCCAATTTCACCCCTCAGTTTTCAGCCCCTCATAACATGTATGCTGACTGCAATTTTATCTCCTCTCTTTTTCCCACAGGTGGTCACATTAATTATATGCACCTGTTTCCATTCCAGTAGGAAACTTTCTTTTCCATCACTGTGCTTTTCTCTGGCAATAAGTAAATACCACTCCTCCCTATTCCCCCTCTCCCCCCCCAAAAAAAATACAAAACCCCACCAAACTGAAAATCAACCAACCAACCAAACAAACAACAACCAAATAGAAAAACAAAACCAAAACAAAAAGCCCAGAAAACAATGTCCTGGTTTGAAGGACAGGTGTCTGCTGAGGAAGGCAGGGGGCCATCCTCAGAATGGAAAAAAATGTAAACCCTTTCCCTCCGAATTATNTGCCAGTCCCCTCCTCCAGCCAAACCTTTTGCCTCCCCAAACTCCAAGGTACCCCCACCCTGCTGAGAGAAAAGACTCTCTGAGCTTCACAAATACCTGCTTTCCTCAGCTCAATCACTTCTTTTGTTCCCTTTAAGTACCCGGCCATTATGGTCCCTTAGCAACTGATGGGCAAAAAATTCCAAAGGGGAGGAGAAACAAAAAGGAGGAACACCCAAACCCCAACAACAAACAAATGAATATCCCCATACAAACAAACAAACAAACAAAAAACCAAAAAGCCCCACCAAACAAACCAAAGCAAAATCCTTGCTTCTAGATATGATCCTGTACAAAAACATGGGAGAAACCAGAAATAATGCTATTCTTACACATCTGTGGGTTCAGTGAAGGAAATCCATACTGTGAGATCTGAACTTCAAATTACACTTTTGGAGACATATGACAAACATGACTTATTTTAAACTGAGTAAAAAAGCCTTTAAGACAGACTTACATAGGAAAGGTCCTTTCTTTATTACGTATGGGCTTAAGTATAATATTTTTAAAATCTAGTAGGTATTATCTGAAATATGTTTCTAAAACAAATAAGCAAGGAAGCAAACAAGCAAATAAAAATCACAATTTCACTGAAATGTTTGCTTGCCGTTTTATCCAGTAGCAGTTTAAAAAATAAAGTGCAATGTATTTTTTGCAATCATTGCACTGATGGGGAGAACAAGAGCCCTGAGGTCTTGCAGGAATCTATTGTTTACAGTGTATATCTGTGCAGCACAGTTGCCAAATCATTAAACCACCTTCAAACAGAAGTCCTAGCTGAGACAGGTGTTAGCACAGTGGGTACCAAGGAGGATAGGAGTGGTGTTGGATGATGTAAAAGACAAATATTTTACAACTCAAATTATGAGTGGACTACTACAGATCTTTCTACAGCTGAACAGGGCTGATGCCAGCCATTGATTTAATGTTTCCTCACTAATTCAAAGACGCAAGGTCATTTTAATTCTCTTTGTCTGGTTTTTTTGGTTTTTTATGAAAGCAGCAAGTGCTCCCAGGAAATTTTCAAAAGTGTTAAGTATAGTGTTCATATTTTAGCTTATCTGCCACAATTAGAGGACAGATTTCCTAATAGGACAGGTGTTACACAAGACCTCTTTGACTTACAAAGCCTTTGACATAATCACAAAATTGGGGATTTGTCCAATACATTGTGAAGATAGATTAGTTTATTAATTTGATTTCCAAAAAGGAAGAGGCTAATAGTACTGACAAATCTCAAGTTCTCACTGTGTTTCTGGGGTGGTTTGTTTTTTTTTTTTTTTTTTTTTTTTTTTTTTTTTTTTTTTTTTTTTTTTTTTTTTTTGTTCGTTTGTTTGTTTGTTTTTTGNTGGATTTAACAGTCAGGACCTAACCCTAAGAACTTTCATATTTTGGAGGAAAGTAGTGCCCCTATAGGGTAGTAGGTAGAGGTGTATGTCATGAAGTGTTAGAGAGAAGAAAATACATATTCCATGAAAATATTCAAACAACCCTTGCTTTTATAGAATTGTCAAAAGGACCCATCAGCCTAACTCAGGAATTTACATATTTTGGGTGTCAACAGAACCCAATCATAGGGTGGTTTAGCTAAATATTTATCTGAATATGGAAACCATGTCCCTGTAGAAAGGGATCTGAACAATTTTTGTAGGATCTTTTTTTAGTATTCAAGCTGGAAAATATAAGTTTTTGATGTTGAGTTTGACAGATCACAATGCACAGACAGCTTCTGATATATTAAAGAAGGCCAGAAACAGTAGTTAACATGACAACACCAAGCAAAATTAATGTTGTATGTATAGAAACTTAAGTCTTAAAGAGATATCTCAGAAGTGGAGTCCACAAAGGCATTTAAGAAAAGTCTGTTAAAATCATCTGATTAAAAGACTCTCTGTGATGGTATAATTGCTAATAATTCCCAGTTGTTGATCACAATAGTTAAGAAGATAATAATATTCAGACAGAGATAAACTTAACCTTTCTCAAGGAAAGAGGAAACTTCCTCCCCAAAACCCAATTCTGTTTTCCATACTAATTTGTGAAACTTGAAGTTTGAATACCATGCACTCACACAGACCTAAAAATAGTTACAATGGGAATTCTTCATCGGAATTTTGATGGAAGCACCTGTAAATCCCATCAATCTCACTGTCATAGGAAACTCCATAGTAATTTACCAAGAGCTTCAACAATTTTTAAACCAAATAGAAAAGACCTCTACAAAATTTTCTACAGTTAATATACATTTGATATTGTTCTACAGCACTTTTCCAGAAAAGGATTTTTACGATATATCTTCTGCTTCACACACAATTTTTTAGTTACTGTCTCATAGAGCAAATGTTCTGTCTGTCTTATATTTCTGAAGTCTAACACACCTAGACTTCAGTCACAACAGGATGCCAATATCATGTAAAAAATTGAATATAAAAATTATTAGTGGTGGAATCTGTAATAAGTTAATAAAAAGTGAGAAGAAAAAAATTATCCTTTTTTTTCACTTGACTTTTTTTTTTCATGAAAAAATACTGGCACCACCTATTTTGATGATTTCAAGATGTAAGAGTTTGATACAAATGACATGCAGATCAAGTACAATTAGGAAACATACTATCCAGCTACTCAGTGAACCAGTTTCAGACTACAGATAGTACATCCATTCTTTCTTATTAAAAATTTATATTGGAATAGAATAGATTAGACTATTTTACAAGGTTGTTTCCCACCTTATATGGATAGAGTTGACTATGCCTGAGTTTATATCTATTCAGCCTTTTTCCTATTTGAATTCATTCAGTGTTTTCCAACCTACTCACATTCCACCATCCTTTCAAGTTTCAGCATTCTTGAAACACTTTCCTGTGTGTTACCTGCACATTTAGTAAATTTACTCTGTATTATTCAGCTTGTTGATGAAATACCAATTATTATTAGACATATGGAAGAACAAATTCCTTCTTTGACATCAAACCACCTAATATGATTCTCCTATATTATCCTTTTCAATTAATTTTACAGTTGTTACATGAAGGTTATATTTTTCTGTCTCACGACACAGTATCAAAATTAATAGCAAATGATAGAGGCACTAAGTTGCGTGGTACAGTTGACATGCCTGAAGGATGGGAAGCCATCCAGAGAGATCTGGACAAGCTGGAGAAGTGAGCCCATGGGAATCTCAGGAAGTTTAACAAGGCCAAGTGCAACGTGTTGCACCTGGGTTGAGGCAAGCCCCAGTACCAACAGAAGCTGGGGGATGAGCTGATCAGAGCAGCCCTGGGGAGAAGGGCTTGGGGGTGCTGGTGGGTGAGAGGCTGGACATGGCCCAGCCATGGGCACTCCCAGCCCAGAGAGCCAAAGGTATCCTGGGCTGCATCCAAAGCAGCGTGGGCAGCAGGGCCAGGGAGGGGATTCTGCCCCTCTGCTCTGCTCTGCTGAGACCCCACGTACAGGACTGCATCAGCTCTGGGGTCCCAGCACAGGGAGCTGTTGGAGAGAGTCCAGAGGAGGCCACCAAAATTATTAGAGAGATGGAGCACCTCTCCTCTGAGAAAAGATTAAGGGAGCTGGGATTGTTCAGCCTGGAAAAGAGAAGGTTTTGGGGTGACCTAATTGTGGCCTTCCAGTACCTACAAGGGCAGAGGGAAGGGAACCTACAAGAAAGGTGGAGAGAGGCTTTTTACAAGAGTATGTAGTGACAGGACAAGGGGCAATGGGTTTTAAAATGAGAGTAGTTTACATGAGTTATTAGTAAAAAAATTCTACAGTGGTGAGGCATCAGATCAGATTGCCCAGAGAAGCTGTGAATGACCCATCCTTGTATGTCTTCAAGCTAGGTTGGGTGGGGCACTGAGCAACCTGGTCTAGTGGAAGATGTCCCTGTCCAAAGAAACTACATTATCTTTAAACTCCCAACTGAAATCATTCTATGTTTCTATGATTCTATTCTATGACATGTGAGATCCAGTTTCTGTTTAGTCTAGAAGGGCTGATAGTTTGTTAATTCAATATTAAGCCCAATGACTGTTTTTAAGTAATTCTCAGTTTTTACTGTGTACTATATACTGCCTTCTAATTATTTACAAATAGCTCAAAATTTTGGCCTAATCTTTTGTAGAAAATAAAAAACTTTGACAAAATAAGCTGTAACACTAATGCTGTTTTTTGTGAGAAAGAATCATGAAGTGTAATTTTTAAATAGACTAAACATTGCTCCACCCAGTATTGAACCTTTCTCACCACTGGTGAGAAGCCTCCAATTAGACCCCGTGCCACCGATTATTACCCTCTGGTATCTTCTGTTAAACCAGTTCTCAAATCACCTCACTGTCCACTCATCCAATCCACCTTTCCTTAGTTTACCTGTGAAAATGTTGTGAAAATCCCAGAATCATGGGTTGTAAAAGACCTCCAAGATCATTGTATCCAACCTTTGACTGAATACCACCATGTTACCTAAACCACAGCACTGAGTGCCATGTCTAATAATTTCTTGAGCACTTCCAGGAATGGTGAGGCCACCCACCTCCCTGGGCAGCCTGTTCCAATGCTTAATCACTCCTTCAGTGAAGAAATTCTTCCTGATGTCCAACCTAGACCTCTCCTGGTGCAGCTTGAAGCTATTTCCTCTTTTTCTGTCACTGGTTACTTGGAAAGAGAGGTTGACCCACCACCTGCTACAATCTCCTTTCAGGCAATTGTAGATAGTGATAAAGTCTTCTCTGAGACTCCTTTTCTCTAGGCTAAGGAGCCCTAGCTCCTTCAGCCACTCTTTAAACCATTCTGCAGCTTTCTTGCCCTTCTCTGGACACACTCCAGTAACTCAATGTCTTTTCTCTTTTTAGGGGCCCAAAACTCTACTGGAGAGACAGCCTCACCAGTGCTGAGTACAGAGGGGCAATCACTTCAGTAGTTCTACTGCCTGCACTATTGCTGATGCAAGTCAGGGTGCCATTGGCCTTTATGGCCACCTGGGCATACTTTGGCTCATATTCAGATAGCTGTGAACCAACACAGCCCAGTCCCTTTCTGCTGGGCAGCTTCCCAGCCATTCTGCCCCAAGCACTTCCTGGGGTTGTTCTCACTCAAGGGCAGGACCCAGCACATTGTTATATTGAACCTTGTACCTTTGGCTACCAGTTCAGCCTGTCCAGGTCTCTCTGTAGAGCCTTCCTACCCTTCAGCAGATCAGTATTCTGGCTCAATTTAGTGTCATCTGTGAACTTCCTGCGTGTGAGCCTCTTGTCTAGATCATCAGTAAACATACTACACAGGACTGGCCTCAGTACTGAGCCTGAAAGACCACCACTCATGACCAGCTAACAGCTGGAGGTAACTCCTTTCATGACTACTATCTGGGTCTGCCCATCCAGACAGTTCTTAACCTAGCAAAGAGTGAACCTCTTTTGATTTTATTTTGGACAGAAACGCATTTTTTGGCTTTGTGCAGAAAGCATGTTTCTTAGGTCTGAAAATCGGAAAGGGTCAGTCCAACAAATTGTGAAGAATGCAGGCAACAAGATTTATTTTTAAATTGTTGGGAAAGTGAATACTTTTTGGCATTTTTTTGTGAGCAGACTTCTGCAAAAGACTATTTTCAGCATTGGGCTACAGTAGTCAAAGACCAAGTTTTATCTGTTCATATGGTACTTATTTATTGATTAACATATTTAAACATTTCCAGTTCCTCTGCTTCTAAAAATATATTTATAGAATAATTTCTTATTAGTAGGATCAATCACACATAGTGCATTTTATATGTTGGCATTTCAGATTTTATCCTTATGCTATCAAGCTAATGCTCCTCATTGATATAACTATACTGGAGGTGTGACTATGCTGACAGAAGCAGATTTTGGACAGCAGAAATGAATTAATATCACTCTATAAATACCTTATAGGTCATGTGAGAAATAAAAAATAGCTTGGGACATCTTGTGATCTATAGAAGAAACCCTGTTTATATCCTCAGCTTTTAGAATTATCTGGCTAAAGAATTAAGGCTAGATTTTACACAGAGTTATACTCAATCAATAATAACTGGTAAAGAGGTAAGCATCTTCTGCAGCAACCTGCCACCCAATCTTCTACTTGAAGGTACATTTTCTTCTTTCCTCTGCACTTTTTAGCAGCAATAATAGACAAAATATTTCTTCATGAGCACATTCCATCACTTAACATTTATAAATGTTATTTCTTACTGGCTACTTAATGTTAGGGTTGACAATGTGGTACTTACTTACAGGATGGAGAGAATTACAGCAATGAGACCAAGTAATCTAGTTACATTTTCATCTCAATAAACCTCCTGTGAAAAACAGAACCAGATTCACATTTAATAAACTTCCACTGAATCTGTCAGAAACATGCATTAGTTAAAAACTTGAGTGTTCTGAAAAGATCTATTAAAAATCACAGAGTACCTAGGTTTGTAAGGTGCCTCTGGAAACATCTAGTCCAACATGCCTTGCTGAAACAGGCCTACCTAGAGCAGACTGTACAAGATCATATATAGGTGGGTTATGAATATCTCACAAAGAGACTCCACAACATATATGGGTAACTTGTTCTAGTGCTTGATCACCTTCAAAAACAAAGAGAAATTTTCCTCATATGTAGATGGAAATTCCTGTATTTCAGTTTGTGATCATTGCCCCTTGTCCTGTCACTGGACACCACTGAATATAGTAGGTAAATATGGTAGGGTCCCATCCTCTTGACAGCCACCCTTAATATACTTGTACACATTGATAAGGTCCCTATTCAGTCACCTCTTCTCCAGGCTAAACTGGCCCAGCTCCCTCAGACTTCCCTCATAAGAGATGATGCTCCTGTCTCCCAGTGATCTTTGTATCTCTCCACTGACACCTCTCCAGTAGTTCCTTGCATTTCTGGAACTGCACAGCCCAGAAACAGACACAGTATTCCAGGTCAAGCCTCAGAGTAAAGTGCAAAGGGCAGAGTAAAG
>VZTR01017163.1:0-38439 GCA_013400775.1 Chaetops frenatus
AGGTAGAATTGGTTCAACCCATGCTCCAACAGAATTGATCAAATAACACGGGCTTGGGGTCATGCTGTAAACTCTATGAATTATCATTCCACTTCAAGGACAGAACTAGGGAGTGTGGAAGGAGGATGAAGCTCAGGGAAGCATCTGTATCCCAGCTGAAATGGTTGGGAAGAGGAAGAGGAGGAATAGTCTCTGTCAGCCTCAGGTGCAGATGATACAGTTGCTGTAAGGGCTCTACCTGTCCCAGGTGGAGCTGAGGCAGCCCTGGATGGAACAGACTCCTGTGGAGGGAGCAGGAGGCACCACCCCCCAGGCAGCTCATCCAGGTTATGAGGCTGAGTAGGAGCAGCTGTTGTGCTCAGAGGAGCAGGGTCAGCATCCAGCAGGGGCCAAGTCCAACAGGAAAAGTGCTCAGATGTCAGTTCAACCTCTCCAAGCAAAGCTGGGGTGAATATTAATTAGATGAAGAGCCCAAATTGTTCTGCACACCTGCAGATGATGCTCTGGGACACAGACTCCTCTGGATCCCAGCACAAGTCACCCTTGGAGACTGGCAGTGGATTCACTCACAAGGAACCCAAGGGTCCAAAGAGCAGGAAAGGAGGTGATGGAGTATCCAGGATTAAGCATCAGGAGTCCAGCATGGGAAGAAAAGGAAAGAGCTCCCCTTAGCTAAGTTTCTTTGGAAGTTGCACGGCTTTAGGTACCTTTGTCAATGTATTTGCCCACAGGAGTTTTAAACCTTCTCCCAAGCCCAGATATTTTGTGGTGGTCACTGCTTCCATGAGCTGCTGATTTAGATCTCTCTTGAGGAGGTCAGAGGGTTTTCTAGTGAGTATTTGAAGTGTTTTTTAGACCAGTTGAGTTGGAGGTGAGAGAACTTGGGGTGTTGCTGTCTGAAGTGCAGAGAAGGGACCAAAGGATGCTGATCCCCACTTTTAACCTCCTTTAACCTCTCTGCTCTTCAATTCCTTCTCCTGAATGTCCCAAAGGATTCCAGATGCTCAGCAGCAGTGTGGCAGGTAAAGCCCCAGTCTGGAGGATGCAGAGGGAGGTCACCTCCCAGGTGACAAACCAGTGCCTCTCATAAATCAAATATTTCCTGCTCCCCAGCTGTCCATCGTTGTCCCCTTGCGAGCCCAAATGGGTAATCTCTTCCATGTTTGCACAATGACCCACCCAGGGGAACAAACCATGGTGGCTCCTGAGACCCTCCCACCATAAACATGATTAGTAAAAATGAAAAACTCCTTACAGCCCTAATTACAGCCAATTAAATGCCACATGGGTTAGTTTCCCAAGGAGTTCATAGAACACAGCACCGATTCGGCTTCTTCTCATGTTCTAATGCAAAAGATCTTGCACAACCCATGCCCTGACCCCAGTGAAGCAATGACATTTCCCTGCCCTCCAATCCCCACCTGGCTGCATCCTCCTGGGATGTTCTGGACTGTAAGAAGGCCCCACCTGAGCCTTATTTTCTCCAAGCTGAGTCCCCCAGCTCTCTTAGCTGCTCCTCAGGAGTTCTCTAGACACTTCTTGTGCTCCAGCTCTTCCCCAGCTCTGTTCCTGGCTCTGGACATGCTCCAGCCCCTCAAGGTCTTTCTTGGCATCCCTGGATGGGATTCAGCAGCTATCACAGTGCCCCACAGAGCAGGTGAAGGGGATCCCAACCCTTTCATCCCAGTGTGATGCACTTGAGCAATTCCCTTCAACTCCCTTTTTCATGAGTGCATCAGATGGGAATGATAAACCCTGGCACCTCTTGACTCCTCTCCAGGAAAACCTCAGGGAACTGAGAAAAATCCTGTGGTTTCTGGCAGGATGACTTTGGCACCTTTGGCTTCCTGGGCTTTTGGCTGGAGTTCTCTGCCCTCTCTGCCTCCTTCTTGAGGCTGTTCCCAGGACGCTCCTGTGCTTCGAACCACCTGGGTCCATACCTGTCCCTGGACTCTTCCCTGGGATGAGGAAGAGGGTCATGACTTTTTGGTCTCTCCCGTACCAACCTATGAATTTTAGAATCAGAAATGTCATTTTTGACTCAATCAGGAGGATAAGGTGCCTTGCAGCCTGGTGTAAACATCATTCAGAAGTCAGGAGGATAAACTGGAAGGAAATTTGGGGGGTAATAAGAAAAACAGCAGGAAAGTAACACTGGTGCAAATAAAATAATTTCTTCCTTATTTTGCTCATTTAGATGACAAGGACTTGACAATATTGATCTCCATTTCCATGTTGTATCTGCATCAGATCAATCATAGAAACATGAAAACATTGAAGCTGGAAAGGACCTTAAATCCCATTTGGTTCCAACACACCATAACACACACACTGCAGAGAAGTCAGTGCTGATTCACTTCTCACTCCTCCCAGAGCTAGAGAAGAATCCAGTCAAGCGTTAATCAAATTAATTTGGTTGCAGTGGGATGTAATTTGGAGAGGGCTAATGACTAATCTCACTGGGCAACCTGGAGCTCTGATGGCAGGTTCTGGGCTCTGACTTATCCTTTCATGCTGTTTTTTTTTCTTTGTGAGTAATTTGTGTCCACTCAGAGTTGTCAGACATTCCCACTGCTCACAGACAAGGAGCTGGTGTAAGAGCCCAGCCAGCCAGGCAGAGGGTGCTGCTCATCCTTGTGCCAGCCCCAGGGAGGATTTATCCTCCTCACTCTGGCTCCGGCCACCCACTGGAGACTCCTCCATGGCAGGAGTTGGAATGAGATGATCACAGAACGTGGGAAGGGATCCTAAAACCCATACAGTTCCACCCCCTGCCATAGGCAGGGACACCTTTCATTAGGCCAGGTTGCTCCAAGCTCCTGCCCACCTCCAGCCAACCCAAACCCTAAATGGGAACAATGAATCCTAGTTCTCAGGGTGATGTTCAAGGAAACACCTTGACATTCCCACGAGATCATCTAAATCATCTTGAAATAGGATCATGGAAGGGTTTGGGTTGGACGGGATCTTAAAGCTCATCCTGTTGTACCGTCTGCCATGGGCAGGGACGCCTTCCACTACCCCAGGTTGCTCCAAGCCCTGTCCAGCATGGCCTTAGGCACTTGCAGGGATGGGGCAATCTCAAGGAAATCCATTCCAGTGCCTCACCACTCTCACAGGGAGGAATTCCTTCCCAACATCCCATCTAACTCTCTTTTCCAGTTTGAAGCCATCACCTCTTGTCCCATTACTCCCTTTCTGAGCACCTCTCCAGCTCTTCTGGAGCCCCTTGGAAGAGGCTCCAAGGTCTCCTTTCCCTTCTCCTCTCCAGGTGAGCACCCTCAGATCTTCCAGCCTGGCTCCAGCCCTCAAAGCATCTCCGTGGCCTCCTCTGGACTCTCTCCAACAGCTCCATGTTCTCCCTGTGCTGGGCCCCAGGGCAACAGCAGCTCTGCAGGTGGGGTCTCACCTCAGTAAGGCAGAGGAGCAGAACCCCCCCTTGTCTGCTGCTCATGTTGGGGACTCAGCCCAGGCTCAGGGGGCCTCTGTGCTGTGGGAGGTCCCGCTCTCACCCACCAGCACCCCCAAGTCCTTCTACCAGTGCTGCTCTCAATTCTTTCCCTGTCCAGCCTGTGCTTGTCCTGCAATCACCCTGATCCAGGGCAACCCCATGTTTGCCCTGCCCTGGGGAGCATCAACACAAAACAAAATATCACAACACAAAAGTATCTTCATCTATCTGCAGTTTATTGGTACTGAAGGATCCTGGGGCCAGGGCACTGGCAGGAAGCAGCAGATTCCCACAACAGAAGAGGGCAACAGGGCCACACGCTTCAGGCGGGAAGGAGAGGAGGGAAAAGGATCCATAAAACATTAAAGCTGCCAAAATACTCCACCTGGGGAAGGTGGACAACTCCAGAGACCCGTTTCTCCCTCCTAAATCTGACTATGGGTCATCATCTCCTTCCTTCTGTTCATGTGGGCTCCTGACACAGCTGGAATGGGATGCGGGGGACCCATAGTGGGTATGGGGGAAACATGGGCCTTAAAAAGTGACAGGAAAGAGCAGTTTTCCACAGGCTCCTCAGATGGTGCAGCAGCCCCAGGGAGCTCTGCAGTGCCTGGGACCCACAAGGGAGATGTTTCACCCCAGTGTGGCTCAGTGAGAGCCAGGCTGGGCCAGAGGCCTGTGTCTCATTTTCAATCTCACTTTGGGGAGATTTCCCCCAAAAACAGTTTCCTCCTGAATGCCAATGGGGATGGAAGGGGCTGTGCTTCTGGTGGAAAGAAGAGGAAGGTGCTGCTTTCCCTGGGGGGTTGGAACCGAGGGCTCAGTATTTGACCCCAGGGGATTTGACCGTTGTGGTGGTGACGCATCTCCGCACTGAGGAGGAGCCACCCCCGGCCATGAAGTTGCCACCCGCAGAGCTGCACATCCTCCCGCTCCCAGAGGAGAAGCCACCACTGAGGATCCCTCCTCCCACACCACAGCTGCCGCCAATGACGTTTCCACTGCCAACCGTGCACACTCCTCCTCCACCCAGGCCATTGCTTGCTCCAAAACTGCCAGATCTGCCTCCGCACACCGTGGTTCTCCCCACCACAGCTGGAAGAGAGGGAGAGTATCATTGAACACCAGGCAACATCCTAGGAATCTTCTTAAAAACAAAGAAAAATGTCGTTCTGCTGAGAAAAAATGTGCACTTACAGACATTCACATTGGAGGGGTTCTCTAAGCAGAGCCTGTGTAGGGAGATGAACATCAGTTGTAAATCTTATAGAGTCCGAAGCAAAACTTTACCCCAAATATTCCTTTTATATCCTGTTTCAATCAAGCTCCCTGAAAAGTATTGCCCATGGGGACCATGTTTCTGTTTCAGGCTCCAAAATTTAGAGGAAAAAAGGAAAGTAATCAGATTTCAATGTTAAATGTGTTGAGAGAGATCATTAAAGATTAATCTGACCCAAGAGGGGGAGAGAACCTCGGTCCTGCCACTGGTGGGAGGTCTCACCTATTCTCCTCCCCCTCCAGCAGCTTCCTGTACATGGCAATCTCAACGTCCAATGCAATCTTGATGTTCAGCAGCTCCTGGTACTCCTTCAGCGGGCGATCCAGCTCCTCCTTGTCCTTGCTCAGGGCACATTCCAGCTCTTCCAGCTTCCTCCTGGCATCCTTGATGGCCATCTCCCCCCTCTCCTCAGCCTCAGCAATGGCTGACTGCAGATGATGGTTCTGTGGAGAATAAAATAAATTTCCTAATTCCCTCTGCCCACCCTCTGCTGGAAAATTCTCAGGACACAAACTGGAGGGAAAACAGGAGGAACCCATGAGACACTGGCCAACCCCCACCTGCTTCTTCACATTCTCAATCTCTGTCCGCAGTCTCTGGACATTCCTAGTCAGTTCCTGGATCTCAATCTTGGTGTTGCGGAGGCTGTCCCCGTGTTTTCCAGCAGGGGTCTGGAGCTCTTCATACTGTTGAAGTGGAGACAAAGATACCCATCAGGGACGCAACTGACCAAGAGATCCGGTGGTTCAAACACTGGGGACTGTCCCAAGAGCCTCGACCCCTTCCCAACTCACCCGACTCTGGTACCAGGCCTCGGCCTCAGCTCTGCTGCTCTGGGCGATCTGCTCATACTGGCGCCGGACCTCCTCGATGATGCTGTCCAGGTCCAGGTGCCGGTTGTTGTCCATGGACACCACCACGGACAGGTCCCGGCTGATCGTCTGCATCTGAGACAGCTCCTGCAACCAAGGCATGAGTCAAAGGCACCATCTCAAACCTAAATCCACCCAGNTAAGTCCTTCCCATGTCTTGACCTCCTGTCCTCCCACACCCCATCCCTGCTGGTACCTCCAAACTCACCTTCTTCAGCACCACAAACTCATTCTCAGCAGCCGTGCGACGGTTGATCTCCTCCTGATACCTGTGGCCAGGGCGGGACAAGGTGAGACTCTGAGACCTTTGGTCACTCCACCCGCGGGGTCTACGCTCCAGCTCTGCTCTCCCAGCTGGTCCCTCCCCATCCGTCCCCACACTCACTTGGTTTTGAACTCCTCCACATACTGCCGCATGTTCTGCAGCTCTGACTCCAGCTGGCCCCGCTGCCCCAGCAGAGAATCCAGCCGCCTTCGCAGGTTCTGGATGTAATTCTCAAAGATGGTGTCGAGGTTCTTCCTCGGCCCTGATGGCCCTTGCTGCTGGAGCAGCTCCCATTTGGTGGAGAGCACCTTGTTCTGCTGCTCCAGGAATCGCACCTAAAGCCAACAAAGGGTGTTTGAGACATCTCCCAGGGAGACATCCCACTGCTCAAACCTCCTGGAAGATTTGGACAGCCATGGAAATAATTCCCCAAAACCTTAACCGGACTATTGTTTCCAAGGGGAATATACATCCCTTTTTTCTCCTTTTTACCCCATTATCTTTAAATTCCTCTTCTTTTCTCCTCCTATATTTCTGGTCTCTTTTTTGGTTGGTTGGTTGTTTGTTTCTTTCTTTGTTGGGGTTTTTTGGGTGGTTTGGGGTGTTTTTTTGTTGGTTGTGGTTAGCTATTGAAATGCTTGCATTCCAATCTTACAAATTATTTCCAATACCATTTGGGATTTTTGACATTAATTTTCAGGGGCATCAGATCCTTTTTGACCTTCCAGCAAATTAAATCCCATTGATCTCCATATTCAAGAACATTTCTCTTATCAGATACAGAAATTATTCCGTATACATGTCATGTATTTTAAAAACATGAGGCACACTTATAACCAGCATTCTCCCAGTTCAGATGATTTAAAGGGAACTCTGGACTTAAACTGAAACAAGAAATGGTTAGGAATTTTTTTGAATCTCATTCCTAGATTTTAAGTCCCTTGAGAAAAAGTTATCCCAGAAAAAGGACAGACTTAAAGAAACACTTTGGTCACTGAGTATATCCCCATCCCTTTGGCCTGTCTGCACTGGAGACCAAACCAAGGAAGAATGCATCCACCAAACCCAGAGAAAGTTGTTCAGTTTCTCTGTGGATGCTAAATTTTGACCCTTCCTCAGGCAGAAACCAGATGGAACCCAATAGAAACAATCACAGCCCAACACTGAGCTGAGAAAGACATTATTTCCCTCTCCAGAGTGCAAGGAATTTCTGTGGTTTTCCCATTCCCAAGTAAATCCAGCTCCAACTTCTCACCTTGTCGATGAAGGAGGCAAACTGGTTGTTCAGAGTCTTGATCTGCTCCTTCTCCTGGCACTTCACTTGCTGGATCTGAGGGTCAATGTCAACGTGGACTGGCCGCAGGAGGGTTGGGTCCACCTGCACTGGTTGGATGCCTCCAGGGAACCCAGGGCCACCTCTGACGGGGCTACCAAAGCTGCCCATTCCTCCACCAATGACACCTCCTCCAATGCCACCAAATCCTCCTGGAAATCCTCCACCAAAGCCACCAATCCTACATCCATAGCCACTGCCATAAGAACTGCCCATGGAAATCCTTGTGCTGCCCCCGAGGTTGTGGAGGCTCCGGCTGCTGAATCCTGCGCAGCGTCCGCTGCCACCTCCAATCCCCCTGCATGTGGAGAATGAGCTGTAGCTGATCCTGCTGCGGCCACTGCCTCCAAAGCCACCACCAACAGCAGAGCAGGAGCTGAATCCCCTTTTGCTCCCAACTCCAAAGCTCCTGCAGACAGACTGACGAGACATGGCTGGTTCTCCTCAAAAGAGCCCAAACTGGGGAAGATGAGGAGATCGGCAGAGCTGAGCTGGTGCTGAGGGCAGAGAGAAGTGCTCAGAGTCTCCTCTGGCTCCACAGCTCCAGGCATTCCCTTTTATCTGCTTCTGGAGGTGGGCTGGGTCAGCTTGGGCGTGAAGAGGAAACAAATTTACTGTCTTCATCAGCTTGGTGCGGTTAACAGATTTTTGCCAAATTGGTGACTCCACCCAGAAATCCGCTTTGCCGTGCAGAAGGAAAAGCAGGAGCACCGAGGCAGGTCTCTCTGAGTAAGTGGACTCCCATATCTTTATGTCATCTGGAAAAATATGTTTTACAGTGATGTTGTCATGTTCTTCCCTCCTCCCACTTCCCTGCCTGCTCCTAATGACTCCGCAGGTTGTCTGACTCCAGGTTTTTTGCCTGACACTCCACACCAGGCAAGGATTTTTGTGAAACCCAGATAGAATGAGGCTTTCACAACTCCCCCAAGCACACCCCAAACTTCCTTGTTAAGCAGAAAATTCCCAATGGCTTTCCAAGTGGAAAAATGCCACATCATTAACATTTAACAGGGGTCAGCATTTCTGTTTTATCCAGAAAGGAGCTGCTTTGTTCCTTCTTAAGAGCATCAGGTGGGATCTTGCCCTCCACAATATGTCCCACAGAGTCTGAGATAACCAGGTCCTGGGATTCTGAGTACCAGAGCACAAGAACAAGAATGTCCAACTCCTTACTTGTGCTTTTCCAATGGCCACAGGGATTGTCAAGCCACAGAGCATGGAAAGGATGCTCCAGGCAGTAGATGTTTTAACAATGACTGACAATAATGTTTAATTTCATGCACCAGTTCCCCAGAAATGCATTTGGACTCTCATATGAAGGACACCTTGCAGGTACCTTTTGACCCTCACTAAACAAATAAATATTTTAGTTATATTTATTAATTTCATTGGTAAAAAATACCAATTTTTCCTTCATTCTTATTTCCTGAAAATCACGAATAGAAGTCAAGGGAAAATTATATTTTAAAGCACTTCAGCAGTCCAACAATACCCCGTGTTTAAGCTTCCCAATTGCATGTGTTGAGTTTTCGTGGTCACACAGGAGATTTGGACAGGTAAATGTGGTTTGAAAGCATCCCTAGGAATCAGCTTGTGGATGTAGACACAGAAAATGCTTTGGAAAACCAGCCCAGGAAAACACTTCCAAAAGCCACTGGAGGCACCAGAAACATGAATCTCATTGATTGTCACTGAGATGAGGCTTCTGGAGCCACAGACTGTGTGGAATGGGAGGGAGGTGAGGACATTACCCTTGAAGGGGATTCAACAGTTGACCAAGATTATCCCACCCTTAGGGACTCAACAGTTGGCAACTGTTACTTGGCAATTGAAGGACGCAACTGTTGGCCAAGGATAATCCCATGATCAATGGACTAAAGAGTTGACTAAGGGCTATCCCACCCTTGAGGGACACAACTCATGGCTGGCCAAGTCTTATCTGGAGGTGTGTTCCTGCAGCTGGAGAATGAAAAGCATCCCCACAGCATGGAAGGGACGCTCTCCCTTTCAAAAACAGATGCAATCAAGATGGGCTGGTTTCTCCATGGTCATCTCCCAGATGGACATTTAAGTTCTCCAGACCATCCTGCAGCCCAGCACACTCTCTCATGATGAGCAGCCCAGGGAAGTTGCAGAGTGGCTCGGGTTTAGGTGGAGAAAACAGGTTGTCCCTTCTCCTGGCCTCCCTCCCAACTGCCCAACCCGTGGTATGAAGGCACCAGGACTTCACTGGAACATCCCACAAGGAGGTTCCACAACGAGGAGGAAGATCTGCAAAGTCAGCCAGATGCCTGGGTGCTGACCACACTCAGCTCCTGCAGATAAAACGCCCAGATTGAGTCACTCTGACGTCTTCAGACAAGATATGCAGATTATTCCAAACCTGGACTCACCTGAGCCTCCTCCAGGTAAAACTCGACAGGCAGCTGAACTCCAGGTGTGCCCTCAGATCTCCTGCTGTGCACAGCAGAATCATCGACACCAGGAAAAATGTGAACTCGGCAGAAAAATCGGATGGAGACTGAGTTGTGCTCCAGCTTCGCATCCGACTAAGCCAAGAGCACGGAGGAGGTGTCGCAATGACTCCTCGCAGCAGTGCTGTAACGCCATGTAAAGTTCGTTGTAAAGTTTAGAAGAAACAGGCTCTTAAAATTAAACATCGAAACAGGTAATTAAGCACCAAAACAGGTGACTCTTGCCCCAAGCCAAACCTCAAAGTGCTCTTGGCACAACACCAGCTTCGCACAGGTATTGCCTACCCCGCATCTTTATTTGGGCCAAACCCAGCCACAATCCCAGCTTCAGCAACTTTCAAAGCTGGGAGAATTCCCTTTTCCAAGAGCCCACTGCCTTTCCTGGACTTTTTCCTCATTCTGCAGTTTCCTGACCCACTCTAGGAACATCAGCAACTCCCAGAGGCTGGTGTGGGACTCCTGAACCACCACTGACAGTGTTTTCTGCCTCTTTGATCTCTCCAGGTGGTGGAGGAACCACAGCACATCCCAACCCCCCACCTGAGCTCCTCCAAATCTCTCCCTCCTGCTCTTGGAGCAAGGATGAGCCACTGGGGAATTAATCGGCTTCTCAGGGAGAGGATGGTACCTGAGCTCATGGATGGGGATTAATCTCTCCTTCCCAGCTCGTTGTGACTGCTGGCCTGGGATGGTACATGGTTCTCTGGTTCTCCCCCTGCTCTCTTGGTGCCGAGCTGTGCATCCCACCTGCCCACAGCCCAGGTGGGCACCAGAGGCAGGTGCTTGACCAACATCCTGATCCCTTATTATCCATGTTCACCACCTCTCCCACCCAAGGAGCTCCTACTCTGCCACTCCCTCATCACAAGCTGAAGACCACTCAGAGGCAGGAAACTCAGATGAGCCTGGTTCAGTGTCAGGTCCCACCTGCTGCTGCTGATTCTCATATCAGTCAGCCCCTGTGGGTCTCTACTGCTCTGGCCATGGGGCACTGGGAATGTTCCTGCCCAAATCCCAGGACACAGGTTTCTGCAAACCCTTTGCAGAGCTTCCAAAATCCAAGTGGGCTTGAGAAAATCCCTTTCCTAGATCTTCAAGAACTGGAGTGTTGCCACATCTGGAGAGATGTGACATGGGCACTGAGGCACTGAGTGCCTTTATGAGCCTAAAGCTGAGCCCAAAAAATTATGACAGGGCAGTCTGTATTGGCTCAATGACTGGAAAATGCTGGACTCCTTCATGCTAAAGGTTTCCAGACCCAACAATTGCAGAAATCTTCTGTGGGAATAACTCCACAGGATTCCAGGGATGAACTCGGTAATCCACTACTTCAGGAGATGCCTAAAAATTGAGCCGGCTTCTGTATTCCTCAGTTTGGTCTTCTGCTGGCTCACAGTTACTGAGCTGTATGTGAACTGAGCATCCAGCACCTACAACCTAGACTTGTACCTTCAGGTGAGAGTGAGTAATCACCTCAGCTGCGACATCTGCCCTGGTCCATCCCCACCTGTTTGGTTCCATCAAAGCACAGGTACTATGCACTGAGCAAAGAATGACTCCCAGCTCCCCAACAAGCTGCTTCACCCAAAGCATGAACCGCCCTCTCTAGAGTGACTCCTGAAGCAGCGACACAACTTTGTGAATGTTCTCTGCAATTTATTGGGAATGGCAACATCCCGGGGAAGGCGGGCAGGACATACACACAGGGGAAGGGAGGTGGGGACAGGGAACAGGAGGAAAGAGTTGGAAAGAGGGGTTTTATACACATTTGTCACAAGAAATGTACAGCACAGCAAGGAAGGCAGAGCAGGCAGCTCCCAGTGCTGGGACACCCATGGCATTGCCACCAAACCCCTGGGTGAGACCAGGAGCTGGGACAAGCTGGGCGGGAGGGACACAGTTCATCCCATTGCAGGACACCGGAGCTGGGCTTCGGGAGACTGGGCTGCTGTCAGGAGGAGGAAGGAGATGCTTCTTTCCTTGTCAACCTTCGGGGCTCAGAATCTCACTCCCGAAGATTTGACCGAGGTGGTGGTGACGCATCTCCGCACGGAGGAGGACCCCCCGCCAGAGCCGCACATCCTTCCGCTTCCAGAGGAGAAGCCCCCACTGTACATTCCTCCCCCCATCCCACAGCTGCCGCCCATGCTGCCTCCTCCAAAGCTGCTGCCTCCTCCGCAGATGCCTCCTCCTCCCATTCCTCCTCCCATGCCGCTGCCACCTCCAAATCCTCCTCCCATTCCACAGCTGCCGCCTCCGAATCCTCCTCCCATGCCGCTGCCTCCGAATCCTCCTCCCATGCCTCCTCTGCCTCCAGAGACAGTCGTCCTGCCCACCACAGCTGGAAGAGAAGAAAAGGTTACTTACCTGTTGCCCAAAAGAACAAGTTCTACCACTTCTGAAGCACCCCAGGGCAGATACTCACAGACATTGACGTTGGACATGCTGTCGTTGCACAGCCTGTGAGGGAAAATGGGACCAGTTATTCCTCTGGGAAAGTGCACAGCTCGTCAGCTGAGAATTTCCCTTTTTTGTACAAGTTTATATTTCTCAATTATTCTTTTTAAAAAATAGAAACTTATTCAATGGTTTTTTTTCAGAATTTCCCAATTATTCTTTAAATAAATGAGCAACCTTTACTTTCACTTTTTTTTTTTTTTTTAAGATGGAAAACCCACTTAAGTATGTTTTTGCTTAATATAATTAATATATACTCGGGAATTAGAGGGTGAATGACACGTAATCAATTTTTAGTATGGATTTAAGAGTTTTATCTGAATGTCTTAAAACCTGTCAAGAATTCATTCAAATAGATGCAAATAAAATACCTGTTCTCCTCCCCCTCCAGCAGCTTCCTGTACATGGCAATCTCAACGTCCAATGCAATCTTGGTGTTCAGCAGCTCCTGGTATTCCTTCAGCAGGCGAGCCAGCTCCTCCTTGTCCTTGTTCAGGGCACATTCCAGCTCCTCCAGCTTCCTCCTGGCATCCTTGATGGCCATCTCCCCCCTCTCCTCAGCCTCAGCAATGGCTGACTGCAGCTGCTGATTCTGGGGAAGAGAAAACCAGTGTGAGTTCCCTTCTGCCCACTGTCTAGTGGAGCATCTTCATGGCACAAACTGGACAGAAAACAGACAGAAATAATCCATCTCCTCCAAAGGACATGAATTTTCATGACTGCTTTCCCTCTCACCACCCAACCCCATCCTGACCCAGCATGCAGCTGTTACCTGCTGACGCACTGATGGTCCCTTACCTGCTTCTTCACATTCTCAATCTCTGTCCGCAGTCTCTGGACATTCCTAGTCAGTTCCTGGATCTCAATCTTGGTGTTGCGGAGGCTGTCCCCGTGTTTTCCAGCAGTGTTCTGGAGCTCTTCATACTGTTGAAGTGGAGACAAAGATACCCATCAGGGACACAACTGACCAAGAGATTCGGTGGTTCAAACACTGGGGACTGTCCCAAGAGCCTCGACCCCTTCCCAACTCACCCGACTCTGGTACCAGGCCTCGGCCTCAGCTCTGCTGCTCTGGGCGATCTGCTCATACTGGCGCCGGACCTCCTCGATGATGCTGTCCAGGTCCAGGTGCCGGTTGTTGTCCATGGACACCACCACGGACAGGTCCCGGCTGATCGTCTGCATCTGAGACAGCTCCTGCAACCAAGGCATGAGTCAAAGGCACCATCTCAAACCTAAATCCCCCCAGGCACCCCATCCAACCTCGATGTTTGGCCTCCTCATTGCAACTCCAGTCCCCTGGAGAAGAGAGTGTTCCTACCTCCTCATAGATGCACCTCAGGAAGTTGATTTCGTCTGTCAGAGCTCCCACCTTGGCTTCCAGCTCAACTTTGGTCATGTAGGCACAGTCCACGTCCTAAAGGAAAGATCCCAGAATTGGACCATGGCTTCCTCTCATTGCACAAGAACTGTTGGCTCTTCCTGTTGGGATCTGCCCATCTTGGAGCTAAGTCCTTCCCATGTCTTGACCTCCTGTCCTCCCACACCCCATCCCTGCTGGTACCTCCAAACTCACCTTCTTCAGCACCACAAACTCATTCTCAGCAGCCGTGCGACGGTTGATCTCCTCCTCATACCTGTGGCCAGGGCGGGACAAGGTGAGACTCTGAGACCTTTGGTCACTCCACCCGCGGGGTCTACGCTCCAGCTCTGCTCTCCCGGCTGGTCCCTCCCCATCCGTCCCCACACTCACTTGGTTTTGAACTCCTCCACATACTGCCGCATGTTCTGCAGCTCTGACTCCAGCTGGCCCCGCTGCCCCAGCAGAGAATCCAGCCGCCTTCGCAGGTTCTGGATGTAATTCTCAAAGATGGTGTCGAGGTTCTTCCTCGGCCCTGATGGCCCTTGCTGCTGGAGCAGCTCCCATTTGGTGGAGAGCACCTTGTTCTGCTGCTCCAGGAATCGCACCTAAAGCCAACAAAGGGTGTTTGAGACATCTCCCAGGGAGACATCCCACTCCTGGGAGATTTGGGAGCCCAGGGAATCATTCCCCATCTATGTCTCATTCAGGCATTCAATCTCCTGAAGTTCATGAGAAGTATTATTTAATCTATTTATTATTAGACAATTATGTTTTGAGTCATTCTGAACTTCTCCCTTGGGGACAAAGAGATGTTGCCAGTAGAAAACATCATCCCAATTTTCCATAGCATCACAGTTGGACTTTGCCATCATCTTTCTAGCACTAAAGTCAAGAAAGATGAATTTTTTATTCCCTAACTGCCCATGCATTCTCTTGGGAGGGATTCTCTATTTCTTCAGCTTCTATTTGAAATTAAAATAATCCAAGAGTATTGGAAAGGGGTTCAATGCTCTGAAATTTCTAGAATCAGGCTTTGAGAACAAAGCCTCATCAAAAAGCAAACCCCAGCAATGCGAACTCTTAGGACAATTAAATTTACAATGATGACTTTGCCCTGAATCACCCAAAATTAGGCTGCAGAAGTGCCTTGGCAAGACAATCCCCCGAATATCCTGCAGATGTTCTCTTTAATCTTCCATTAGCACAAAACCTCCTCTATTGTTCTGTGGTACTTAATAAAACCTGACTAATTACAACTTGATGCTGAGGTATTTGTCTGACAACCCCAACAGCTGTTGGTAAGTGAAAAAATTCTCATTCCACACCCCAAGGATGTTGTTTGACATGCCACCTCCAAAAAAACCTGGCCCTAAACTCTCACCTTGTCAATGAAGGAGGCAAACTGGTTGTTCAGGGTCTTGATCTGCTCCTTCTCCTGGTTTTTAACTTGCTGGATCTGGGGGTCAATCTCAACATGGACCGGACGCAGGAGGTTGGGGTCAACTTGCACCGGTTGGATGCCTCCAGGGAAGCCTGGACCACCAAAGCCACCCATTCCTGCCCCACCACCCATTCCACCACCAAAGCCACCCATTCCCATTCCTCCACCACCCATTCCACCACCACCCATCCCCCCACAGCTCATTCCTCCACTAAAGCCACCCATCCTGCCACCATATCCACCACCACCATAACACCCACCCATGGCAATCCTTCTGCTGCCCCCCATGCTATGGAGGCTCCGGCTGCTGAAACCCCCGCAGTGTCCTCCTCCTCCTCCCCGGGATGAGGAGTACGAGCTGTAGCTGATCTTGCTCCGGCCGCCACCTCCTCCAAATCCACCACCAACAGCCGAGCAGGAGCTGAATCCCTTTCTGCCCCCAACTCCAAAGCTCCTGCAGACAGACTGACGAGACATGGCTGGTTTTTTCCAAGCAGAATCAAAATCCAGAAGAGTAGAAAGACCAACTGAGTTGAGGAGTGCAGAGAGAAGTCTGCAGAGTCTTCTCTGGCTCTAACAGCTCCAGGCATTCCCTTTTATCTGCTGCTGGAGGTGGGCTGGGACAGCTTGGGCGTGAAGGTGGAAAACAATTTAATATTTTCATCAGCACGGGGTTGTTGACAGATTCTCCATGAGCTTTGCCATATTTGGGGCTGCCCAGAAACACGCCCTGTAATCTAGAGGTGAATAAAACAAGAGCATTGAGGCAGGTCTCCATGACTAAGTGGACTCTCATATCTTTATGACATCTTGGAAATCAATTCTGTCCATTATCCCCTTTTCTGCAGCCCCTCATTGGATATCCAGCACTCATTAATGGCTCCCAATAATTCCAGATAGAGATCTCCGTATCAAAGCTCCACAGAAAGGCAAAGTTTTGATGAAATCTCAGCTATAATATGGCTTTCACAATTCCTCATACACACCCTAAATCCCATTTTTATATGTTAAATTGCCTTTGGCATTTCAGGAGACGTTTCCCAATCCTGAATGGGAATTCACAACACCAAAATTTGAGGAGACTCAGCATATTCTCTCGCTAGAGAAGAAAAACATCTCCTTGGAGCATGTGGTGTCACTACAATGGGAGTGTCTTCTGCCTGTAGACTAAATTCCCTCCACTTGCAACTCCACAACTCTGGGACAACCAGCTGAGGTTTTGGATGATGCTGAAGCAGAAGGAAGAAGGTGACTGGAATCATCTCGCTCTCCTCAGTGTTCTGAGAGCGACAGGGAGTGACAACTTGAGAAAGAATGAAGGCACACATTGGGAACACTTCGGTGATGATGTCAAGCACAGACAGACAAACACTATGGAAGAGGAGCAACAGATGGACAATTCAAAGTGGTGAGGGGTTCCTGCTGCTCTGGTGAATCTCATGACCTCTGATTTACCTGTTTTTTCCCAAAATTGAGATGACCAACATGGAAAAACTTGCTGAGAAACGGAGCTGTTACAACCCCCAAGGCACAGTATAACTTTTTGCTTCCAAATAATCTATTGGGAAAGAAATGTGGTTTAGGAATGAGGTTTAGAAATGTATTTCATAGGATGCCTCTGAAATAAACTTTTTTGTGTGTGTTGCATGTAAACGAAATTTTTATTCATTACAGAAAATACAAATAATATCAGTCTGTTAAAAAAAAAAAAAAAAAAAAAAAAAAAAAAAAAAAAAAAAAAAAAACAAAAAAAAAACAAAAAAAAAAAAAAAAAAAAAAAAAAAAGTAGATTCTAGTTTAAAAGGAAGCCATGTCTGTAAATACTATTTAAGGCAGATTCTGAAGGTTTTATCTGCCTGGATATTATCAATTGAATACTGGATATTATCAATTAAATGCTTGAATAATTTAGTGAAATAAATAAAAAATGAATGCGCACATTTTCTTAGAAAAGAGCACAAGTAATGAAAAAAATTACAGAAAATGCACATCCCTTGAAAATAGTTAAAACCTGAATTTAAGGCCATTCAAAAGACCTATGTATGAACACAGATCTTCAGAAGGAATTTTCAGAGCCTCCAATGAGATCTGGGCAACTAAATGTGTTTTGAGAGTATCACGAGGCATCAGAAACCAAAATGTCCCTGACTGCAGCTGGAATGGAGTACTGAGTCCTATGGTCTGCATGGAACAGGGTGTGAGGGAGGGGAAAACATTACCCTTGAAGGAGTCAACAGTTGACCAAGGGTTATCCTGCTCTTGAGAGACTCAACAGTTGGCCAAGGGTTGTCCCAGACCTGGGGGCTCAGAAACACTTGAACAAGTGTTATCCCACTCCTAATTCCTGGTTGGTCGAGTATTCCCCCTTTTAACGGATTCAGGCAAGGGTTGGTCAAGGGTTGTCCCAGCCGTGAGGGACTCAAAAACACTTGTCCAAGGGTTACCCCAACCCCCAATGGACTTAGGTAAGAGATGACCAATGGTTATCCCACCCTTGAGTGACAAGGTTATCCAGCCTTGAGGGGGACCAAAGGTTGGCCAAGTCTTATCTGGAGGTGTGTTCCTGCAGCTGGAGAATGAAAAGCATCCCCACAGCATGGAAGGGACTCTCTCCCTTTCAAAAACAGATGCAATCAAGATGGGCTGGTTTCTCCATGGTCATCTCCCAGATGGACATTTAAGTTCTCCAGACCATCCTGCAGCCCAGCACACTCTCTCATGATGAGCAGCCCAGGGAAGTTGCAGAGTGGCTCGGGTTTAGGTGGAGAAAACAGGTTGTCCCTTCTCCTGGCCTCCCTCCCAACTGCCCAACCCGTGGTATGAAGGCACCAGGACTTCACTGGAACATCCCACAAGGAGGTTCCACAACGAGGAGGAAGATCTGCAAAGTCAGCCAGATGCCTGGGTGCTGACCACACTCAGCTCCTGCAGATAAAACGCCCAGATTGAGTCACTCTGACGTCTTCAGACAAGATATGCAGATTATTCCAAACCTGGAGTCCCTTTGGCCTTCTCCAGGTGAGACTCAACACCAAGCTGATCCTTCAGATCTCTTACACAAGGAGTTGAACATGGTAAGATCAACACCAGGGAAAATGTGAACTCGGCAGAAAAATCGGATGGAGACTGAGCCACGCTCTGGCTTCATATCTGACCCAGCCAAGATTTTCCATCACGGATCTTGCACAGGGGGGTGTTGCAATGACTCCTCACAATTGTGCTACAATGTTGTGTTCTGGATTTTAAGGCTGAGAAGAAACAGACTCTTAAAATTAAGCACCAAAACAGGTGACTCTTGCCCCAAGCCAAACCTCAAAGTGCTCTTGGCACAACACCAGCTTCTCAGAGCCTTCTCAGTATCTTCTCTTTGGGCCAAACCAGGCCACATTCCCTCACGCTGGCACCCTGCTGCTGGGCTTCCAATGGGAGAATCCTCTCTTCCAAGAAGCCTGTAGTCATTCCCTGTTGCCTTTCCTGGACTTTTTCCTCAGTCTGCAGTTTCCTGACCCACTCTAGGAACATCAGCAACTCCCAGAGGCTGGTGTGGGACTCCTGAACCACCACTGACAGTGTTTTCTGCCTCTTTCATCTCCCCAGGTAGTGGAGGAACCACAGCACATCTCAGATCAAACACTTCAGACTCCCAACCCCCCACCTGAGCTCCTCCAAATCTCTCCCTCCTGCTCTTGGAGCAAGGATGAGCCACTGGGGAATTAATCGGCTTCTCAGGGAGAGGATGGTACCTGAGCTCATGGATGGAGATGAATCACTCCTTCCCAGCTCATCGTGTTCCCACGGCTGGAATCACGGCTCATCCTGGGGCAGATGAGTTTGCGGCTGACTGCAGCCAGTGGCAGGTTCTTGGCCAACATCCTGATCCATATTCACCTGCCCTGCCACCACTGTGCACAGCAACACTGGTACCATCCCCTTCCCCTAACACAGGTCAAGGTCTCCTGTGAGATGATCCCAAAGGAACCTCAGAAGCAGCAGCTTAATTGTGCTGTTTGGTCCAAGGGGTGAGACACCTCCCATCGAGTGGAAGGTGTCCCTGTTCATGGCAGTGTGTTGTAAGGGGATGATTTTTAAGGCCTCTTCCAACCCGAATCATTCCATTATTCAATGATTCTAGGTCTCTAACCTGAGCTCTTATTTCTCATTGTTTGGCTGAAGGATCCAGACCCCCACCATTTTGAATACAGGCTTGTCCCTCCAGGTGAGAGCCAAGAGCATCAGCTGAGCTGGGGCACCTGCCCTAATTCCTCCCCACCCCTGATCTGTTCCCTCAAAACACAGGGACAGGCAGGAGAATGACCCCCCCTCCCACCCTGCCCACAGCGCCTCCCAAAACAGCAACACAACAACATCATTAATATTCTCTGCAATTTATTGGGAATGGCAACATCCCAAGGAAGGAGGGCAGCCCACAGAGGAGAGGGGAAGGTGGAGACAGTACATCTCACACTATGTCATGGGAGTCGGGCACTAAAGGACAATTTTGTTCTCCTTAGGAATAGTCCAGGTGTGTGTGAGGTGTCCCAGTTGTCACTGGGAGCTAGGACAAGTGGAATGGAAGCTGGAGCTCCAGGGAAGCTCCTGCTGGCAACACATCTAGGGCTCCCAAGTGAGCAAGACTTCCCAGAAGCTCCACCCTGGTCCAGCTCATCCCTCTGGCCACCTCCTGAGGTGCGCCCTCCCCAAGGGACGAGTCCTGCTTGCCCCACACCCACCCTGTCCCCAAAGGCCTGCAAAGGGAATAACGGGATGGCCACACACAGAAGCACCCCAGGGACAAAGAACAGGAGGAAAGAGTTGGAAAGAGGAGTTTTACACACTTTTGTCACAAGAAATGTACAGCACAGCAAGGAAGGCAGAGCAGGCAGCTCCCAGTGCTGGGACACCCATGGCATTGCCACCAAACCCCTGGGTGAGACCAGGAGCTGGGACAAGCTGGGCGGGAGGGACACAGTTCATCCCATTGCAGGACACCGGAGCTGGGCTTCGGGAGACTGGGCTGCTGTCAGGAGGAGGAAGGAGATGCTTCTTTCCTTGTCAACCTTCGGGGCTCAGAATCTCACTCCCGAAGATTTGACCGAGGTGGTGGTGACGCATCTCCGCACGGAGGAGGACCCCCCGCCAGAGCCGCACATCCTTCCGCTTCCAGAGGAGAAGCCCCCACTGTACATTCCTCCCCCCATCCCACAGCTGCCGCCCATGCTGCCTCCTCCAAAGCTGCTGCCTCCTCCGCAGATGCCTCCTCCTCCCATTCCTCCTCCCATGCCGCTGCCACCTCCAAATCCTCCGCCCATTCCACAGCTGCCGCCTCCGAATCCTCCTCCCATGCCGCTGCCTCCGAATCCTCCTCCCATGCCTCCTCTGCCTCCAGAGACAGTCGTCCTGCCCACCACAGCTGGAAGAGAAGAACAGGTTATGTTCCCATTGCCCAGTCTCAGGCTCTGTCTCCAAAAAACACGGTCTGGTGCTTCTTCTGAAGCACCCCAGATACTTACAGACATTGACGTTGGACATGCCATCGTTGCATAGCCTGGGAAGGAAATTTGAAATTTTAATTACCCAATAAAAGAGAGGTTGTAAAATCCTTAAACTGTGTTTCCACTATCAAATAATTTTTTTTGTTCACCCTCTTAAGCCACTTTGGAATCACTAAAAGATTGGAGGAAAGAAAGGGTTGACAATTCCTCTTTACAATGAGATTTCTCCAGATTTGAGGTTCATTAAAAATTCAGCAGTGATAGTAGTGCGGCAGCAGCTCTGCCACCTCTAAGGAGCCAGTTATGGGTCCTGACCCCCAGAATATCCCACACAGCATCAATCACAACGTCCACCTGTTAGCCCAAAGAATTGGTTCGGTATTACAGCTAATATTCCACGTGTCCAGTGTAGAGCCCAACACCCAATGAGACCCCAGGTGTTTACCTGTTCTCCTCCCCTTCCAGCAGCTTCCTGTACATGGCAATCTCAACGTCCAATGCAATCTTGGTGTTCAGCAGCTCCTGGTACTCCTTCAGCAGGCGAGCCAGCTCCTCCTTGTCTTTCTGCAGGGCGCTCTCCAGCTCCTCCAGCTTCAACCTGGCATCTTTGAGGGCCATCTCCCCCCTCTCCTCAGCCTCAGCAATGGCTGCCTGCAGCTGCTGGTTCTGGGGAACACAACAGGAGCTTTCTCAGAACATATTTTGTTCCTGATGATCAGTCCTCAGACCCCCAAGTGGAGAAATCAGGAGGAAAATAAACATCTGCACGAAGTGAACTTGGAGTGATGGAAGGTTTCTGCCCTACTCATGATCATTTGTGATCCAGCTTGCTGCCATCTTCCCCTGAGACACAACCAGCCCCTTCCTTTCTTCCTGTCCTCAATCTCATCCCCAAGACCCCAACCAACACCTACCTGCTTCTTCACGTTCTCAATCTCAGCCCGCAGTCTCTGAATGTTCCTGGTCAGCTCCTGGATCTCCATCTTGGTGTTGCGGAGGTTGTCCCCGTGCCGGCCAGCTGTGCTCTGGAGCTGCTCGTACTGAGGGCACCAAGACAGAACAATCCATTAGTGACACATTCCTGGTGGATCTAGGAGGTTTGTCCCCAGTTTCAAGGCTCACGTGACACCATGAGGACCCCCTGCGCTGCCAGTGGATGCCCCACTCAATGTTCAAGGTGACTCTGGGACTCAGCCATGCATCTTGGTGCGTTTGGGACACATTTGGAACAGTGAGTCAGATCCCTCAAAAGCAGCTCAGTCGCTCTGGCCCTTTGTTGCACCACGAGGTCCAGCCCCATTAGCTTTAAAGGTGTCTCATCCAGCCAAAAATTATTGCAAACTACCCAGCCACATCCAGGAGTCTCCACTGCTCCCTGACTCACCTGGCTCTGGTACCAGGCCTCGGCCTCAGCTCTGCTGCTCTGGGCGATCTGCTCATACTGGCGCCGGACCTCCTCGATGATGCTGTCCAGGTCCAGGTGCCGGTTGTTGTCCATGGACACCACCACGGACAGGTCCCGGCTGATCGTCTGCATCTGAGACAGCTCCTGCAACCAAGGCATGAGTCAAAGGCACCATCTCAAACCTAAATCCACCCAGTCCAACCTCAGTGTCCTTGGCCACTACACACTTGATAACATTCCAGCCCCCTTGGAGAAGAGAGTGTTCCTACCTCCTCATAGATGCACCTCAGGAAGTTGATTTCGTCTGTCAGAGCTCCCACCTTGGCTTCCAGCTCAACTTTGGTCATGTAGGCACTGTCCACATCCTAAAAGAAACATCCCACAGATAATAGTTTTGTTTCCTCTTGGGAATCTTTCAGACTTGTAGGAATTGCCATCTGTGCTGAGGGTTTGGTGTTATTCACTAGGACATCATTATGTTTATATCTAATTCTGTAACCATATATATAAGTAATTAAAAATGGATAATGTTATGGTGTCATTCAATTATGCAAATTGAATATAAGGAATTCCAGATTTCAGCTGGGAGATCTTCAAAACTCCACTATTCCCATTCAAGCACAGGTAAAGCCAAATATTGAGGGATTATTTCGTGATGCCTGTGACTCACCTTCTTCAGCACCACGAACTCGTTCTCGGCTGTTGTGCGCCGGTTGATCTCTTCCTCATACCTATGGAGAGGAAAAGTACAAATTGAGTTCCTGGACTTTCCTGCCTAAGGCTGTGAGAAACAAACTAAAAGGGAAAAAAACCCCAAATTAAAATATATGGACTGAAAAACTATCTCCACTATCACCATAAAAATCAGTTGGGGGAAATTAAAGTGACCAAAAAGCTGCTTGAGCTGCTCCTGGCTCCAACTCACTTGGTTTTGTAATCCTCGACGTACTGCTGCATGTTCTGCAGCTCTGACTCCAGCTGGCCCCGCTGTGCCAGGATTGAGTCCAGCTGCCTCCGCAGGTTCTGGATGTAATTCTCAAAGATCACATCCAGGTTCTTCCTCGGCCCCACCGGCCCTTGCTGCTGGAGCAGCTCCCATTTGGTGGAGAGCACCTTGTTCTGCTGCTCCAGGAATCGCACCTACAGCCAAGACATGGAGGACCCACCATCACACAGGAACAGCTCCCACCAACACACCTCTTGCATCACTCAGAAAGATTTGCATGAGAGAATCAATTAACTCTGTTTTTTGGGGTTTTTTTAATTTCTGTTGGTGCCTAAGCTGCAGAATCAGGAAAAGAAGGAAATTTTTAAACTTCCTACTCAAAGGAGCTTTTACATTTTCCCCTTACTCTGAGTCCATCCCCATTACAGGCAGTGTGGAAATCTGATCTCCAGCCAAGATTTAAAAGCCTGGAGACTTGAAAACCAAGAGAAAGATATATAAATTAATAATTTATTGGGAGGTTGTTTGGGCAGAGAGTGGTGGAGGAGGGAGAATCTCTGCCCGAAACCTGCGGAGGTTGGAGGTGTTGAACCTGCTTGTGAGAGTAACCTCAGAGTAGAGCTTGGTGCAACAGGGCAGATGAAAGCCCTGGAGATATTGCTTTGATCTCCTGTGGAGGAGAGATTTACATCTCTTCCCTTAATGAAAAGGCTCTGCTCAAGCTTCTCTGCCTGCTGGGATTTAGCTCCAAAAGGACATTTCTCGTAAACTTCGTGGGAAGTTTCTCGTAATTTTGGCCTTAATCAGGCACAATCCCACCCTCTCACCTTGTCGATGAAGGAGGCGAATTGGTTGTTCAGGGTCTTGATCTGCTCCTTCTCCTGGATTTTAACTTGCTGGATCTGGGGATCAATCTCGACATGGACCGGACGCAGGAGGGTTGTGTCTATCTGCACTGGCTGGATCCCAGGGGCACCTCTCCCGGGGCCACCCATGCCAAAGCCTGGGCCACCAAAGCCACCCATTCCTCCACCACCCATCCCGCCACCAAAGCCACCCATTCCTCCACTGAAGCCACCCATTCCTCCTCCACCACCCATTCCACCTCCACCCATCCCTCCAAAGCCACACATTCCTCCTCCTCCTCCACCCATTCCGCCCCCAAAGCTGCTGAGACCCCCGTAGCTCCCACCAAAGCTGCCCATCCTGCTGCCGTACCCACCACCGTAACACCCACCCATGGACATCCTGGCACTGCCCCCCATGTTGTGGAGGCTCCGGCTGCCAAAGCCCCCACACCGTCCTCCACCTCCAAATCCCCTGGACACTGAGTACGAGCTGTAGCTGCTCCTGCTCCGGCTGCCGCCTCCAAAGCCACCACCGATTGCAGAGCAGGAGCTGAAGCCCCTTCTGCTCCCCCCTCCGAAGCTCCTGCAGACTGACTGACGAGACATGGCTGGTCCTCAAAAAAGCCAAGAATGGAGAAGCTGAGGAACTCAGTGGGGTTGTGGGTGAGGAGGTGGCTGGAAGAAGGGAAGTCAGTCCCTCTGGCTGGAGGGCAGCAGATGCTCCCTTTTATGGGAGTTTTTGGAGGTGGGCTGGGTCTGCATGGGCGTGAAGGAGGAGACAGCTCCTGTCTTCATCAGCGTGGCGTGGCTAAAGATTTCCATCTCCAATTTGCCAAACATTGACCCTACCCAGAAACACACCCTCTAATGCAGACGAAAAGGCAAAAAAGATCCAACTGGGGCTCCCAGCACCCTATGACTAAAGAATCCTATACCTTGTGGAGCAGCAACAGCCTCCCTAGAATACACAAGCCATTTTTTTTCCACCTTTTATCCACTGGGGTTGTTTCCCTGCTTGTGTTTATCTTTAAATCTCTCGCTCCAAAGCCCCATTGCAGGCAGGCACTGCGGCTCATGCCAAGTTGTAGCCCAGTTTTCACAATTCCCAAAACACACCTAAGTTACACCCTCAGCCTTCTTTTTACTTGGAAAATTGCCTTTGGCTCTGAGAATTGAGTTTCTCAATCTACAGCCAGGGCTCAGCAAATTGCATTTTGATGAGGCTCTGCACCTTTTTCATAAATAAAACCTCACCGGTGATGAGATGCCAGTGCTGGCACTGGAAATTCATTTATTATTGGACTAAAGCGTGTCCCACTGTCTTCATGCCAAGATAATCTCAGCACTGCTGAGGAACTACCGCATCTGGGAAACCCCTGTAATATTTTCTGAAGTCTTCAGGACAATGAAGAGATACCAGGCAGCAGCTGCCATGGTGGGATGGGCAGGAAGATGGAGGGACAGCCCCAACAACCCAGTGGGAGGAGGGATCCCAAACCTCACTGCCCGTTTCACATGCCCTGGAACAATTTAAATGCAATTAATAGAGCTCTATTCATTTATAGAGATGTAGAAATGAGGAAAGCACGGGGCTTGGAGAAATCACCTTTTGTTTCAGCTGTTTTACTTATTTTGGTATTTATATGCAAATATATCTTTGGCAGACATAGATTTTAGAAAGGCAGGAGTTTGTTGGAATCCTCCAGTTCCAGTCCCAGACTGAGGATGGATTCGGACTATGATGAGTCACAGAATTCCAGAATGGCTTGGGCTGGGATGGACCTTAAAGCCCATCTCGTTCCACTGCCTGTCATGGACAGGGACACCTTCCAGTGTCCCAGGTGGCTCCAAGCCCCTGTCCAACCTGGCCTTGGACACTTCCAGGGACTGGGCATGCACCACCCTTCACAGAATCATTGAATGATTTGGGCTGACTCTGTACGCCATTTAATCCAAAAATCCATTACAGATCCATCCTCCTACCTTGCTTATCAATTAACAATTAGTCTCGTTTCCTTTTTTTATAGAGAAAATAAATTTTTTTTACTACTTTTCAGCATTTTAAAGTCACCTCGGACATGCTGAAGTCCAAACCCCTGGCAACTGTGCTGGCAGCCATCCGGTGCAGGTCTCGGAATTCCCACAGGACACATGTTAATTAAGAGCTTCTGGAAAATCCACACCAGCAACTTCTGGTATCATCAGATGTTTAAATACCTCTAAGAATATCACCCAGACACCCATTTCCAAAAGTGCCTTGGGACCTGGACATGCAGCTAAACTGGCACTTCCACTGGAAAACATGGCATTCCCTGTGTTCATCCCACCTCTAGGATCTGTGTGGACCTGGGAGAACTCAAGGAGGTGGATTGTGGGGGTAGATACGGCAGTGAAAAAGCATGGAATCATAGAATTATTAAGACTGGAAAAGACCTTCAAGATCATTAAGTCCTACTTTTGAAAAAATAAATATATATAATATCAAAACATCACTGTGAGAGCAAAGAAATGGGGGTATTGGGGGTTGGACAGAGAGGTTTATAGGCAATAAATCAAAAAATAGACAAGAAATCAATACACAGACAAAAAAATGGGGACTGAGGCATTGTCCCCCAATAGCCCAGACAAGACCCACCTCCCTCAGCTTTATCAAACCTCTGGTTACATTTTCCTGGGGCATTTCTGTTGGGTTTTTTTTTTTTTTCCTCCTTCTGTGGGCAGGATGACATGATCCGAAAGTTCTCCCGTTCCCAGGGGAGGAGAGTTCCTGAGTCAGCAAATGGCGGAGCCCCAAGCGCCCATGGAGAGATAACACAGAGTGTTGAGTCATGGCCACAGCTCCAGCCAAGCTTAGGAAATCAAACTGGGATCTGGGTATTGACATAACCTCCCAGTTCAAATATGATGGGCAGAGGTGGAATGGTTTGGGTGGGAAAGGAGTGGAAAGATCATCCCATCCCACCCCTGCCATGGGTAGGGACACTTTCCACTAGACCACATTGCTCCAAGCTGTGTCCAGCCTGGCCTTGAGCACTTCCAGGGATGTGGCAGCTTCTCCAGGGAATCTATTCCAGGACCTCACCACCCTCACAGGGAGGAATTCCTTCCTGATATCCCATCTAATCCTGCCCTCTTCCAGTTGGAAGTCATCACCCCTTGTCCCATCATTTCAGGCCCTCTCCAAGTCCCTCTGCAGCTCTCCTGGAGCCCCCAGTGAAGGAAAATGACCTTTAGAGGTCACTTCCTGTTGCCCTGTTTTTGAAAGCCTTCTGAAAAGTTTATGTTCTTGAGTCAGATTTTTCTCATGCACTGTACTAAAAACAATAATTTGTTTACATTCCTTCCTGGAGAAGGAAAGCTGACTGACTGGTCACTTCACCAGTCTGGTTGAGAGGTGGGATTTCATCTTCCAATCCTCACACACTTTGAAAACTCTATAAAATTGTGTATCAAAATAAATAGGCTCTCATTTTGGGGGCCTTGGCTGTTCTCCTAATTGTGGAGGATCTGTGTCTTTCTTCCATGACCGGGTGTTGCAGGGACCACAACTTCCCACCCAAACTATTTCATGATGCTCTGAAAATAAACTGGCCTTAAATAACTGAGAGGAAACCATGAAATTACAGAATCATGGACCAGTTTGGGCTGGAAAGGACCTTAAAGTTCATCTTGGTCCATCCCCTGCCATGTGCAGGGACAAACCTTGATGAATCCAAGCCTATTTTCAGACCATGGAAGACATTTTCTCTCCTCCAACCAGAGGTAGGAATTATGTCACCTCTGTGTCCGGCCTGGGAGAATTTTTCCCTAATTGCTGGTGCAATCCCAGGAACAAAAGGGGAAGGGTTTGGGTGTATGTTTGTTCTAGCGATGGCCTTCGTGCTCCTGGAGAAGCCTTTTGTCTCTCCTCAGGCAGGAGTCACTGCTGGAAGTGAGTTCGGATTGGGCTGACTCTGAGGGATCGGGGTGACTCCAAGGGAAGTCAATGCCTTCGTCATTCAACACCACTTCAGGTCACATTTACAACTCCCCGAATGTTTAACCATCGCTCAAACCATGTCTCCACCCAAGCAGTGACAAGCCCGTGCTGGCAGCATTGTGACATTCCATTATGATACTCTGTCTGTAGCTGCTGGTACTGGATGTCTTCAGCCTTTACCAGCTCAGAACAGAACATGGAAGAAATAGGATGAGTCACCCCAAGCACCGTCTGTGGTTGGCCAGGGATGTGATTCAAGGTCTCCTGAGCAAGAGGTTGAACCACAGCAGGAGTCTGGGCATCAAAGCTTATCCAAATCCTCTGCTTTGGGGGAGAGTGGGGTTTGATGGAGTTTTGGGGGAAGGTCTTGCTCTTTCCATGGTCTCAGTTACCTTTTGGAGATGGCTTAAGGGAAATCTATTGATCCCTGGTGAGTCCAGACAGCAGGAAAAGCTGCAGGGCTGGCTCCAAAGTCACAGATAGCAAGGAATTAGCTCCAAATTATTTGGAGAGGCGATGACCACCCTTCCTTCTCCCACACCAACCATGGTAGGATGCTTCTAAAGCACTTGGAGTTGTGCAAAGGGTGCCCTGGCAGCTCCAGATGTGGCAATGCAGTCCTGGGGCCACCTCAGAAGAGAGGGTGGGCAGTCATGTGGTCAGGCATGGTGGCCAGGGAGAGGTGGGATAGCTGGGCAACATCCCAAATTGGCTAACTCCAGCATGGAAAGGGCTTAGGAAGAGAAGGAGGAAGGGAAGAGTCTCCTAAAATCCACAGAGTCTGAAAGTCTGCTCAGATCTGGTGGGGACAATGGTGGGATAACAGTCTCTGCCATTTCCGGGACCCCATAGGACAGAGAGCACTATCCAGGGGCTGCCTCTTTCTCTCTGCCAGGAGTGGGATCATTCCCAGGGCTGTCACCAAAGACATCCCCCACTGTGTCACTGTCACGCTGCACCCAATGTCCCAGCAACCTCCCCAGTGAGATCCTCCTTATTCCTGCAAAACTCACAAACTCCCCACATTTTTGGAGACAGAGAGGGGTGAGAGGAGACCTGGTTGCACCTTCACCTGAGTTCCTTTAAATTCAGACTTCAAAGGGCAGGAGAAAGTCAGGAAATGTTTTCAGATCTCGTCAGAAGACGAGACTTGTCACAACATGAAACTCTTTGATCAGGGAGAAAACCACACCAGGTTTCTGCCTCTCATGTTTATTGGGGAATGGCATATGCCAAGGAGAAAGGCTTAAGCAAACACACACGATTGTTCCCGTGGTCCCAAGGAAAAGGTGAACCCTGAGTAAAAATAAACATTTTACAACAGCACGAGTGAAACTTGAGGGGAAAAAGCAAATTAAAAGTCAGTTGGGTGAGAAACATCTTCAGCTGGGCCAAGGCACCAGGAGGAAATTCCTGTTTTAGAGCTCGACCTGTGGCTGATGAGTGGCACTGATTAAAGTTGCACCACGGCTGAATCCAGCATAGGAGCTTGAGAGAAGACAAGGCTTCCCACCACACTCGGAGATGAGCTTGGATCCATCCCTGCTCCTGCCTGTGGTCGGGAGCCTCATGCTTGGAGGTTTCTGCTCCACAGGCTCATCCCAGCTGGGTTTGGGGCTCCCCATGAATGGGCAGGTCCCATTCCCGAAGGAGACGTGGGCGCCTGGATGTTCAGCAGCTGGAGGGGAGCACAAGGAATTGAGCTGTTCTCAGATGCTGTTGGGAATCTCAGTCCTTTGCAGGCGGATTTGGCCACATTTGTCTCCTAGCCGCAGTTTGAGTGGTGGTTTAAGGTGCCATCTGTGTCCATCACTCAGGGATGGTTTAAGGTGCCATCAGCGCCCATCACTCAGTGGTCATTGGGGGGTCATCGTGCAATTCACTCCCTTTCTCCTCGGTGCTGGGATCAGGGGGGTTTGATCCTTTTCCTATGCCCTCTGGCCAGTGGGGCCACTGTTCTTCAGCATGGTGCCAGATCCCCCCACCACCACCGAGTTAGATCCCCCACCCAGGGAGCCAAATCCAGCCCCGGCACCAAATCCACCCCCTCCCAGGCTGAAGCATAAACCAGCACCGCCAATGTTGCAGCTGCCTTTCCTGCTTCCAAAGCCAATTCCTCCTCCTCCTCCAAGGCACAATCCACTACCGTATCCACCTCCCACGGAGCTGCTGCCGCCCACCACAGCTGCAGAGAGGAAAAAAAAGGCACCAGGTTACCTCTGATGCCACCAAGAAGTTTGGGAGCATCGATCCCAGCTCACCGCACTCCCATGGGAACAGTACTTACAGATGCTGACGGCGCTCTGGCACTCGCCAGACATCCTGCAAGGAAAAGAGAAGGAGCATCAGATCCAGCCAGAGCATCTGGAGTGGTTCAGCTGCGTGAAGTCAGGACCGGTCCACTGGCACAGCCACAGGACCATGGTCCACGGCTCATGGCAACACCATTAATGTTTTATGAAGATGATGGGACACATTTTTCCCATCGATCAAGATACATTGGAATTCTTGCTGTTTCCGACCCACCTGCACTCCTCGCCCTCCAGCAGCTTCCTGTAGGTTGCAATCTCCACGTCCAGGGCCAGTTTAACGTTCATGAGCTCCTGGTATTCCCGGAGCTGTCGGGCCATGTCAGCCTTGGCTTTCTGCAGGGCTGTCTCCAGCTCAGCCAGTTTGTCCCTGGCATCCTTGAGAGCTACCTCCCCGCGCTGCTCTGCGTCCGCAATTGACGTCTGAACAGTCTCACACTGGAAAGCAAGACATGGGCGGGATGAGTGGGGTAGGGGCAACTGGTAGGAAATGAAACCATGATCCCAGATCAGAGAAACATGGAATGGTTTGGGTTGGACAGGACCTTAAAGATTATCTGGAGTGTGAGCAGGGACACCTTCCACTATCCCAGGTTGCTCCAAGCCACGTCCTACCTGGCCTTGGACACTTCCATGGGTGGAGCATCCATAACTTCTCTGGGCAACCTGTGCCAGAGCCACTCAGGCTCAGCTATTCCCAGGTCCCTCCCATACCCAACAATTCCCACCACACTTATTTCCCTTCAGGGAAGCTCTAAAGGCCATGACCAAGAGGTCCTCCCCATTACTGGAAAAGCACAACGCCCACCTGCTTCTTCACACTCTCGATCTCAGCCCGGATCCTCTGGATCATGCGATTGAGCTCTGAGATCTCGATCTTGGTGTCCTTAAGGCTGTCCCCATGCTTGCCCGCAGTTGCCTGCAGCTCCTCATACTGGTGGGATGAAGCACATTGTGACCTCACAGCTACTCCTGCATCACCGCAGGGAAGCCAAGGAGAGCAAGTCTGTGCCAGGTCTGCTCTGGATGGACCAGCACCAGCAATATCCCAGATCTGCCATGGCCTGAGTTGCCCCCAGTAGCTCTCCCACCTCCTTGGAAAATGGAGAACCCCAGCAGCGTGTGCCACCCTCACCTTGCACCGGTACCAGGACTCAGCCTCGGCGCGGCTCCGGTTGGCGATCTCCTCATACTGAGCCTTGACCTCGGCGATGATGCTGTTCAGGTCCAGGTTCCGGTTGTTGTCCATGGACAGCACCACCGAGGTGTCGGACACAGTCTTCTGCATCTGGCACAGCTCCTGCAGGTGATGCCCAACTCAGATTGAGCCCTTCCAGAACTTCCTTATGGTGCCACAACCCTTCCCCGTCCAGGTGTCCCCAGAGTACTCACCGCCTCATAAAGACACTTGAGGAAGTTGATCTCATCTGACAGAGAATCCAGTTTTCCCTGGAGTTCCACTTTGGTCATGTAGACTCCATCCACATCCTGTAGTAGAGATGGGATGAGAAAACCTCTCTGGCACACACCAGATAATCTAAAATTTCATGGAATCATGGGACGGTCTGGGTTGGAAGGCATCTTAAATGCAAAGGGGTGGACCCTTTCCATGGGGAGGGACACCCTCCACTGTCCCAGGCTGCTCCAAGCCCCGTCCAACCTGGCCTTGGACATTTCCAGGGGTGGGCCAGCCACAGTTTCTCTTGGAAATCCAGTCCAGGGCCTCCCCACCCTCACAGGGAACAGTTTTTTCCCAATATCCCTTCTATCCTTGCCCTCTGGCAGTAGGAAGCCATTCCCCCTGGTCCTGTCACTCCAGGCCGTTGTCCAAACTCCCTCTCCAGGTGTCCTGGAGACCCTTTAGGTAAAAAAACAATTACTTGACCTTCTTCAGGAGCACAAATTCGTTCTCAGCTGCCGTTCTTTTGTTTATCTCCTCCTCATACCTGTGGATAGGAAGGAGGGAGATGGAATCTGGCTGCTTGTTTTGGCTTCGGCTCAGACTAAAGAACATTGTTGGCCTCAGACTCATAAACTCGGCAAAAATAGATCTGCCACGAGGGAGATTTATGGACAGGGAATTGCACTTCGCCTTTCAGGACAAGCCCTGGCTCCTGCATCTCCAGCACCTGGGTGAGGGAAGCCTGGAAAGAAGAATTCTGGCTCTGCTAAAGTGAGTCCCGGTGCAGCCACTCAAAGTTCCTTCTATGAGATCCAAGAATCTTCATCTCCTCACAAATATCATGGAATCTCCTGATTTGGAAGGCACTTAGAGGGGTCCTCGAGTTCAGCTCCTGGCCCTGCACAGGATACTCCAGAATCCCAAATGGACCCAAATTTTCCAGGTGTTCATCTCCAAATATAAAATCAATTTTCACCCAGCAACCTCTGGTTGATCCCAGGTCTTTTGGATACCGATGATGCTTTTGCTGCCTTTTGTAATTCCTCAAGTGGATTAATTTCTCCAGTCTTTGTTCTACTTTTTCCAACTGGACACATTTTCTTTTCATATTTATAGACTACAATAAAGTATATATTATAATAAATAACAGCAGGAAAAGAATCTTTACTTTTTCTTTCTGTTTTTTTACTTCATGTCAACCTTCCAAAGAAATCCTCAAATCCTGAATGATATTACGTTAAGGAATGGTGAGGAAATCCATGAGGAAATTAGAGTTGGGTTTAGCAACTGATTAATTCATTAAATCGTAATGTCCCTGATTTTTAAGGAATTCCTTCTTGAGGAAGAGTGGAGGATCTTCCTTCAGGGAGAAGCACAATTCAAGTAATATATTGAGAAAATCTAAGAAAAGTTGATAAATACCTTGAAAAAGCACCATTTTTTGTCCAAATTCACTTTCCCCAAAACATTTTACTTTTTCTAACATCGGGAAAAAATCTGTATTGATAAGTATTATAAATATTTTCATTTTTTGGCTATTTCAAGTGATTTTTTCTCTCTGATTATTCACCACCAGACACCCCAAACAACCTACTTTGTCTTGAAGTCCTCCACCATATCCTGGAAGCTCTTCAGCTCCGTCTCCAGCTGGTGCTTCTCACTGGAGAGACAATCCAACTGCTTCCTCAGCCCACTGATGTAGGTCTCAAAGAAAGGGTCCAGGTTCCTGCCCCCAGTTCCTGTACCACCCTGTTCCTGCAGCAGCTTCCACTTGGTCTCCAGGACTCGGTTCTGCTGCTCCAGGAACCGGACCTAAACAGGTGGCAAAAGAGGCAGATTCTTTCATCAAAACCCCATATTTTTATTGACTTTTTCCCCATGTGTTTTCCATATTTTATTCCCAATTTAATATGTGATAACTCCCCAGTCTTACAGGACAGGTAGGAGCACAATGGATGGGGTGAGTGGGAAAAAGGGGGTCACCTCCCCTCCCCAATTTTAGAGCCTCTAAACAGGAGAAACATAATGAACTTCATGTGTTTGGCATCTTCTTTATGGTTCAAAATAGCCATAAAAGTCCAAACATCTTCAAAATTGACAAAAACACCCAAAAAGTCCAATCATCTCCTTAAAAATAGCCCAAGTCACCCCAAATCCCAACATCTCCTTAAAAATATTCCCCAGAAAATCCCACCTTCTCTTTTAAAATAGCCCAAGTCACCCAAAATTACATCTCCTTCTTAAAAGTAGCCTAAAGCACCCAAAATCCCATTAAAAATAGCCCCAAACACCAAAAAAATTCACCTTCTTCAAAATAGCCCAATGTTCCCTGTAAAATAGCCCATTTCCCCCTTAAAACAGCCCCAAAACCTTCAGTTTATGATGATTTGGGCAACTCCCAGCTCCGGGTGCCACTGGATGAGTACCTCCAGGTCATTCCCACCCTCCAGAGCCGATCTCAGAGTGAAACCCCTCCAAACCTTGTCAATGAAGGAGGCGAATTTGTCATTGAGTTTCTTGATCTCCTCCCGCTCCTGTGTCCGAACCTTCTGGATCTCGGGGTCAATCTCCAGATTGAGGGGAGCCAGCAGGCTCTGGTTGATGGTCACCTCCCTGATGCCACCCGGGGGGCACACGGGGAAGCCCTGGCCCCCCATCCCACCGTCAAATCCTCCACCAAAGCCACCAAAGCCACTGCCAAGGCCTCCACCAAAGCACCCTGCACCATAGCCACTCCCAAATCCTGCTCCAGCCCCAAAGCTGAAGCCTCCTTGGCCACCAAAGCCTCTGCAGGCACCACCAGCCCCCCCAAATCCTCCCAAGGAGGTGCTTTTACTGCCCCCCAGGGAATAGAGGCTCCTGCTGCCGAAGCCACCAGCACCACCAGATCCCCGGCATCCTCCGCGGGGCACGGAGCCAAATGTGACCTTGTTCTTGCCCCCAAAACACACAGAGCTGGAGCTGAAGCCCTTGCCAAGAGCGCAGGACTGGCGAGACATGGTGAGCGGTCCCCAAAATTCTGAGCAAAGGGCTGAGGCTGGAGGTTGGGAGGCGAGAGGAGTCAAGTCCTGTGGGAGCAGCTACTGGGTCCCCCCTTTTTATGGGTGCAGGGAGTTGGCTGGTGCCAGGGGAGTGGAGATGTCATTTTTTGGGGGTTGTTTCCTTCTCTTCATTGTTTTCAGGTTTGAAAGGACGCCCACCTCACTTTGCCACAACCATGACCTGCCTGAAAACACTCCCCAGAGAGTAAAGAAAAACAAAAGTATTGTTAGTGTTGGAGCCAAACTCCAACTCAAATTCCCTGGGTCACAGCTGTCACTCACCACAAAGCCCCATGAACCCTCCGATGCATCATGCCCTCGAGGGAAACCCTTGTTTTAGCTAAATCTGTCATTTTCGGTCTGACACCAGGGGCTGGGTTCACTGAATTCCAACAAAAACGTAGGCTCCCAGGCACACCCTTGGATGCACTCAGCTTCAACCTCCTGCTCCAAGGAGGGGTGACGTGGGTTGTCCAAAGGGTTTCACAACAGGGAGCATTAGTGCTTGGCAGGGCTCTAAAACTACTTTTATGTCAATATTTTGAAACATTCTTAAACCTTCTGAAAGGGCTTTGAAGTCATTCTGGAGCCCTCTGAGTGATGGGTTGAGCTGGGCGGGACACACTTAGATTTGCAGAGACCAAAATATCCCAATATATCTGTGTTGGGCCACACCCCAGTGGGGTCAAGACTGTTTCCTGCCCCACAACTTCAACAGGGGATCATATCCCTCATCTGAGGAACCTTCCAGGGATTTTGGGATGTTTCCTGAGGGTCCTTGTGGGTCTTCAGTCCCTCCATGGCATGTGGTACTCAGCAAAGCTGCTCCTGGCCTACTCCATTGTTAAAACAACAAAATTTAATTGCTTAATTGCTTTAAATTTCTATTTTAATGAGGTGTTGAGCTGTCTCCATAAAGGATCCCGGTTTATCCAACCATTAAAACAAATAAAAAGACCCAAAACTTCCCCTCAACTCCATACTGCCAATAAAATTCAGCTCTGGATTATCCTGTTCATTGGGAGGGGTTTGTGGAACCAGTTTCAGCTCCAAGACTGTTCACCCCCGGCTTTTTTTTTCATTGAATATATGTAAATCTAGGTCTGGGTGCATGTCCCAGTGTTTCCTCCTGAATCTCGCTAGGGATTCCTGAAGCTCCAGGATTTTCAGCCCCAGGGGATTTGCAGTGCAGGGAACAGGGAAGTTGATGCTCCCCTTGGACAACGTGTGTCCTGCATGCCCCAATCCCACCTGGAAATCCCCTCCCACCCTCCAGGGTTACCCAATTTTCCAGCTGGAGAAGAGAAGCCATTTGAACCGAGGGAAGGAGGTGGCAGTTGCATCTCCCTACCTTACGCAACCAGCAGATCTGCCCCAAAACCGAATGAACCTGTTGGAGCTCGGGCGGAGAGCATTCCTGACAGGAGTTCCCAGGGTGGCTCCAGCACCAGCTCCTGGCCCAGTCGCTGGCCTGAGGCCAACCTGGCACTTGCCCAAGCAGCTGCTGGGCCAGCAAAGCCCTGCCCCACCCTGCCACCAAGGGGTGGAAACACCTCACTGGGACACGGGGTCGGTTCCCAAATCCCTCCCGAGCTCCGAGGTGGAGCATCTTGGATGTTCCAGCACTTGCTGGGATGGGAATGCATTAGGAGCAAAGCCGAGGGCCCAAGGTTGGCCACTGTCACCCAAGCAGTGTTGGCCACCATCATTCACCCAGCGCTGGCCACCATTACCCACCCAATGCTGGGCAACATCACCACCCAACACTGGCCACCATCACCCACCCAAACTTGATCCTCATCACCCATTCAGCACCCCAACACCCCAGCTTCCCGGTGCATCCCATGGGAGCAGGGACCACCGGGCGCCCAGCCGTCCCAACCAGGGAAATGTGTAGCAGCACCAGAGCCCAGATACAGCCATTTTCACCCCAAAACTGCACTGGCACTGGGTTCAACTGGGAAAACCTCAGAACCGGAAACTCCCGGCTGCTCCGTTGGCAGCTGCCGACCTGGGAAATTGCAGGGCTGGGAGCGGGAATGGTGACAGCTGGAACAACAAGGTGGGCCCCCGGGAGATCAAAGCAGGTGTTGCAGAAGATGGGCGGCACCCTGGGATTGCCCCGGGATCCATTGCGGGAGCAGAGCTGGCAGCATGGAGCTCATGGCACCCCCCAATCCCAGGATTTACAATCCCCAGGAGCAGGTTGACTCTTATTATTGTTGTGATGGCATTGGTGTCTCATCTCCTGCTGTCCCACTGCCCAGGGGTGGGACCTCGCATCACGCCCAGCCCCAGGGAAAGCTCATCCCAGCCCCAGCACTGGGAAACAGATCCCAGGGAATGAGGATCAGGGATCATCTGGGAGGTAGCCCCAGGAGGAAGCACCCACTTGGACTTGGCAGCCCCTGCAGGATCCCCATGAGGGGTGAGGACCCTTCTGGGGGTCACAGGGCGGGGTGGGCCCCAGGCAGGCGTAGGACTGCCCCAGGGAGTCCCAGGCGAAATCCAGGTGAATATCCCATGGGAATAATGAGCCACTGGACACCCAGGTCCCCCTGTTTCTTCCCACATGGGAGGGAAACAAGGACACCAAAACAGGGTGAATTCAGGGTTAAAAGGGTTGGAGTGGGTGCTTAAGGTGGGAGAGATCCCATGTTTCTGAGGGAAAGCCATTGGGATTGGCGGGGTTGAACCCAATAGGTCCCCCAGGTGCAGCTTCACACTCTCCCCAAATTCTAGGAGTTGGAAAACAGGCTGCACCCCAGGGTATCCCTATATCCATCCCTTGGGGTCCCAAACCCAGAACAGCCTCTAAAGGGCCAGAACATGGCCCAAAGTCCAACTAGGCTCCCAAAAACAAGACTGCACCCCAAGCCACCCCATCCTCACCCCTGTCCCCCCTTCCTGGGGGTTACCTAACTTCAGAGATCACTCGACCTCTCACCCCAATTAAAAAGGCAACAGCAACCTAAAATATTCTGGGTCTTGGGGTGCAGGGTCTCAAGGGGCTGTGGAGGATGTCAGGGAGCAGGGAGAGGTTTGGGGTGCCGGGAGGGGAGGAGTGCAGGGGTGTGCGTGTGAAAGTACTAAGAGTTTGGGCGGCTCCTCCCGACGCTAATTACGGGAGTTAATTACCCCGACGGGCCCTGGCTTGCCAGTGCACCCCAAAACCCCACCCGGGCAGCAGCCAAGGGACCAGGCCCCAATACAGGGCAGGGACACCCTGCTATGGGGCAGAGACCCCTCCATAAACACCCTGGACACATCCGTGTGAAGAGGTGCCCACCTGAGCACCTGGATTTTGAAGGTCCCCCCCATGGGGAGGTGGGTTTTGGGGTGAAGGAGCCCATTCAAGAGGTGGATTTGTGGGGGGCTGAGCTTGGTGGGGGGAGGTCCCACAAAGACGGAAATAGAGGTTGAGGACTCCCTGATCCAGGAAAATTTGAGGGGCAGGAAGTGTCTGTTTGAGCCCCTGGATTTTGGGGATCCTCTCCATAGAGAAATGGTGTTTGAGGTGAAGAAGCCCATTCAGGAGGTGGACTGGGGGCGGGTCTGAGCTTGGACAGACCCTCAGAAGTGGAAATGGGGGTTCAGGTTCTCTAGCAGGAAACTTTGGAGGGGGCAAAAACCCCCAAGCCCCCTGGGCTTGACCTCATCCTCAGGCACGGGGGGACTCCCATAGGGCAGGGTCCCCTTCATTTCCTCCATCACCCCTCATGAGGTGCCAGCACCCCCGCAATGGTTCAGCACCCCCAAAACCCTCACCCCACTCCTTCCATCTCAAGAGGAACCCAGGTGACCCCAAAAGGAGCAGGGATCCCCCAAACCTGCAAAAACCCAAACGCCATGGGCTCAACCCCATCCCAGACACTGGAGGACCCCACTTCCCCCAGCACCTCGCATGAGCTCAGCACCCCAAACCCCTCACTCTGCCTCCAAAAGAGACCCCAGTGTCCAGGTCCCCACTCCCAGCCCCCTCTCAATGCCCCAGAAGGTTCAGGGAACACCCCCCTCCCCCCCAAATCTGGGGGCCTTCAAAGCAGGGCCCTGCCAGGTGGGTGAGTCACAGCCCCACC
>VZTR01017174.1:0-32736 GCA_013400775.1 Chaetops frenatus
CCCCTTCCCCTTTCCCCTTTCCCACATTTAGGCTGCTGTAACAAGCTTGGTACAAAACCCTGCCCAGGTTCCAAAGGCATTAATTGTCTCACTTTACATGCAATAGGCTTCACTTTTGGGAGGGAGAAGCGGAGCCTTGGTTGCTGTCTCCCCATGAGGCATCTCTGGATCTCTAAACTCCCATCGGGCTCTGGTAACTGTGCTGTTCCCAAGGAGGGGCTGAGGGGCACCGCGTCCTTTGGCCAGATAAATAAACAACCTCACATTCAGGATGAAGGTAGAAAAGTGATTTCTGCAGTGCCCGGACATTTACCTCTGTGCTCAAATGTGCTGGTTTATCATTCTACTACTAAACAGTGTTCAATGCAAGATCATCTTTTCATCCCCAAATTCTCCCAATATTTTTGGGGAACACATGTAATTGTTCTATCCTTTAAAAGAGTTCTAGCTGCCCTTCTGTGTGGTGATGTCAGGAGAGATTGCCATGGGAGATTATATGTTCATGCTGTCAAACTGAATGAATTTAAAACAGAAAAGTGCCACATAGTTAATGTGGCTTTATATGCTCCTCAGAGGTTTTTCAAGGGACTTTTAAAAAAAATGATGTGACTGTTTTTTTTCTCCCCATCTGAAGTAGTCAAACTACTCTGTCTCCCAAAATAAAAAGAAGCTATACAACTCTCTAAAATTACGTAAACCAATTTTCTCAATTTTCACAAGTTAAGTGATTTCAGGAAGAAATTTCCAAACATGATTAAATATAAACACAGCTTAAAAAGATGATATTAAAACCAATTTGTTGTAGAGGCTGAAATTACTTACCTGAATCGTCAGACTGCTTTGAAAATATAAATTTTACTACATTTGTTTTAAAGTTCAAAATCAAGGAGATGTTTCAAACAATATACATTTTAGAATAGTTATAAATCATAAAAAATACATGGAATAATAGATATTTTCATAACAACCTTTAAAGAGGTCTAGTCTTTTGTGTTCATGAAAACAACATGCTTCTTTTAACATGAGGTAAGTATACATTTACTTTTTATCAACAACGGGGGTTTGCCGATACAGAAAGTAACGAATTCCTTATTTCTTTTAAAATTGACAATATATTAATTCTTAGAAATTTACAGCTGTTTTTGGAAATTAATGTTTTAAGAAGTTTATTAAATATTGTTATGAAATTAATTCTGATTACCATTTGTAGCTATTTCTACACTTACGTAATTCTAAAGTATTTTTTGTTCTAGAAATATACAAATTTGGGAATGTGTATTGAAAGAGGGAGAGATTTCTTTCTGCATCACTGTTTTCTGATTCTGCATCAAATTTTTCTTTGAGAAATTATGTTTTTCAATACTTTTAAATTTCAATATTTTTAATCCTAATTTTAAAAAAAATCACTGTAATTTCAAAGAAATCAAGGAAAAGAGAATCCGTTTATACTGAAATGAATTTTAAAAGGAAAATTCTAATATATTATTTGAATTTGAATTAAACTTCAATCAAACCCCATTAAAATTAAAAAGAAATTATGTGCTGTACACAAATCGCTTTCAGAAAATGAGGTCTGTACTGTTTTGCTGGAAATAATGAATAAGCCAGTGGTGTGGAAATGGATAACAAGCAATTACCAGAATGAGTATAAAGCAGTTGATTAAAAGAAGCTGGTAGTGGTGGGCAATACCAAGAATTGTGATGAATAGATCAAGACTTTGAGAAGGGATGAGACACAGTGTATTGTTTTGCTTTGTGCATTTTATCTTTATTTCTGGAACAGCTGAGGTTCTGCTGGGGATTCAGAGTTTGATATTTTAAGAAGTGTTCTGTAGAACAACATGAAACTTCCTTTTCAAAGAACAGATTTTCACAAAGTTTTGGAAAATAGTTTCCTTTTATTAGGGTGTTGTTGTCAGGTTTTGTTTATTAACTTGCATCTTCATTCTCAGCTAAAATTGTTTTAACCAATTTTTCTAGGCACTTATCCTCAAGAAAACACAAGAACTGATGAGACACCAACTCTTGTTATAGTAGAGATACATCAGTCAATTATTGTGAATTTGAATATTTAGAATTTGTTTTAAAATGTTAGCATGAATTATGACTTTTAGAAGTTCCCTTTAGCAAGCCAAAATAGGTTCTGTAAACAAAAAAGTGGTAATTATACTGCATAGAAAATTATTCCTGAAAAGATATTTCAGATATCACATCTAATACCAAACTCACCTATCATTAGCCTTGTTATAGTTGTGTGAAAATGGATTATAAATAAACACTATGTATTTTAGAGCTACTTTTAATGAAGCATAGGCATAATGAGAAACATTATGTAACTGAACACTAAGAAATAATTCCAATGTGAAAACATGAAAATATTTTTCATATGTAACTTCTTAGTTGAACTCATAAAAATTCTAACGTATTTACTAACATGCTTACAGAAAAATAAGTCATTAACAGTCACACAGTGTTTTAACTAATTTAAGTGAGAGAAAGTACTATCAAATCCATGCAAAACATAGCAGCCACAGCATAATTTGCAGTGATTAAGGCATCTGAACCAATTACAGTATGATTGTTTAGTTTATTTTTCTTTCAATCAGAGCCTTTGTTTATAACAGATAATTTTATGTTTTACAAATTGTATCTTTCTGGTTTTAGTAATAAACTATACTGTGGGGCTATTGTTTCTTGGTACAAAGAACCATAAGATAATGTCAGGGTTTAAGCATACACATACTTCCCCATATTTGTTTGTATCTGCTTTAGTAATTACCAGTGGCAGAAGAGGCGAAGGACTTGCCGTGTGAAGACTAACACAAGACAACTAACTCAAGCCTGTTTGCTCCAATAGTCTCTGTATGCTCCTAGGAATGCACTTAAAAAAATCCATCAGCTCTATTTTGCCATCCAGTTCTTAAGGCAAGAGACAGTGAATTTCATTCATAGTCTTCAGAAAGTTGACTTTTGGGGATTATTGTGCAATGGATGATGGAGGGCAAAATGTATACCTGCTGTGAAGAAAACAGCTTGCTATCTGTATTTGCCTCGTTCCCTGAAGCTTTAGCTCAGAACTGGGTCCCCTCTTGGGCTCCGTGCTGTGCAGCTGCATACTGAAAGGCAGTCTGCACCAAACGGCTTGCAGTCAGAGCCAGGGAAATGGAAGCAGAGGGAAGGGAACAGATTCACTGAAAATCACACTGCAGGACAGTAGAGAAAGGGTACAGCAAGAAGATGGAGACTCCTGCAGCCCTGATCCTATGATCTTGCTCAGAGGTAGATATGGCATGTACGCTGCAGATGGTGTCCAAGGCGGTAGGGTCCTGGTGGCAGGTTTTATGCCACAGGGCTGGCAGCCAGGCTGTGCCACTGTGGAAGCTGCTAGCTAATCCAAATCCCTAACAGGAGTGACAGTGGGGAAACGAGCCAGCAGAGTCTGCTGAGATGGGCACTGCCAGTTCGTCCTGGGACCCCATGGCATGAAGCATGAGGTGGAACTCCCAAGGAGCTGATGTCATCCATCTCCCATCTGTGGTCTCTCACTGGCACTCTTCCTTTCAGCCCAGAGTGCTGAGCTGAAGGGTATCTGTCTGGTGTTTTTTTTTTTTTTTTTTTTTTTTTTTTTTTTTTTTTTTTTTTTTTTTTTTTTTTTTTTTTGTTTTTTTTGTTTTTTTTTTTTTTTTTTTTTGAAAGGGGGCTCATTGGGGCAGAAATATCAGCCACCCTGAAGCTGGCAATAGCCAACAATTGAGGGACATGGTGGAGAAGGGACCTATGTTTCTCCTAATTTGCAGTCATTGCTCATTGGTGTTACATTCTACGCTTCTTTATATTTGGCATGGGTGAGGTTCTTCCCTCTTCCTTTCTGCTCTATTTGTTTTAGTGACTTTTACATCTGCTCATGTAAGTGTATTTACAGCTGTGTCTATATACTCATTGCAGCAATGTATCTTTCTTTCTTCATGCCATTTACAGAATGCTTACTCTTAATCTCTGTTTTCCATTCAGTGTAGAAAAGAAGCAGGGTTTTTGCTGTGAAAACTGATGTTGTTTGTGGAAGCTTTCAAAGAACACCCTGTACGCCATAATCCTAAACCTTTTGTGTCATTCAGGTCTTAAAAAATTACTCATAATATGAGTTAGTTTAGAAGTAGCTATGATCAGGAAAGTTGGTCACAGAAAAGAAGACTTCAGCTGATCTGCTGCCAAATCAGTGTAGTCTTATCTGTTGGCAACAGCGACTAAAACAAGATTTTATATATTTTTCTTCTGTCAGCATTTCACAGAGAGGGAATAGACTTTAGTATGCGGATAATGCATGGACCAAGTTCTTAAGCATGTTCCAAGTGTGGGCTCCCTTCTGTCATGCAGAAAGAACCTACCTTAACCCAGAGCCCACATGGCATTTATGTGGTGGATAGCCAATAAGCCTTTTGTGTGTTGCACTTGGGAATAAGGTAAATTTGATCTGGAAACTACCAGTTCACACAGAACCACAGCATGCCATCTATATTTTCCCATTTTGGAGAGAAATAGCTTATTTGCTTCTGCTTAATGCTAAAAAACTGGTGTATGAGAAAGGAACTTGCCCCAAGTATGGTGCCACTGTAAATTAACGAATATTAAGGAAAAAAAATCAAATAGAAATATGACCACATATGATCTCTGGTGTCAGTCAGTAAATACAAATGTAATGAAAATTAAGCTGAAACTGTGTAGCATTTGACTGCAGAAGAAATAAATAATCTAAAACTGCCAGAAGCTGGCAAGACAGTGATGTCTAAAGCTCTAAAGCAGCATTGTGTCCTATCAGCTAGGTGATGAAGGGGATAAGGAATGGCTGCCCCTCAGCAGCTGCAACAGGGAGCAGCATTTTCTATGGTAGAAATAACTGAGAGTTACATATTATCATTTATTGATTTATGCTGGTCTACCACAGAATCACAGAATCATTGAATGTTTAGGGGTTGGAATGGACCTTAAAGATCACCTGGTCCCAACCTCCCCTGCCATGGGCAGGGACACCACCCACTAGACCAAGTTGTTCAAGGCCCCATCCAACCTGACTATCAGATCTGTGCTGGTTACTGATCTGTATCAGAAACAATTGGCTTAATTTACAGCACAGACCTATGTTAGGCATTAAGAAACACCTTTGAAAGACAATTGTTAAGTACAAGTATTGTAGCGTAGGGTCAGACAACCACAGGAGTTAAACACCTTTGGGGAATGATCTAATTCTGCTCCAGAGAACTGGCGTGGACTAGGTCATTCTGAGATCATCTCCCATCTATGTATGTGTTTCTGGTAGTGTACCATTCCCAAGTACAAACACAATGAGAGCATAAAACCATCAACAACAGCTATGACAGAGTACGTTTTTTAATTTTATGTGTTCTGGGAAAGCAACGGGAATGTGAAGGCACTGTAGCTATCTGCTCTCTGGCATTTAATGGCATGTTTAACAGTCTTCATTCTGTCTACGGCATCACATCAGTGCACCCACCTCTGTTTTTTCCAGTTACCAGGCAAATACCTAGCAATGATTTTCAAAGGGGAAAACATGGTCTGCCTTACATCATTTCATGGAATAAAGAGCGGGGTAAGAAAGAAGGCAAAACTTCAAGAACAATCAAAATTAGTAATAAAGACAACAGATTATACCAGCCAGTATGATTTGTTCGTATTGGGCATCCAGTGATGACACTTTTGTATAAACTGCCATAAAAGACAAACACAATGCTGTGAATATTGGTATGTGATGCCAAAATAATTACCTACCACATCACCTAAAATAGCCATTCACTTTACATTAGAAACTCCATTAAAGATATATTTTCCTATGTTATATATGTTACATTGCCTTAAAAGATTACTATATTATTTGTATGTCTTTGAATTCCTTCTCAGCTCTTCAACCTATGCAATGCTGAAAGAATAATTCTCTTTTGGAGTAGAATGGAGGCTGTTGAGGATTATTCATATCACCATGGTGCCATAGGGTAGGGACTGATAGCATCTGGTAACAATTCTTTAATATTGTCCATGACAGAGACTTAGAAATACAATGTCATTGACTCCTAATTGTAACTGTTATTGGTTTTATCATACTGCAAATTTGGTTACACCTCAATATTTGTAGAGCAAGCAAAAATGCAATGCATGCTGAAGTCATGTAGACAACTGTAGTGGCTATGAAATGTTACTGTCTACTGTTTTAAAGGAAAATTAAACTATGCTAATATGGGCACCTGTGTTTTCAGGACAAAAACACTTCTATTAGTATTCTCTAGAGTATGATGTGGTCTCATTGCACATAGATTTACACACATCTATTGAAATCAATCAACGTTTCCTCCATAAATCTTCTTGCTTGTCCACTGGAATACTGTATCCCTTAAGGGTGCAATCAAGTTTAATCTATTTAGTAAATGTAATATAATACTGCTGTATGAAAAAACTTGGGAAACTAATGTTGAGCATGCACTAACTCATTTTAGGAACATTCCAGATCCATAGATATATGAGCTTATTATCTACACATACCAGAAATCTTCTATCAAATATAATTAGGCAGTACATTATGTACAATGCATGGCTGCCAATATTCCCTGCTTGTGTCACCACTATTATAGAATGGTCAGTTCTGAGTGTGCAGACTGTCCTTCATCAAGATGCTTTAGAAAATTAATTTTTTGTTTTCATGCCTGATGAAAACAATGTGCTGTGGTTATTAAAAGCCAACACTGATGTCAGGATGTTGCATTTCTGATTTCTCAGCCAAGCAGGTAAACATGGGACCAGATAATCGCAACATTTAATTAAAAAAAAAAAAAAAAAAAAANAAAAAAAAAAAAAAAAGCGGTTATATTGGGTCAGAACAAAGATGTCAGTAGTGCAGTACCTGACACTGGTTAATAATGTATGCTTAGGAGAATAGTATAAGCAGAGTGCTCTAAGTTCCCTACTCTAATGTTAACAATTTCAAGATAAAGGAAATTGTCTGATACCTAGAAGTAGGGGTTAAATCCCCACAGCTGAAGTTCCTGGCCTTGCCTCTGCTTTTAGCACATAAAGCTGAGCAAATAAGAAACAGTGTGTGCAACCAATCCAGCCATTGCTAACATGAATCCCCTATCCTTGCTTCACAGTGTGAAGATTTTGGAGGTCCTTCACAAGAGAGCACTGTCATTAGTCACTGTCATTATTTATGACAGGTAAGTGAAACCATTATTTACCTCTCCCTAGCTAAGAATATTCCAACCTTTAATGGAAAATTGCATCACCTTTCAAGCGTGGGTGTATATAGGTGCATGTACATGTATATACACAGCTCAAATATTTTTCCCTGAACAAGATCTAACATTGCTGACAAAACCTCACCAGGTATTCAGAAGAGATGGCATTAAAAGGCAACATAATTACCTGATGATTAAGCTGCATAATTGCATATTTTTTTATAATGTATATATATTGAAATTAGAATTAATAAATGACAAAGTTATGAACAAAATTGTACTGAATACTCGGACTCCTTCTATGCTGAGAGACCTGGGAGAGCTGCAGTACTCCCATTTCAGGGCAAGACCAGGGCGTGTACAGCTCCTTCTCCCTCTTCCTTTCTCTATTCTCTATGCCTCTTTTCTGCATAGACTCAGATTTCTGGGCTGGACAGGACTGTGGAAACTTTCCACCAGAACCCAGTATCTTACTGGGATTCCTCACTACAGATCAGCTTAGATGTCCTTCTGAGATTTCTAACACCCAACTAACATACTTAATGTATTACTTCTTTATTTTCTAAAAGCTTTGCCATGTCATAATCTACTGCACACATTTTCTAAGTATCTAGAGAAAAAACAAACCAGAGGCAAGAGCAGAAACAAATAAAGGAGCTAGGTGTATGCAGCCTGCTTCATCCAGCCAGTCCATTATTGGTGTAAGAGCAGCTCTTACTGAAATCTTTTTAAGTCTCTCTGCTTCACTGATCTGTTTTCATGTCACAGCTGAAAACATCAACCAGCTCTACCCTCTGGCACAGATCAGTAGTGAACCTCTCCATACTAATTCTGTGACTGAATGTTTCAGTTTATTCTTATATACGGCTTCATTCCAGGAAAGACTAATGCCTCAAAATAAAACTTGCAAGGAATTTGAGTGTCCAAATCACATATTTACAATCACAGTTCCATAAACTCCCACTCTCCTATTGCTTAAACTGAAGCACACCAAATTCAGTAATTCAGGTTTCTGCACTTGGGGACAGAGCTGTTTCCAGAAATATCCAGTAGTAATGTAGCACAAAAGTCATTAGGACAGTAGACTCTTCAAAGAACAATAGGCTTCTCATAAGTCTATCAGAAGTTGGACTGGTTTCTTTCCAAGTATGCGTTTACATATTGTTTCCACAGTCCTTGAAAACTCTTAACCGTTATGAGTAACAGCTTTGCCATAACACCTGCCATTCAGAGAAAACCAGATTGTTGCAGTTAAAAGCTAAAGGTGTTCTCATATTTATTGTATAGAGTACTTTCCCAGCACTTTCAACCACTGTTTTATCAAACCTTAATTATTCAAAGGATTCTGTTGCAAGATAAGAATCTTATTGCAATTTTTGTGTCTTTTATTGCATTGCATAAGCACACAGTAGCTGAATTACAAACATGGTGCATAGGACTGGGTTTTCTCTTGAAACCATGCCTAAACAAAAAAAAAAAGTCCTGTGGCACCACAGAAAATATTGCTTCAGTCGAGGTTCCTTCTATCAGCCTCAGTCTCCTTAGAAAATGATGAATCGTTTTGTTTGCTGTCCTAAAATTGGTGTAAAACTTTGGGATCACATGACAGATGATTTTCTTACCATGCTTTGCATCTGCAAAGGATGCGTTCCCTGACCTCTATGCCATGTTACAGTTGAGAAAGCAGTTAGAAGATCAATGTTTTCCTTCAGTGTTGTTAAATAAAAAATTGACTGTGATCCTTGAAGAATTTGGAAACAGCTTAAAACTCATAGATTTGAAGTTTTAGGGTAGAGACGCAGTGAGTTTCGAGGGCCAGGTAATGATCATTTATACCTAGTCTTAATGTACTCTATAAAGGCCTTGTTAAGCTCTGCAGAACTCCTAAACCCAGGAAAGACAATTATATTAAATTTAAGGATAGGAAAATGGAGCCAAAAACACCAGTGAAAGGCAGAGACTGAATTTTGTCATCTTGGTCTGTAAGTGGGTTGTTCCTGCCACAGGAAAGGGAGTGGCAGAGCTAAGGAAAGAGCTAGGACAGGACTCTGCTGAGTTCAGCTGGATCCAGCTGCCACTGCAGGAGGGAAGGGGAGGGACAACCAGAGGCACTGGAGGCCTGTGGGGCTCAGAACCAGCCTGCCTAGCATGGGCAGCAGCAGTGACATTGCACCCCAATCTTCTGGTGAAGGCAAAGCAGGAAGCAAGGCCACAGACATGGTGCTGCACCATTCTTCCCCTCAGCACACGCACCCATTCCCCCATTTTGCCACTTTGTTGTATGCTAGGCTTGTGGATAAAAGCATTATTGACAGAGCCATTCCCTCCTCTATTGCAGTCATGGTGATCCCTTGCTGCTGTTTTAACATCCCTCTAGCTTAAATGCAGGATTTCCTAGGCATGGAGTGCACTGTCATCCCCCAAACACAAGTTGCCTGTATGTATCAAGCTACAGTGTAATGACAAATAAAGGTCTGAGTGATGTGAGGAAAGGAAAGTGTAGTGTGAGTGTCACAGGCTCTTTCACTTTATACAGGGCCAAGCAATGGTGCACTAGAGCAAAAGGGATCATTCTTGAAGGGTTGGGGTTCAGCCTGCCATAAAACTGTGCTCACGGGAGCCTCAGACTGCAAGGAGGAGCTGAACTACCGTTCACTGAAGGCAAAGGAAGTTCAAGGCTTTCACACCACCAAAAGAGGCTCAGTGCCTTTTAGGACTTAACCTACAGTTAATTAATGGAGCTGTTTGCATTTATAGTTATGATGTTTAATTTTTTTTCAAGTAGAAACCACCATATTAAGGGAAGAAAGCATGGACCTGGCTGGAAATCTGCAGACACCAGGATGTATTAAAAGCGACAGTTTTTTTTGTATGGGATGTGACAGCTCCTCTAAAAAAACTATTTAAGGTTTGAGGGAGAAAAGCATGCAAATGGGATGCCTGGTTTTGATTCAAAAGTCCATCCAGCAGCTTGCATGAGCTTCCAGGGGAGCTGCTGGGAACTCAGAGGCTTTCAAGGACTCTAAAGATTTTAAAAAACAGGTCTATTATTTAGATGTCTAACTTGAGGCTCCTGCTTCCAAAGTCATGTTTTATATCTCCATAATAGGTTGGGAACTTATTCATGCACCAAAAGAAAGAGATCTGAGGGTAAAGATTACTGACTAATTTCACTTATTATTCATCAATGAAATTTTTGGTGCTCATCATCGAAAAGAACAAATTAAAAAGATGGGAATTTAAGAGTGCTGCAACAGACTCATTGTTCAGTAATGTTTAATCAACCCTTAATTTTTCATCACAGAAAAAACATAGGAACGAAACCAGTAACTGTGGTTATTGCTTATCAGCTACACAACAAGAAATTTGACTCAGCAAAGTAAGCTGTCAGTGGTGCACACATCAGATTAAGCACACAACTGCCTTTCTGCTGCTGGGTAATAACCGATGTGGTAACTTAAAATGCAATTACAGGATGGGTATTTGGAAACTGATTTTTATTTAGATGTTCAGTCTTTTAGTGGAAAGGAAAATACACATTGCTCTTGAAAACTATTAAGTTTATGTGAGTTGTTGCTGAATTTATCCACCGCAATAAATCTACAAAATTATAATTTTGAACTAAATTAACAAGGTTACTCTGAATTCAAGCACTTTACTTGACAGCAAAGAAAACCTGATAAGGACTCCTGAAGTGTATCTGTACCAGTTCAGATGTTCAGAACGTAGAAGCTGAGCAAATTACTGCTGATGGGAAACAATATCAGTGGAGATCTGCATAATAGTACCTGAAAGCCTGTAACTGCAAAAGCTGAATCCATGGATAAACATATGAGAAAAAATGGATCTGGGGAGCCAGGCTCCCACTAGCTCTGTTGAAGTCCACTGAGTCAGAGGCTAGACCTTTCTTGTTGCCTTGGAAATATATGATAGTCCTAATTAATTAAAATAGGCTTTGGAAAGGTATAAAAATAACTGAAATGCAGAAAAATGCAAACTTGTCTTCCCTAAACCTCAGTTTCCCCGTTTGTGTTTTGAAAATATAAATAAATAAATATAATTATGAGTTAAATAAGCATTTTGATACATAAAGGAGCAAGGATCGATCTCTAAGATATGTTCTAGCACAGCAGATACACGAGTTAACAAGGAATTTGCCACGGTTCTGCAAACGTGCTTGCTGTACACTCAGGAGCTGCTCAGTCCCTAGGATGCTAACAAACACCAGTTTCATCAGGCAGAGGCGCCTCCAAACTGTTCCCTCTCTAGTTGCAGATTATTGTCTGATAGGAGCTGTCTGCTCGTGTCGCTGTGCTGAAGGATATCCATGGCAGAAAGACTCTATGGAGAGGTCCATCTTCCCAGATTCTGGCTGTCTAAAGTTTAGGCAGCTACTCCAAAGGAACAAGCTGTTTTCCCTCCATAGCTACCAGAGGCTAGGCACTTCCTGAGAATTAGTCACACTACTGCTTTTAACCATCTTGTTTTAAGGCCAGATGACTCATGCTGTAAGTATCTGTGTCTTTCTAAACCTAACACCTATCTTTTTGATCGCTAAAGGGAGGTGAGATGAATGCCCACTTCGGTGTAGGGGAATGTGCCTTTCCTTAAGGGAATTGTGCCTAACCAAAAAACCACGAATGCTCTGTGCCCTCCCAATTGGAGGGAGTGGTGTTGGTTAAAAGCAACATGCTCATCTTTTTGGGGGTGGATAAACTATAGGATTTAAACCAGGAAATCAACCTAAGCAGTTTAGCTTTGGAACCACATCCTCAGTTTGTGAACCCTATGTCCCTAATACCAGAGGCATCAGAACTAAGACTGTGATTAGGAAATTTAGGGGAAATTAGACCATTAAAAATTTTTTTTAAAAATTTAAAAATTAAAAAAATTTAAAAGACTAATAAGGAGACATTCTCATCTTGGTACAAACAATTTCAAAAAAATTGGTACGAATGTTTCTAATGCCTTCAGTCTGAAAAACTTCCAGTGCTGGCAATACAGAGCTTAAAGAAATGATGCATGCATGATTATAACCCTAAAAACCAATTTTTTTGTAAGGTCCACAATTAGGTTATTTGAAGTAGCCTCTGGATCCCATGTCCAAAGTCTTCTATACTGTTCTATTCTCTTATTCTTTCAGGAATCTCTTGATTCTGGGCTGCTTCTGATTTTAATTAAAAGGAAATAATGAGACAGGGTATCTTCTTTCAGAAGGGAGAATAACAATTATAAAAGGTAAAGAAATACTTTAGACTCAAGGAAGTAGGAATTATGAATTACAGGAAATATACTATTATATTAAACATTCTTTTAAATCAGCATGTTTTGTTTCTTATCAAAGGTTTGCTTTTAGTTCCTAGTTCCACTAACTACCTTTAGAAATGGGTGCCAGGACTCTCTATTCTTTTTGTGTTTGTTCATTTTATCAATGGGTGGGAGATTAATGTTAGAAAACAAGCAAAAATACTGTGCCTCAAAGTGTGCCATAAAAGGCAGCTGAATATCATCACTCTGTGGGCAAAATCTGTACTGACTACATTTAAGGCAGATCCACTGACTGCAATAAGAATTGCAATGAGTACAACCCAAAAGCTGGTTCCATTTAATGTAAGAAGGGAACCTCTTCTTATTTGTACCCGTTTCTGTAAAAAGTGTGAATTAGAATAATTGTGTGAATTAGGTTTAGGATAATTTGCTTTTTTTAGTTATTTTTCATTGGAACAGGCTTTATCTAAATAGAGTCTTTAAACTACAGGGCCCACAATTCAAGGCTTTTGTCACTGTCACACTTCCATAAAACAAAGTCCTTCAATCAGGATTTTTTCAGTGAAACTTACAGGGTAATGGTTGGTGATGAGAGACAGTCTTGCAAAATTTGATGATATTGAAAAGTATTGTACTAATTTAAAACACACAACTTAGGAAATACAAACTCTTTTATTTAATCTTGAGGTCAGTTTCTTTGAGCATCTGAAGTGCTGTTGAAGCTATTAACATGCTGTGATCATCTTGGGAAAGAAGATATTTTCCAGGTGAGTTTTGCTATGTAGTTGGGCCAGACTCCTTCTCAGGCATTTTGGTCCTGAAATGCTGCTGCAGTATAGGAAAAATAGGAGATTTCTAGATGTTCTACAATTTTAGTTGGGTCAAGAATATTGTTAGAGAATCATTCTTGTGGCATTCTGAGATCTGATGTCTGAGAAAACTAAGAAGTAGGGAAGCAAAAATGCAACAAAAAGCAAGAGAAGACTGAACATATTTTTCAATACAGTAAAAACCATAAGCCAACATAAATTGAGGAAAAAAAGCAATCATTACCTTTTAGTTTCAATTAAATTTAAATTATGTCTATTATTCACAGAATCACAGAATGGTCAAAGCTGGAAGGTATCTTTGGAAGTCATCTGCTCCAAGCCCCCTGCTCAAATGGGGTCACTTAGAGCCAGTTGCCCAGATGGCTTCTGAATATCTCCAAGGGTGGAAACTCCCTGGTTTCTCCGGGCAACCTGCAGTGTTTTTCATGGAAGGAAATGGATAAAAAGACAGACTTCAATCTTTCTTTCCTGACAGGTCTTGCAAAAGTGCATCTCACTTCTGTGAATCATCAGCTGCTTCTTTCCCTCTTCATGTTTAATTGATAGTGATGACCTAACAGTCTACACATACAGGGAAAACTGATTTTAGTAAACGTCACATCTAGTCTAAAGATACCTGTTTCTGAAGAGTGAACACTGCCTCCCACCACACAAAATAATACCTGGTCTGTAGCTCTGGAGCCACAGCTCAGGGCTTTGTGTGTGTCTGATGGAATCCAGAGAAGCTGAGTGAATTCCTGCTGGTGGCTGGGGACTGCTGGAGAACTGTGCTTGTTACAAGAGTGGTCCCTGGAACCCATATAAAACAGGACAGGGACAGCTGAGCAAACATGGCACCAGGGAGAACCCTTCCTCACTTCTCTAAGTGGCCAAAATTAGGAAAAGGACAATAAAGAGAGAAAAAAACACACTATAATAAGGGTTCGGAGGTGAGACTGGAGAAAATTAATATTATTAATAGAAACACTTTTTATTCCCTGCCACCATATACAAAAGAAGATGGAATTATGATGAGCAGAGTGGTTGAGATCCACAGTAAAAGGCTGAGCTTTGCACTATGGCACCTTTATGTCCTCTCCAAATCCAATGATCAAAGGTCAATGCATTCTACTTTTCAATGGTATTTTGTTTAACAGTGGAACTTGAGGAGGAAAGTTCTTATTATCCCCATTCCTATGTGCAGCTCTATTGTGGAACAATTATTAAAAAATAATCAACCAAACCAATACAGAAAAAAACCAAACCATAAAACCACCCCCAAACCCCAACAACCCAGTCTGGAAGCTAGTAGCAAACAGATAAGAATGTTTTGCTCTCTAGGCTCCCTCTTCTGGCTCTGGACTAGTAGTTTTCTAATGAACATTGTTGCTGGAATCATACTCATTTCTGTTACTGAATAATTACTTCAGTGCACAAAGAAATAAAGAGGAAATTCTGAGAAAATGGGAGAAACTCCATTCTTGCCCAAGAAGAAAACTAAATTAATATCCTAAGTAAAACTTAGCATTTGTAAGATGTGGTTAGCAAAAGGAATTTAAAAATTATTCAATTATTAGTAAATTTACAATATTCAGTATGTTAAGAGGTGATAAATATTTTAGTTGTAGTATTTAGTTGTATATTTAAACCAATATCCTTCTACAGCTTTTGTGACTCATTTGTCCTTGACAGATGTACCTGTTCCACAGTAGCTTCAGTAGACCATAAAAAACTGTCTTGAAGCACAGAAGATGTTAAATCTGTGAATTCAGAAACTGTTGACAAACATAAGCACAACTAAAGGCCTGATCATGTCAAAGAGGGAATGGCACAAAGCTGCAGCAGAACACAGGTGCATATTAGGCTTAGGGCATGCCATTATTTTTTTTATCCTCTGGTCATAAAAAAATAGAAAACAGGTCCCTGCTTGAGGAAAAATGAAGAATTGGGTATGGCGCCTTCTTCCTCCCCTCACAAGGGCTTAATATCTGTACAGAGCTAGACACTTTAGTAATGGTACACCATTTTGGGTTTCTAGTCACTTTCTTCAACTAACAGAGAAGTGAAACAACCAAGCTTGAATGTTGTGTTGGGGTTTTTTTTGTGTTTTTTTTCTGAAAAAGTTCTTTACAGATTTGATAAAACTTAAAGGATTCAAAAAAGTGCCCTAGAAAGCATTTTAAAAGACCTCTGATGCTGTGGGAAAATTTACAGTTAATCACTAGCTAGTTTTTGGGGAGTGCTGGATAGTGCAGCGTGCTCTCCCACAATAGTCAGAAAATCAGGTCAGAATCTTTTCAAGCTGGAACTGCCAGACATCAGGTACCAGATTCATTCTTGGGTTTATCATGCTACTGCACAATAAATAGCTTATACTGAGGAATTAATTTGGCCAATGTTTGTCGGTTTGGTTTGGCCCTGTAGTTATTGAATCCATCTTTCTAACCTGCTGGAGAACTTTTGTCTTGATCAGAATTGCCAAGCAGTTACAAAGATATCCCACCACTTGGCTTCCAGGCTGCTGGGCTCCCACTGGGATAAACTGAAACCCATCCTGTCATTTCAGTGGGGGGGACAGGGAGCACAATGACTGCTATAAAAGATCTTGATTTCAAAATAAAAGAAAAGAGGGGACCCCTCCTTAAAGAGAACCATGAAATATAGACTGAAAGGGATCCTTTTCACTGCAGATTCCCTCTGCATTGCCTGATTTGCTTGCTATTAATGATCTGAGAGTGAAGTGTTCTTGGCTAAAATGAGTTCATCCCTGAGATTTAAACAATAACTACCCTTTTACCCACCTCTTCAACCTGTTTTCCACTGCTGTATGCAGATATACATGAATATGCCTTTCTCAATATGGAACAGGGCTGCAATAATAGATTGCTTATTTCTGGATTTCAGCAGCTCTGAAAAAAAAATAAAATGCCTGTGAAGAGGAAGTCTACTCTCTAAGGATCTCTATGTTGTTTTATAACAGTTGAAATACAACATGGGCAGTATGAATTCCCCTTACCTCTAGGATGCCTAATGCTTTCAACCACATTAAAATATCATTAATTTTGTTTGAAAAGTGTACATATCTCTGGGGTTTTCAAATAGGCTTTGAAATTTGGTGGCAGTGTAGTCTTGGAGTCAAGAAAATGCTTTTTGTGGGATCCATGTATATCTGTTTAAAACCAGCCAAATCATGATATTAAAATCCTGATCTTTTACATCTTTCAGATGGCACAGCTCAGTTTTGGTTCAGTACCAAAGTTGCCTGAGATCTGCTAATGCTGAATGTACATTTGTCCAAACTCTTAGCCCTGCTGTCAGCGCCCAGAACAAATACTCAGCTAGGACACACTACACAGATCCTTCTCCTTGTGCTTCTGCCATCATTTTCATGGGCATCCAAGAGACCATTCATTCAGGATCTTTTCTCACCAGGATGAATGACTTATTGTCTTTTCATGATGATGTCTCATCAACCTAGGACTGCAGAAGCTGGAAAAGGATTCCCATTCCTTTGGGCAGCCAATACTATCTTGAGATTTTGCTGCTGACTCTCATCCAATCCAAGTATTGGGTACTAGCATACCTAGTGAAAGGTGCTTCTACAGATAAATGTTTCTGTGATTTGAGCAAGGGACAGAGCTTCTATCAGCTAAAACATGTCAGGGCTACGTTTCACTGCACTTTGTTGTTTAAATTGACAGTGTCGTTTTCCTTTCTTTCCTAAAGTTGTGGATGCAGCCTAGAGAACACTGCTGTTATGGAAATACCTCCAGGGTCTTCAGCACAAGTCCTATGAGGAGTGGCTGAGGGAGTTGGGGTTGTTTAGCCTGAAGAAAAGGAGGCTAAGGAAGAGCTTATCACTCTCTACAATTGCCTGAAAGGAGGGTGTAGCCAGTTGAGGGTTGGCCTCTTCTCCTTGGTAATAAGTACCAAAATGAGAGGAAATGGCCCCAAGTTGTGCCGGGAGGGGTTAGGTTAGAAATCAGGAAAGATTTCTCCACTGAATGGGTAGTTAGGCATTGGAACAGACTGTCAGGGAGGGTGGTGGAATCACCATCTCTGGAAGTGTCAGAATGTGTGGATGTGGCTTTTATGGACATGATTTAATGGTAAACACGGTGGTCCTGGATAACTTCATGATCCTTAGAGGTCTTTTCCAACCAAAATGATTCTATACTTTTCAAAAACTGTGTGTGCAGGTAGTTACAGTCTTGACTGCCTATGCCCTGAGGTGGGAAGTTTGTGCACTCTTATCCCAGGTGGACTTGCAAAGCTACAAATATTAATGAACAAACAACTAATGAACAATTCTTTCTTAAAATCCAACTACAATCTGGCAACTGCCTCCTGCAGTACTGAATTTCAGTCCAACTGCACACTGCTGAAGGAAACATTTCCTTTTATTTCTTGGAAAAACACTGCTTTTGCATGTCTCTTTTTTTTCTTCCGTTGAGCAGCTGGGGACAGCAGATGGATGGGCTGTGAGTTTCTGTGGTTTTCCTGAGAATTCTCAATATTTCAGTCAGGTACCTTTAAATTATTTTTTTCTTTAGGATTAAAATACTATTCATCTATACAAGCTCTGTGTGTACCTGAGACAATTTATCCTCTAAGTTATCCATCATTTCACACTGCACTGGAGTACTCTAAAGGTAAGTTAATACACAAAGGACACTTTAGCAGAACTGAGCATATAATTTCTAGGGTTTTTGTTCTGTATCTTGAACAATGGGTAAGCTTTCCTGCAATCTGTAATGAGGTAAGACAGAATTGAATTTAATACCACTATACAGGCAAATGACCATTGCTAACATTACTTGCTGACAAGAAACAACAACGCATTTTATTGCAATTCTTTATCTTCCTTTGAAAAGAATCAGTTTATCATCAGAAGATGTTTTAAAAATATAATTTCTCATATGTTTATCAGAAAATGGTTGTGTTCTCCAGTATTCAAACACCTTTAGTCATGGTACAACAATTCCTAGAGAACCTGCAGCAGGAATTGATGCTCCCTACAGTATTTATTCATTTTTATCTTGTTCTAATGAAGAAAACAGCTGGGAAAATGAAGATGATTTTATTTCCTTTTTAAGGTGTTATCAGAACCTTTTGAAAGCCACTATACTTCTAATAAGCGATTACATCTCCTACTCTTCCTGTTGGTGTTCAACTTTGAATACCTTTTCAAAATAAAAATTCCTCTTTCAAGGCATGAGCCCTAAGTGTATCTTATAACACCATGCCCATAGCAGTGACTGGGAAATCCAACTATTATTTTTTATCACTCCAAAGTGCACCTGTTCATTATTACTTTGATTTTCTTATTTAAAAAAAAAATTTCATCCAAACAAGCTGTTTGCCCAATGATCCACCATTATTTTACTTCCTTATTAATTTATTATCAAAACTTCTTGAAAACCACGTAAATTACTGCTACCACATTGTTTTTTATCTACAGATTTATAACATCCCCAGTTCCTGTCAGGTTATATAATGTTTACTTGCACTTTGCAGTTTCCATCAGTCTGTGATGAGGCCAGGAAGTCATGTTATTCCAAATCCCTTCTTTGATAACTTTTTAAACATCTAATAACAGCACTGCAGCAGTTTTAAAGATTCTGGATATGACTTATACTCTGAAGGAGTATATTGTTTATACTGTTTAAATCTCAACTTTTTCAACATAATTTCTTAAGGTATCCCATCCTTACCCACTCTGGTGAGTTATATCAACTGAATTTTTTGGATTGCCCAGAGTATATTCCAGGATAAAATGTACTAAGATTATTAGCCTATGTGCATTTGTAATAGTACTATCCTAGAATTTTCTGCTCTGATATTCATATAAAATATTTTACCTGGCTTCTCAATTTGGCTAATTTGTACCCATTGACATGCTCTCGGTCTTCAGTTAGGTTAGGATAAAACTGAAACATGGGGCTGCCAGCTGTGGTGTTAAAAGACAGATATTTCAGTGGTGGCTTCCCTGCTTCTTTGTTCACCTCTGGGACAAAGCTAAAGGAGACATACCGTGTCTTCTCAATTAGAGCTAACTAGATGTCTTGACCATTAATCCTATGACATTTATTTAAGACAGGGTCACAACAACCTGATTTTTAGCCAAGTTCTGATTGAGACCACTATCCTGTGTTCTGACTCTTCTCTGTTTTCGTTAGTGCAAAACTGGGCTTTAACAAGCTTTAAATACAGACTTTAGGCACTGAAGGGGGTACAGGGATTTTGTTTGATCTCTTAGTACAAGCCATATTTTTTTACTCTCACTACCTGCATCACAGTGAGTATCACTCAGCCTGTGTTGAATGTAATACCTTGTCTTCAACTATACTCCAGTTTTCCCCAAAATGTCTTTTTTTTTCTTTAATAGATACACAAGATTAAGCCACACACTCATGGGCAGAGTAATGGGATCTTTAATCTAACAGGCTGAACCAAAAGCTTTCAACCTGCATTTATGTACTGAAGATTTTGTTCATCTCTGTATTATCCATCTGTTCTTGGCTGGGATTTTTCCTCCATTTCCTTTAAAGACTGTCTGACCAAGTTCTTCCAAGAACGGTGAACATTAAGATAACATTTCACGCTGCACAAACAGCAAGGAAATATTATTAAAATGGTATGTAAAAAAATTAGCAAGGTCCTCTTATGGTACTCCATAGTGACTTAATCCTTTGTGAATTTCCTAGCTTATATAAATTAAACTTAATACAGGTTCACTTGGATCAATTAAATAAAATCATTGAAAAAGTGGGATTTGTCTTATTAGGTGAGCTATCAAATGGATGTCACCACTTTTTCCCCCCTTTCTATCTTTCCCTTTCTCCTCTGCTCTGATTTTGCATTAAAAATCGAAGCCTGAAAAATATTAAAACTCATCTGTAAGAAAAAACAAACAAACAAACAAAAAGAAATAAAAATAAATTATTATGTAAAAACCCCAGGACCTACAAATGGAGGTGGGATCTACCAAAGATTTTATGAATATTCTAGAGAAATTTCTTGTCATATTTTTGGTAGATTAAAGATTTGCTTGGGAATTCTCCACTGAATGAGCTAGCTAAGCTAAATCTGGTTTAGCCTAAAATTTAAATTTTGAAATTTTGTTTCCAAATTTTGTCTGAAAAAGTTGATGCAATATCTGGTATGGTTACAGTAAGAGATAACTAACATCTGAATTCCACAGTTCCTCTCACAGCTTTTTAGTGGGGAAATTAATTATCAAATATCCTGGTCTACTTGATTTACTTTCAATCATCTGAGCATTTCAAACATTTCCAGCTATTGATTGAAAACTTTTTCTAATAGGACACTTTTAATTTTTTTTTAATTAACAACCACATATTCAGAAAATCAATATATATGTCTAAAAGCAATCTTATTAATACAATTTATATATTCCTATGAAAGTGTACATTGTCACATGGAGCATAAGAAATGTCAGACTATACAGCTTTAAAACAATGGAAAACTGTCTGTAAGAGGAACCTATGCTCTAAAAGGTAGGTGCAAATATGGGTATAATTATTTGCAACTATTCACAGAGACTTTTTGAGAGTGAGTGCAATTGTTAAAACATTTAGTATAGGTTATTAAACAAGTGCATAGGTAATGGATTTCAAACACAGTATATTATATTCCATATTACCTTTGAGGGGGTTGCCACATACTAATTTGAAATAATAGAGAAGCTTGGTAAAGATATAAATGACCTTCTGATTTAATGATTGCAATCCATGGAGCATTGCTCCTATGAAGCCCCCAGGAGAAAGGGATTTTTCATAGGATTTTCCAGCAAATTTTGGCTGAACTCCAAAGAATACTGCCTGTCATGCCAACATCTTGGGAGATTAGCTCAGTTATTAGCAATCAATAATCCCATTTTTTGGCTTTCTTCAAATGAGTGACTGGACTGTATAATCCAAATTATGAGCCTCCTCTTTAATCATGATAATGTTCTTGTGAGAAAAGAATAATAATAAATGACCTAACTAGGGATTAATGGAAGGTCTTTTGGCTGCTATTCTGCCAACCAAACCATTGAAACATATGTCAGACCTAATGTTTGCTTTGTCGATATCATTCACCAAGCCTATAACTTCAGATGAAGTCTGCAAGACAGCCTGATGTCTCTGCATAACTTGCTTGGGTAGATAAAGAAATAATAAACCACATCAACATAAATAAATCATTTGAAGAGAGTTTAGGTCTTCTCTCCTACCTCATTTATTAAGTGCAATTATATATTCCATAACATAGAAATATAGGAATATTAGCTTCTCAAGGATGTCCACAGATGAATGTTCATTTATATAAAAATAGGATCTGAATTAAAGGCAATATAATTTTTTCTCATATTGTTGCAGTTTGTACAGGAATAAGTTTGACTAGAAGAGCTCTTTTTATACCCAGAATTCAATGATTGAACTAAATAAAATTAAGAAAATCCAATAATTCATACTTTACTCTATATATGGGGTAGATAGAGAGTATTCATGCGGGACGTGCAGCAGTTTCACTGATTATCCATGTCTTCTTCTCCATGACACGTACTACACACAGGTCATCACAGAGTCACTTAGACATAGCAGAGCTCTTTGTAGACAAACCCTAAGCAAAGAAACAGAGAAGCCTTCTTAAAAACCTCTCTTGAATGGGCCTGAATGATCTGATGATCTGGGCTAAAGAGGAAGGAAGCAAAACTGCCAGTCATCTGCTGAGTAAGGGCCAACATGCAACACGTGGTTCATGGTGCCCATGAAATCAGGGCTGCCCTGCACACTGGGGCCAGTTTTACCATTTCACTGTGCCTTGCTACAGGCAGGGTCAGCCACGGCCATTGCATGAACAATCATATGTGTTGAAAGAGAAAGGAGCTCAGACTTCTTTAGCTCTCTCTGAGAGAGCTGTCTCTAACACAAACCACTTAAAATCCCAGCAATCTGGGAGTCAAACCTCAGCATCTCGTTTGTGCTGAACTCTATTATATTATCCTCTACAGGTATCAGAGGATCTCAAATACAGATGGGAATTGGATTCACTAATTCTTTTGCACCCTGCAGCACAAGCAGCCATAATTCCTATTTAGATCTCCTTTGTCCTTTTCTGCTACTTTTTTTCCTGCTGTCTCACAAGACTCTGAATTAGTCAGCCAGGACAAATCTAATCCTGAGACACTTTGCTGTGATTAGTTTGGCAAGCTACAAACCATTCCCAAGCAGTGCAACCTTGGTTAATAAAGCCCTCTCTGTTTTCCATAGACTAGCCAAAGGGAAAGAGCCAGCCAGCCTGTAGGGTCAGCAGAAGAAAGCTGCTCTCCAAGAATGGCTAAGGGGCTTGTGTGCCACATGCTATATCTGCAGTGTTACAGCAGCTGAACTGAACTGCAGCATCAGGGTTCAATTTTTTTTCTCATTCACCTGTGGCTGTTCTTTTTGCTTGACCTCCATATATGCCTCCACCTTAAAAACAAGGATGGAAAAATCTCACCTAGAGATTCTGATAACATGCTAATATATTTTATTTGGTTTAAAAAAAGAATCCATTTCTATTACTAGGACATGTTCGGGTGAGGTTAACCCTCACAGAAGAATTCATTTCAATACTGTGAGGAGGAAGAGAATGGCAACATGTGGAATAAATCAATATCAAGTCCAAAACTGCTTTTTAAACATCCCTGTATGCATGAAAGTATTTATTGGGCTGTATAAAGCAGTCTTTTTCCTTTGCTCTCTTACCCCTTGAGGGTTAAGTCATTTCCTCAAGGATTGTCAGGAAGATGCTTCCTTCCCTTTACAGCTGAACCCTCTATCAGGGTAGCCTTGTTTTGGGAAGTGTTGCTACAAACTTACGCAGTTAGCATTTTACACCCCCTCCCAAGCTACCTAGACCCAGTTCTATTTCAAAGACCTCATGGAAACAGTCCCATAATAAAACAAGCTCTCCTTGCAGAAGGGTCAGCATGGGACTTCTGCACAGCAGTGGACAAAAATATCAGTAGCAGATACACCATTTTAAAATTTTCAACAAATTTTTTGCCAAACAAGAACATCGGAAAAGGTTTAAGAAGCACATTGGTTAGACAGCACTAACAGGAAGCAAGAGCTATTGATCAAGTGGATAAACTCAATCTATTCATCAGACACTAGCAAGACCTTCCAGATTTCAGGTAGCCAACCATCAAGAATCCACTTCCTTCCCTTCAAAACTTTAAGGTCACAAGAAGAACTTCCTTCCCTTCTACTGTGACTCCCTGTCCTCTAAGGCAAAGCCTTTTTATAGCATCAGCTGCAATTGCACACAGCTGGTCAGCTTCCTGCCCCTCCTTGGGGCTGCAGTTAACTCCTTCCCTGCCTCTCAGTGTCCTTGGCACTGCCCTCCATGGCCATCCGAGCTTTCACAAACTCTCACTGCACCACTATTTTTTTATCTCCTACCTAAGGACTCTGAGCATATTCCCTTGTAATTTAACTTGCTTGATTAAACAAACGACTTTTCCCATGGAATTTACTCCTTTCTTTTTAAAGACTGAACCTGGGGAAAAAAGGCATAAATGACAGAAGCTTTGACTATGTAATGATTCTTTCCAGAAAGGCTCTGGCACCTGGCTGCAATGTTGCAATACCTCCCAGAGTGTTGCTGTGCAACTGGGACTCCAGAGGCACCGGCAGGGTCAGTTCAGTCCAGTCAAATCACTGACATGCATATGCATGCTCATGTGTACATCTGGAACATCAGTCTTCAATAAGTGCTTGAAGGGACTGAATATCTTCAAATATGCTATTAGGGGTCATTAAAACCCAAACAGTGGAAAGACTGACATTTTTCAAGGGAAACTCTTTGTAAGTTGGCTGGAGTACATATCTGAGAAAAGTCTTCACGTGTAAAAAAGAAGTGTAGCCCCTAAATTTTTCATGTTCCTATTCTGTTTAAATTTTCAAAACTACCAGTTCACTTTTGGGCAGAGATACTGTCCATTTCAATCTGGTGATCAATTTATTTTAAAGGCATAGCTAACAGGAAAAAAAAATTAGAAGAATAGCTGAGGATTTTTTTTTCTAAAGCTATCAACAAGAAAGCAGCCTCACATTCATACCTCTGACTCCAATACTGCAAACACTCAAACATCTGATAGCTCCTAGGAACGTGGATAGTAAGAACCCTATACGCTGTCCTTTGTGAATATGCAATTCCAGGAAGACTGAGCTAATTTATCACCCTAGTATCTCAAAAACTCTGGGTCTGAGTGTCTGCAAAAGGGGTGACTACATTAAAACATATAACTTACTTTTATTAAAAGTTATTGTTTGTAGACAGGAGCTCTTAAAATAACCGAATAAATTTTCACAATTACATAATAAAGCCAAATTTGAGTTTGTTATTAGACACCAAAATCTGTGCTTTATTGCACCCAAAAGGGAAAAAAAGTCTAAAAATAACACTTAATTATCTTCTGGTTATTTCCAGACGCAAAAAGTGCTGAGGTTTTGTCCTTCTTAAGAAGATTATCTTCGCTTTTTCCTCTGGAATGCATGTAAAACAGCTCTTGCCTTGCTGCAAGCTTTAGGAAAAAAGTTCACTGCTAAATTACCTGCTGTCTGGGGACTTAACATTTTGCAATAAGCTGCTGAAATTGCATTTTAATAAGGAGTCTTGACCTGCACTTTGTATTTCCCTTCAAGGCTCTACAAGCCATTTTTCTTATGGAGGTCCTGACCTGAGAAGCTCAACCTGGATAACCACAGCCAGAGGGGGATAAAATGCAACACCTAGGAGATTTCAGTAAACAGTAAAACCATTCCAACTTAATCTGTGCTAAAATGCTTGGAATGTGAGAGCCACCGATGATGCCCCTTGTCTGTGTGTCTGACTGAATCCTTTCTTTTCTGTGAGGAAAGCAGAGCCTGGGAACTAGGCCAAATGCCTGCCACTTACCTTAAATTGATCAGCCACTTTAAGATTAAAAACATTGAAAACTGCAACACCACGAAAAGAGAGTTTCCTTCACATTAAATGCAAAATGCAACATTGGGCTTGCTGTGATCTCTTTTTCCATTTTGCTCAGTGTGCAGTTTTTCCATTTCTGCTCAAAGGTAGAAGCCAACAGTCACAGCATCTTGGCCAAGTATTCATTAAGGTTTATATAAAAAGAAATTTATGATTATTTAGAAGTTGGCATAAAAACACGTTGTTGCTGGAGAAGAAATATAGTTTTGAAACAGTTTGAAACACTGGATGTTGTATTTGAAGTAAAAGCTACATTCTATTTTTGCCTGTTGTATTTAAAGAAATATTGAACTATGTGGTTGGGATAATTGGCAGGTAAATTTCTCAGTGGCTTTATGTACTGTAAATATTTAGTCAATTGAAGAATTTACTTTGTTCTGCAAGAATTATTTCATTGCTGCAATAAAGATAAGGGTAGAGATAAAACAATGGAACAAAGTCATTCATTGAAGCAGGTGCATCTACATGAGATTAGTTTTTTCCTGTGTCTGACTTTTCTGGAAGAATTGATTAAAAGAAGAGTACCAAAAGCCTATCTGGCAGAAAAATTAAGGTTGGATTCATACTCAAATATGGATATTCCCAGATGATAGTACTGGCAAAGTCACTTCCTGAACTTAAACAAGAAGATCAAAGAAGATGTATTTAAATCAAAATTATTGAGTCTGTATTTTGACTTTTCTCGTGTGGAGGTAGCTAGAAATACTTTCTCTCTAATACATGTTGGCCGAAGTGCCAATATGAAACCTGTAATTTCATCTGTTCTCAGTGCTGGATGCTTTAATTAAATTATTTGAATGGTTTCTGTCTGCTGTGTCTTGACACAGTGACAAAAATTACCATCATGTAAGACAATGGTTATTCATGTAACATCACAACACTGGTGCTGTGCCTCTGCAGGCAGTGCTGTGGGAGTGTCAGTGAGCTTGTTCTGGCTAGACTCTGGTGTCCATTCCAGCTCCCTGGGGAACACTCTGAGCGTTCACTCCGGGGCCCAGGGCGAAGGCGAGGCGAGTGCACTCCTGCTCTGCTGCTGATCTGTGCCTGCCAGCAGCTGGATGTTCTCCCTTCTCTCTTAGGGGAGCAATTTGCTCATTTTTAATCCTTCTCCTTTCATTTTAAGGTCAGAGCAAGCAGAAAAGACACATGGCTTTCTGGCCATGGATGTCTTAAAAGATATAAGATGTTGGCCCTCCAATGAGTTGGCTTAATTAGGGGGAGATCAGCCAGCTAAAGGAGGCCAAAAGTAAAACAGAAAAATATACTCCCATGTATTAGATTGGTTAAAAGAAGAAAAGGTCATGTTAGGTTTACAAAACCTAATACTCAAGAGTGTCTGATTTTAGAGCAGTATGGCCATGACACAGGAAGATAGACAGTTCTAAGGCCTGGAGATCTCCACTCATAACTGCACAGCTATCTGGCAGCAGAAGGAGCACAGACATCCCTCCTCTGAATCTTGAGGGATTATTTTGGTGCCTTCTTTCCCCCTACAGGAAGCAGTCAAAAGCAAAAGAAGCAACCATTGCTCCAAAGAATTTATAAGATAAACTTATAATGGTACGATCAATTTCCTTCTTGAAAATGCAGCCAGTAACCTTGGAGACCTTTTCCTGTTTCCCAACAAGATAATATATAAGCCCACTTGTGGATTTATAAACTGCATAGAATGCCTCTAGTGAGAAAGTGTCTCTTGAAAGACAGAAGGCAATGAAGAATATGTACCTCAGTGTATGTCCTGGTGTGTGGAGATCCCTCAGAAATGCGTAAGGATATTGGGTTAATCAATGGTCTCACCAAACGCATAGCCAGAGGTGTGGACCATGGAAAATAATGGGAATATTGCTTTTGGAAATCTGTGGGTTTGAAATTCCTGAGCCACATGATGTGTTTTCATCATAGATTTTCTGTATGGGAGTTTTGAAACCTTTTAGACTTTTGGTACTTTAGACATCCTTAGACAATGAGCTGTGTGATGCAATTACACAGCTTTATATTCCTCTTGTTTGTTTTAAATCTGCTGTCTGAGAGTTTTATCTGGTGATTCTTTATTCTTAGGATAGGTGTAAATGAGAAAGCTACTGTTCCTACACATCCCCTCCTTTCACTACCCTCTGAATTTCTACTCCACTCTGCATAAATTGTTCTTCACCAGGTCTAAAAGTCCCAACCTGAGCAATGTCTCCATATATAGAAGACTTTCTCTACTCTGATTATCAACACTATATCCCTGTGCCTCTTCTAGTTATTTCATAAATATTTAGAGAAGACTTCCTAGAACAGTAAATAAAACTCACTTTTTTTTTTGGCACAGTATGATAGCATAGTAGCATAATGTTTTTTTCCCACTTTATTCTTGCTTTATTTCCCAATATGTTTTTATGGGTTTGTTGGGGTTTTTTTGAGACATCTTATGCATGGAACCAACATTTTTAGAGAACTAACCAAAATAAGTCCAAGATTTTTCTTTTCAGTGCACTTTCTAGTGCACAGTTACTTTATCAAGTAATATCCTAAGAACCCTTTTTCCTCCTTATATTACAACTTTGTAGAGAATGCAGGTAGTGAAGACTATTTACTCATACCTTTGTCCCCTAATTGCTAATTACCTTTTTAATTCATGGAATGACCTTCCTCCAATGGCATTTACAATAATTTCTGTTGAGGAGCATTGTCAAAGACTTTGGAAGTTCACTGAAGCTGTATAAACCATCAGAAGTTTTCTAAGATAGAGTCTGGCAAAAACCTTCAATGGCCAGAAGAAGTGGGATTTTTCTGCAAAAGGTTTGTCAGAGTCTCTTCTGAGAGCTTCTAATATATTTTAAATCAATACTTTCACACCCTTTTTCTGATGCTGAAAGAACATTTGTTCAAATTTTACTAAAACCAGTTTAAAAGTTGAAACATATTGGCCAGCTTTCGTTCCTTTAATTTAGTTTGTTGTTGGTGGAACTGAAGCGATGACATAGCTAAATAGTACATCTCATAGTTCAGCAACATCTGGTTCTGGTGATTTGTTCCTGTTTATTGGATAGATTTGTTTGAAACTTCTACTGACACATCAATTTGATACAGTGCCTCAAATTCTTCCTTTCTGAAGAAAGGCTGTGTGGATTCTCCCTAAGGCTCTTTGTGATGAATATAACTACAATAGCTCATTTAGCAACTTCACCATGGCTGTATCTTTCTCTTATTTTAAATTGTGATCACCTGTTTGGCAGGGTCTGATTTGACAGGCTTCCTGCTTCTGATATACCTGAAAAAGTTTGTAGTCCTAGTTATTATCCACTCAACAATCTATTCCTCAAAATATTATCCGAACAGGTTTACTATGGCTTTATTTGCCCAATCTTACACAATCTAAGGTTTTCCTTACCTGAACTTGACTTTCACTTTTTGCAGGACCAGCTGCTCTCTTTAAATTTTAAATAGTCTCATCTACTGTTTAAATATGATGATTTTGTGGGGTAGGGCTGGTCAGACTCTGTGTGACTATTCAAAAATCTCTTTGGATTGGTATTATTCAATCACCTTGAGATTATAATGTGATGCCAGTAAACAATCTTCATGCCACATGCAAACATTTTACCCTTTTAGATAACAATTTTTGATTTTATTTTCAGAAGTGCCCTCAATTTAATGCAATGTTATTGAAGAGGGTAGCATATCTTTCAGGTCCCTTCCAACTCAAATTCCTCTGTGACTCTGTGATATTTTCAGTCTTGCTGCAAAAAGGGTTTTGAATTACAAAATGTTATCCCTCCTCTCGTGTGGGTCCTTCATTGGTCCTCTTTGTACTGCTTAGAACTACATCAAGAGTTGCCTTTTCTCTTATGAATTGCTAATTAGTTGTTCCAGGAGGGTTACAAAAAATCCATTCTCTGCACTGGAACCTTTCTTACACAATCTACATGGACATAAATAAACTCCACAGTTATTACCATGCTTTTTCTCCTGTTGGCTCCCTTGTATCTCCCTCCAGTGTCACAGTCATTGCTACTCCCTGAGCAGGGTGACTGGTGGGAATGACCTGATGTTGTACACCTAATATTTCACTCTTGTAGCTTTCACCAGTTTCTGCCTTCTACCTGCTTTTTAATATCTTAATTTATCCTTCGGTATTTCAGCTCATTCAGCTATTGTTAGATTTGTAGCATAGGTTTAAAAATACTTCTAAACTTCTTGTTAGCCTGTATGTCTGTTTTTTACATCCTCTGCTTAAACCATACTTTACTTGATGCTGTTCTTTGCTGCTTTCTTGTTCAGTTGTATCAACTTCAGTTCTATCTTTTATTTAAGGATACAGGGATTTATAACTTCCTATCAAGAGGATGCAGCATTCTCTCTCTTGCCAGCTTTCTTTCAAACTCAAAAATTTCCATTTGACCTTTTCTATTTTTAGTGTCAGCAGCCTGATTCCATTTTAGTTTAAATTAAGATCATCCTTCCTGCTCTATTTATTAAAAAAATCCCCTCAGAGATCAATCCCTTCTTTCCTTTATTACTTTTACTACCATGCACTGAAACTTAGTTTGCTGTTTTTCCTTGTTGCATTGATGGTGAGAAAGAATGACGGCCACAATGCCAAACACCTCAGCAGGAAATACAAGAATTGCTTTCCAGATGTTGTGAGGTTTGAAAATTAGTTAATACCTGTATTTGAAATCTGTGGAATTTTTTTTTTTTAATTTATTTCTGATGTTCAATTATTAGGCTTTAAAATCTACTGAAACCCAACAGAGCAGAGTTTAAGCTTTGTAACTTTTTCTTTCACAAAGCTAAATTGAACTCTTAGCATATGTATTGGTTTTGCATGGCCTGGTTTTTGTAGTGGGGTTAGAAATGCTGGTAACGCCTCTGTGATAACATATTTAAGAATATTCTTAAATATCTAAGAATGACCTATAAATCCACCATTTCTAATTGGCCCAGCCTTGGCCAGCAGCACCTCTATCTTTGGAGCCACCAGGGATTGGCTCTCTGGACATGGTGAAGGCTTCTGGCAGCTTCTCATAGAAGCCACCTCTGTGGCCCCCTGCTACCAGAAACCAGGCCATGCAAAACCAATGCAACATGTGTCAAAACTTGACCAAACCTGTAGCCTACAAGCTCTTCCTGAAATTAATTGTTAAAACATAAATGCTTCTGAAACTGGCTAAGATGCAGAATTAGAATTTATCTTTGCAGGATTTAAAAATTTGTTTAACTCTAAAATTTAATTTAGTGTAAATAATTTCCTAAGTCAGAGACTAAAGTTTGAAAGCAGAGGTCACTGAGGCGATGAGTTGGAAACTTCTGGTTTATGAGTAGCTAAACTATAAGTTCACCTAGGATCCCTTAGGAAGTCTAAACAGAAAATACTTGAATCCATGAACAGGAAACACTGTGTAGGTGAATATGCAAACATAATGGCCCAGTTCACTTTTGCCTTTGCCCCTTGCCCTACTGAAAGTGAAACGAATGCAGTATTTTTGCACAAAGAAGGCACAAAAGTTAAAGGTTGTATCTCATATGTCTCTTGAGTCTTTGATGTACTTAATTTTAGACTCCAAACTGACTGATGTGCTTTTGAAAATATTACCCAGATGTAATTTTTTTTTCTTAGATAATATTATATTTGAAAAAATAAGAATTCAATCTCAGAATTATACTCCTGAGATGTAAGCAGAAGTACAACAATCCAGGAGTCAGAAAAATCAAAGGATCTGGATATCCCAGGAACACAAAGAAGAGATCCCAGGAAAAAGAAGAAATCTTCCTATCTCATCAGTTTTCTATCAGCAACTTAAATTTTTAGTGACTATCAAGGACCTTGTAAATCATTCTTTGTGACTGGATCTACCTCCAGAAAGTTACCTGTAAAGAAGCAGTCACAAAAATGACCGTAAAAATGATCAGAAAAATGTTATTTGCTCAAATAACAAGCACATACCTGCTTAAACAAAACTCCAGAAGAAATAAAGCATGGCTTTAGTTTAATACCAGAAAGGTAAGCAGGAATAGATCGGGATTCATTCAGAGAATTATTCAGAGAATCAGAGAGTAAATCATAGAATAGTTTGGGTTGGAGAGGACTTTTAAAGGCCACCTCATCAAATCCCCACTGCAATGAGCAGGGACATCTTCCAGTAGACCAACTTGCTCAGAGGCCCATTCAACCTGACCTTGAATTTTCCCAGGGATGGGGCATCTACCACCTGTCTGGGCAACCTGTTCCAGTGTTTCAACATACTCATTGTAAAAAATGTAAATTCTCATATCTAATCTAAATTTACTCACTTTTACTTTAAGACCATTAGCCCTTGTCCTATGGCAACAGGCCCCACTAAGAAGTTTGTTTCCAGCTTTCTTATAAACCCCCTTTAAGAACTGAAAGGCCACTGTGAAGTCTCCCTGGGGCTGTCTCTTCTCCAGAATGAACAATCTGAACTGTCTCAGCCTTTCCTCATAGGAAAGGTGCTCCAACCCTCTAATGAACTTGGTGGCCTTCTTCAAACCCACTCCAACAGGTCCACATCTTCTCTGTGCTGGGGACCCCAGAGCTGGATGCAGCACTCCAGGTGGAGTGTCACCAGAGCAGAGCAGAGGGGCAGAATCACCTCCCTCACCCTGTTGGCCATGTATCTTTGGATGCAGCCCAGGACATGTTTGGCTTTCTGGCTGTGAGTGCAAATTTATGACTCATGTCCAGCCTTTCATCCACCAGCACTCCTGAGTCCCTCTCAGCAGGGCTGCTCTCAGTTCCTTCATCCCACAGCCTGTGTTGATACTGGGGATTGTCCTGACCTGGGTACAGCACCTTACACTGAGCCTTGTTGGGCCTCATGGGGTTCCCATGGGTCCACTGCTCCAGCTTCTCCAGGTCCCTCTGGATGGCATCCATCAGGTGCACCACACAGCTTTGTGTCACTTGCAAGCTTGCTCAGGGTGCACTCAATTTCTTTGTCTGTGTTACTGATGAAGACATTAAACAGTGCTGATCCCCACATGGACCCCTGAGGGATACCACTAGTCACTGCTTTCCATGAGGACATTGCTTTGTTGACCACTGAAATGCTTTATACCCCAAGTTCCCTGAATATGTTAATGGCTGCAGGTCAGTTTGTCTGCTGTTTGTGCTGTACACAGGACAGATGAGAGCCAGGTCTTTTGAAGTTCTTACGTAGCAAAGCACTAAGCACTAGGAACAACAGGATGTTTTTTGTGTTTGATTTTTTTTTTAAAGGTCACGTTTTAAAACTAAATTTAAAAGTAGAAGAAGAGATAGGAAAAAACATGGTTATTACAGCTCTTAATACAGAGTAAACCAGCAAATAACCTGCAATTTCTGCATCATTTTCTATAGGCAAAAGTGAATGTCTGTGGGTTCTGGACCAGACTTTTTGGACCTTTAA
>VZTR01017176.1:31822-48817 GCA_013400775.1 Chaetops frenatus
AGCTGGTGAGTTGCTGGGTTTTGGTTGGTTTTTAAAAAAAAACTAAATTATCATTGGCATCTGTGTCCACAGGCTGTGTTTTGATAGATGTCTGGATGGGAAGAATTTCTTTTTGGTAGAAATTTTGATTTGTTATGAGAATGCTAAGGATTCAAGATAAGGCTGAAAGAAGTCACAAGCTTTTTTTCCAGAAGAAAAATTGAAAAGGTAATATAAAATTCCCTCCCTCCTCTTCTTCCTCCAAAATAGAATTTAATACATTGTTAGGCTATAGGGTTTCCCCAAATCCCTAAGAAAGTTAGAAGGTTAAAGGACATGATTAATGTATTGTCAGCAAATAATACGAAGGGAAGTAAATTTGTACTATAGTTCATAAGAAATCCTTGTTGATCGACATAAAATAGGGTTAATATAGTCATAAATTATGTCTTATGTTCCTCATAACTGCTAGTGAAAACACTTCCAAATTGAAGCTGAATGCATCATGTAGAAAATTAAATGTCCAAATGACTATAAATCTTAAAACCAATTCTTTACTAAAAAAGAACAACCATATGCAAACCATGATGATCCAGAAAACAATACTGTTTAAGACACAAATAATTATAATAAAAAGAATGTATTGCAACTATTAAGTATAACAAGGCAATAAACTGGGAATACAAGACTGTTTAGCAGCATTAAAGCTATGAAGACAGATATTAGAAATGGGCAGTTTAAAAAATAACCTCAATTAAAATCAGGTAAGGAATACATAAAACTGATATATAGTTGAAACAACCCAAAACTAATTTAAGTTTAACTGGAGTTCACATCTGTGTAAAATACTGAACAACCTTGCAAGAGATGATTTACTTTCAGGTTCATAAACTTCTGAAGAAAATTTTCTTTTCCCTCTGTAATGTCGTCAGAGATTCAAGTATCAGGTATTTTCAAAAGTGTATCCTGGAAGATGAGAATCCTACAGCCATTTCCTAATAATTCCCTATGTAATTCCATCAGATGTTTTCAAATTAAAAAGCATATACTACTAAATAAGAAAATGTGTTTATAGGATGCCATTTGTTTTTCTCTTAAAAATTCCCCCTTAAAATGGAAACAAAAGTATTAGAAGTTCCCAGCATTGCTGTGAAAAGACATGCAAACCTGCCAGTACTGTCAGGTCACAAAGCAGGACATATTAGACTCACTGTTATCCAGCTGCAGAGCTGTCTCGAGTTTATTTGGCATTTGCCAATTCCAGGTGTAGCTGCTCTATGTCTGCAAATCTGCTAAATCCCTGCCCAAACAGCAGGACTGGTAAGTCTACACACGTAATCTATTTTTATTGCTTTACTGTCTACTAGATATTAAAAATTTTTGCTGGAATAGCTTACTTAGGATATTATCAAGTTACTGCTTAAATAATATGGAGAAGCCCCTTAGAACAGCAGAATATTACTTTTTAAACTTTTCTCTGCATCAGGTTTAGGATAGCTTTCTATTTTTTTTTAGGATAGTCGAAAATATTTTATCATAACAGGAAGAGTTTTTTCCCTGTACAAAAACTAGTGACTTCCAGTGTTTTCAAAAAGAAGGTTAAACATGCTCTTTGGGAATTCATGAAGAAGCCATTTCATCTGCACAGTTAGCAACATCTTTGCTCTATGCATTTAGAGCAAAGATAAATGAAAAACTTCAAAGAACATAATGTCATTCTATAAAGCAATTCCAACAAACCAGCTTACAGCTTCACATACTCACTGCTTTATTTTAAAAGCTGATGATAAAAATATCTTTCTTAACTAGTAATTTCTTTTTTTAAACACTCTGTGGGAATCTCCCATTTATGCCAGCAAATCAGCCACCATCACTGATCTTAGCGTGCCAGCAGCACATTTAGCACTGCTCATGGTCCCAGGGCACCTCCAATGTCATTGCAACAGCATTGCAATGCTGACCTGAGGAAGAACTTGAGGCATGTTATGAGAATTTTTTTAGATTAATACACACAATTGGAAACTGTGCTGTTTACAGATATCTTGGGGAAGAAAAAAAAAAAAAAGGAAACAGTCTGAGGGCAATGTCAGAAGTGATTTTGTTTTGTTTTGTTTTGAAAGCATCTATTTTTACAGTCCCTTTTACAACACTGATAAAGGAACACAAACTATCACTTTGGGGTGAAAAGTTATGCCTCCCCAGTGGTGTTGTTAAGTTCACACAGTGCTCTCAGATTACTTCTTGGGGGTGGGGGTTTAGTATTCTTATCACGACAAGAATCTGAGACCATCCCTTCTTAGCAAACTCTACAGGAACAAATGGTTCTGTGATAGCTACTATAACCTGACAGGTCCTGAAATAACAAAACTGCTTTATTTGGCGGAAAGCTGGATTTCTTGATGCTCCCATATCTACCAAGACACAATAAAGTTTCAAGCAATGATGTCCAGTTTTGTTACAGTACAGAAGGGATACTTCCTGGATACTATCACCCACTACACTTTGGAACAGAGCTATTTCAGTTTCCTTTACCAAAATCAAAGTTGCTATATAGGTAGGAGATTCGAATTTTTATATTCCCAGGCCCTTACAGAATCTGTTGCATAAATAGAACAAGATACAGGATGAAGGGAAATTTATGGTGATACAGCTGATCAAATGATTTTCTATTTAGAAAGGAAAAAGGCAACTCCACCCACCACACATATGGAAGAAGGACTGATAGACCCCACATCATCTGAGAAATGTCCAAACAGTGCCCAAACTGTAACTATAAATCGTAACTATTTTTATGCTTTTAACTTTACTACAAACCAAAGGTAAGCAATGCAGAAAGAGATCTTAATTTTCCCCCAAACTACTGAAGAAAACCCCAACACGTAACAGAATAAGATTAACAGATGAATTCATACCCATGTATAAAACTTCATGACTTAAGCATTAAGTGTTCAGCACAGCTGTGGCACTATACAACCCCCACAAGCACAATTCTGAAGTAATTCCTGTAGGGTAAGAGAATGCAGCTGCCTGTGCCAAAACACAATGAATTTGGTTTGATCAAGGATGCTAAAACTCAGGATGGAGTCTAGTTTTGAACAAGGGGAGGAAAAGCAGGTGCCTTTGAGTTGATGAATGAAGACTGACATCTTGTGCAGGGAGCATAATACCATACTTGCTACTTCTTAAATCCCTGTCCTGCTCTGTGCCTGGGCAATTGGCTACTTCCTGTATTTCTCTTGCATCTTTCTTGAGATTCTTAAAGTCTCATTAACAACCTTGAGACCTGTTTTTCAGGAGTGAAATGCGATCCTGTCCACGCTGTGGCTAAGAGCCAGGCTAGAAAGAACATAACAGGTGAATAGAGCTACTGCACTCTATTTGCCAAATCCTCCATGCCCTCAAACATTCACAAAGAAGTTTAGTTCCCCTGTGAGCTGAAAGTTAAGTCTGAAGGTCAATGTCCCTGTTCGTACTTTTGATCACAGCTCAGGAGTCCAGCAGGATTCTAGCAGCTGTGCAGGGTCAGGATGCAACCTTCCTCAGTTCCTTCTGTGACACACTACAATAGGCTGCAGCAGATTAGCAAGAAAAAACCCCTTAATTTAATAAGATGTCCAAGTTTTCTTGCATTTTTATGTTCTTTTGTAATTTTCCAGTAAAAAGGCTGATACCTACTACCTAAGTTTTTAAGGTTTTTTTTTTTTGTTTTACTACGTGTAGATTTTTAAAAAATAAATGGTTCTTTTTGTCAAGAAAGGTACACTGCATGCTTACTTAAACAATTCCACCAATTAACACACTTATTCTAAGCCTTAATTCTTAAATGTTATGGCAGAATAGTAAATTATTTTCCAATTTACTAGAGGGTACTAATTTATTTATCCTTAATTTATATCTGTTTTCTTTACAATGCAAATTAGAATCTTATTAAACTGCAGAAAAAACACAGCTTCAGAAACCACTTCTAGTCAGTGAGCCAGTTAATCACACTTACTTATAACAGAGAGACGGCATTTAACAGAATTTATTAAAACTTATTAGGCATGTAACACTATTTTCCTCACAAACACCTGTAGTTAACAGACTGAACCAACAGTTTTTATTCACTGTGTTCCACAATCTTTTAGTTATGAGATTTGAGTTTTCACTCTCGTTTTTTAAAAGAGTACACTAAAAGTGAAACAAGCTTTTAGGATTGTTGTCTTTCCTGTTATCTTACTAAAAGTTTATCAACTTTGAATGAAACAGTAATTGAACTGAAGCAAACTGCAATGAGAAAATAATTTCGTTGTATTTGCAGAAGGACAAGAGCTGTCCCAAGAAGACCAGTCGCTTCAAAACTCTGGGTCCAGGTGCTCAGCCAGTGTTATTTCTCACTTTAATAGTTTGGCTCTGCACAGGAGAAAGTAAGACTTTCTTAGATGAAGTATATGCATACTGGGCTCTACACTACAGTTTTTGAAACTTCCCAAATATTTCATATATACAAATGTAGAAGAAGCAATGGCTAATCATAGTGTGGCATTTTAATTATTTTGTTTGACGAAAACAAGGTCTTTCACTGCTTCAAATTTCCATACATTTATTTGAATAAATAAGGGAAAACACATTTGATGTATTTAAAAAATAATTTTATACTATACATTTTCATTAAATGCAAGTTCTGGTTTCTCAGTTCTTGTATTTGTTAATACTAGTTTAAGTAAAATATGAGGGTAGACAAAATATATGGAATTATTTCTCAAATAAAAGTGTTCTAGGACCAAAACCTTGGAATGAAATGTATTTCTAAGTGCAATTCACAACTTTCACAGTTCAGAAACTTTAACCAAAACTTGAGGATTTATGTAAGTAAAAGAAAAGCTAAAGAGAATTTGTACTTCTTTATCTACCAGAGATAGATGCCTATTAGCCTACAATACCTAACGAGAATGCCATGAGTTATTTATCAGTACAGCAGATTTTTTGGTATGCAGCTGTCTCATGACCATTGAGTAGCTTCAATTCCTCATGCTCAGTTATTTCACTTTACACTCCATTCCCAATCCTCCAGTCCTCCCCCTCTGTCTCAGCAACCTATAGCAATACCACCAGATCTTTTTTTACCTGGTCATTATCCACCCCAAAAAAACCAACAAACAAACAAAAAACCCCAACAACACCAAAACCACCCCCCCCCCCAAAAAAAAAAACAACCCCAAAACAACAGACTGATCTTAAATTGTCCCATGGGATCTTCTAGCTGGTGACTTCTCTCTAACCAGACAAGTCTCTCCCATAAACAAAACTCACTGTCCTTTTCCCATGAGCCAGTTCCTCTGACAGACTGGGTTTCTCATACTAAGCCCCTAAGTCAACCTACATTACAATGACTCGTGTTGTAAAAGCCTGTCTGAAATAGAAATAGGTTTGATGCCCTGCATTTCCTTGCCTACAGAATAAGTTATCAAAAAAGATATCAGTAGTAATTGGTATTGAGAAACCGTTGCATTTTAATCCAAAACATCTGGCCATCAATTAATTCTTCTTGCCTGCCCTCTCTTTGTGCTTCCTTCTGGCCCCCTCCCTCCATGGTTCAGACTGACATTAAAATACACCAAATCTAGTGGGTGCAAATACCAAGCTTTGATTGACAGATGCCACTTGCAATGAAACACCTCCTGCTGTACCTAATACAGCAAGGTCATTCATTTTTCTCAGTTAGAAGACAACAAGTACTATGATTTGATCAGATACTGAGGAAACTGGTTCACCAAATGGGCATTCTGGTATTTCTAACTATCTAAGATACCTATCTAAAACTCTGCTTTGACAGCTTTCTGACAGACCTTAAGAAATGGATGGTTTTGTTTGTTTCATGCTCCTCAATTTCCAGACAATCCAAATTAAACACAGGGAGAATGTGATACCTCCTGCATGCCTACATGTGAAAATAGATGTGAGCAAAGATGCGGGAAAATTAATCCCAGCAGTGAATATGGATTTGTTTCCCAAGTAGAAAGGAATTCACAGCTTTGAATAAATGAATGAAATTAAATAATGATAAAAACTAATCCTCTTGGCCAATATAAATTATTCCATGAAACAAACAGATGGAATTATAAGGAGGAAACCAAACTCTTCTTTTAAGTCTTAAAACCAAAATTGCTTCTGTTGTCTTGGATCTGACTTAAGTTTTATTAAAGGTCAATGAACATTGGAAAATATATTGCTAAATACTGTACTCAATGGATAAAAAAAGAAAAAGGAAGGTTTGGCTTTATTGTCCATAACACATCACACAATGAGCTCACCAAAGTTACCAGCTGGGGCCTCACAAACCACATTGACCAAATAAGGCAAAAGGATTTGTGCCTGGAATCCTTTCCCAGTTACCTCACCCGGCTTCTGCTCGCCTTGCTACAATAATTGGAGAGGTCATTTTTTTAAACTCAGATGGAGTAAATCAACAGGCTGTCCAATGCAAAGCTGGGTTTGTGTAGTCTCTGGAGAGAACTCAGCTTTATTTAAACTGAGTGTGTACAGAAAAGGAATAACTGAAATATATGCAATAAAAACAGAAGAGCAAGTAGTATAAATCAAGAAGAGCAAGTGATGTAGGTTTATATATTGCTGGTTAGATTATAAACACTAATGTTTTATGTAGAATGTTTCTCAAATTTGTTGGGTACCTTCAGGTTTTTGAAGAGCATGTGAAGAATTGGTCTTTTATGTTATTCTTGTGATGCTCCAAAACCACTTGAACTTTGCACTCTGAGTTTATACTGTCCTTGTATTTAAAATATAGCTTTGTAACATCAACAGGATATATTTTATCCTCCATATTCTCTTTAATTTCTGTGACCTTATTTTTTTCCTAAACTCATTATACTTCTGAAGTAAAAATGAAATATTCTCATTCTCTGTATTAAAAACACCTATAGGATATTCATCATGGTAGCAAAAATCTTGTGAAGTTACTTATTATTAAAATAAAATGGTGATTCTCATAATTGATAACATTTTCTCCTTTTTTCCCTTGGGAGGTAGGGTTTGCTTGTATTTATTTGCAACTGAATTTCATCTGGTGTTTCATAAAAGAAAGAAAAAAAGCCCTGAAATCACTTTTAAGTACTCTCTCACATAATTCTTCCCCCCGCAAAATCTGACAGTAGTACCTAATATAATTTCCTGCTATGTATATTGGTAATAGAATAGTATTTTTCTTCCACAAAATTTGGAAACACAGCTTAACAGGGTACTAAAATTTATAATTTCAAAGTCTGATAAGAAGACAGATTTCTACACCCAACAGCTGCTTGCATTTCTAGCTACTGCTAACATTGCCAATGCTAAAGGCATACCAGTCTCATGCTTCTATACCTAATCTCTTTGAATGTTTGTCCATAAGATGTTAGGATGCAAAATAATTGTAAAGTGACAGCTCTAGAAATATGACATTATCATCAGGTATCATGTGGAATTTACACCCTCCACAGAATCACAAAATCACAGAATATGCTAAGTTGGAAGGGACCCAAAGGGATCATTGAGTCCAACTCCTGGCCCTGCGCAAGACCATCCCCAAGAGTCACACCATGTGTCTGAGAGTGTTGTCCAAAAACTTGATGTCAGGCTGGTGCTGTGACCACTTCCCTGGAAAGACTGTTCCAGTGCCCAATCACCCTGTAGTGAAATCGTTTTTAAATATCCAACCTAAAACTCCTTCGACTGAGCTTCGGTCACTTAGGTCCTGTCACTGGTCACCACAGACGAGAGATCAGTGTCTGCCCCTCTGCTTCCCCTCATGAGGAAGCTCCAGACTGTGATGAAGTCTCCCCTCAGTCTCCTCCAGGCTGAACAGAGAGAGTGATCTCAGTATCCCCTTGTATGGGTTCCCCTCCAGACCCCTCATCACCTTCATAGCCATCCTTTGGACAGTGTCTAATAGTTTAATATCCTCCTTATATTGTGGCACCCAGAATCGTCCCCAGCACCTGAGGTGAGGCCACCCCAGTGCAGAGCAGAGCGGGACAATCCCCTCCCTTACCTGGCTGGTGATGCTGTGCCTGATGCACCCCAGGACAGGGTTGGCCCTCCTGGCTGCCAGGGCACTCCAGACTCATGTTCAACTTGCCATTGACCAGGACCCCCAGGTCCCTTTCTGCAGCACTGCTCTCCAGCATCTCATTCCCCAGTCTGTCCATACATCCAGGGCTGCCCCATCCCAGCTGCAGAATAGAGCACTTTCCCTTCTTCAACTTCATCTGGTTGGTGATTGTCCAGTCCTCTAATCTGTCAAGGTCTCTCTGAAGGGCCTCTGTGTCTTTGAGGGAGTCAAGAGCTCCTCCCAGTTTTGTACCATCTGCAAACTTGCTTCGTATCCCTTCCAGTCCTGTGTCCAAGTAATATAGGAAGATGTTGAAGAGCACAGGACAGAGAATGGAGGTCTGTGGAACCCCACTAGTGACAGGTTGCCAGTCTGATGTCACCTCATTCACTAACACAGTTAGCGCCCAAACCATCAGCCAATTGTCACCCATAGCATGATGTGTCTATTCAGCTGAATGCTGGACATTTTGTCCAGAAGGATCCTGTGACAGTATGGAAAGATTACATCAGCTGGCTTCCCTTTATCAACTAGGTGGGTTAGCTTGTCATAAAATGAAATCAGGTTTGACGAGCAAGACTTTCCCCTCATGAAGGCATGTTGGTTGTCACCAATGACTGTGTTTTCTGTCAGGTGTTTCTCAATTCCTCCCAGAATCATCATCTCCATATCTTTACCAGGCACTGAAGCAAGACTAACAGGCCTGTGGTTTTCAGGTACCTCCTTGCCCTTCATGAAAACTGGGACAACCTTCACCAGCTTCCAGGCAGCTGGACATCTCTGGCTTCTCTTCAGAGAGTAACATGTATACAGAAATGTTTTGGGGTTTTGGGCAGGAGAGGGATGACAGAGAAACAGAAGCAAGTTTGGATTTGATATGAATACTGTTATACACACGGTTGTAGACTAACACTACAGGAAAAAAAAACACCTCACACCTGCTGTGGACCTGGTAAGGTGCATTCAACTGATGTGTCTAAAAAAGACCACAAATAAAAAGTGACATCCTCCGTCTTCTGTGAAACTTGCTGCTGAAATCCATACAAGAAAACATCTATATCTTTTGTTTGACTAACAGCACAAATCATCCCAGAGGAGTTCAAAGCGCCAAATCTCTGCAAACCTTCATTAACTGTAGACAAATAACCAGCAAGCTGAACTCATTCTGTATTTATAAGAGTTCATAAATGCTCAAGGACTGATCCCAGCAAACTGAAGTAGAGGTAAGCAATCAGACCATGTTCTCCACTTTACCAATAATGGGTTTCACAAAGCCCAGATTTCTACTCTATTTCATATGGGTCTCATTATTCCTAGATCATACATTGCTATTTTGTAATTACTAGAAAAACAATACTGAATGTAATTAAGCTCTGACTTTTTTGTGTTGATACTGTTTAGTTAAAGGCCAACTGTAATTGCTTTCACTGATAAAAATCAATTTGAAGGCAAATATATCACACTTGGTTATGACGCTGTTCTGAATCTCTCATTTCTGAGCTTGGCAGGTGAACTTCATGTGCAGTGCTAGAAAATATGTTTGTTTGACATTTTATAAAACAATGACCTGGGAGAGCTCTCTTTAGGGTATCCATGTGTCAAGCCAAGTATCCTGGACTCTCCAAAACATACAGCACTGCATAATAAAGTGCATTAGACACTGGAATAAGAGTTAGCTGAGCCAGGCTCCCTCCTGAACTAATTCTGTACACTGTAGTGTGACCACAGACAAATCAAAACAACAACTGTAAGAGGAGCAGATGCCCATACTTTACATGGAAGAGATATGGAAAAGAAACCAGCCATTGTGATACACCAGAGAGGACTCAACCTGTCCTGTAGTGCCCTGCCTTTAACGTTCTTGATGATACAAAAAACAAAGGAATCATCTTCAATTAGATCATTAGTATGTGTTGACATCTACTGAGTGACATATTCAAAGGAAACCTGAGTGTCTTATAGAGTTATGCAGACAGTCCTGTGAACCACCTATGGATTGTCTGTCATGCAGCAAGACAGTCAGTAGCATGGTCTGTTGAGCTTTCAAGTAGAGTGCTCTGAAGAATTATATCCCTTAAACTATGAGAATACGAAATCAAACAGTACTACAACGAACTGAATGACACTACTAAAACCTACTGAAAACTAAGAATGATTTTGTGCTGGGATTAAATGCTGATTCGTGCAGCATGGTAAATATAGCCCTGCATCTCACAGCAGCAAAGGGGTGGGACAGGAGAAGAATGTAGTGGTACACAAAAACATATCAAGTGAAAGGGTAAAGAACACCCACTTCAGAGAAATCTGACCTCAAGTTCACAGTAAGAATTCTTCACAAACATCTACTTAGTTCCTGTGTGGAAGCAGTCCCATCTGTTTGCTACACAAATTCACAACAGCAGTACAAGAAGTATAAACCTTTGGTGTCTCTTTCCAATAGCTCTGTTCTTCTGAGTTTCTTTGGGTACAGCACGAGCACAACCTCACCTGCAACATCAGAGAGCCTTTTTTTTGTACTCATTTAACCTTAGAAATGGAATGTTTACCAGAAATTCTTATGAGCACTAATATAAGATGCAAAATGCTTCAGAACTGTTGTATTTATGCAACAGAAGGAACTGTCACTAACCATAACCTCTGACTGATTACCACAGCCTCTATGCATAGCCCAGAGACTGTGATCAAAGCAGTCATTGAAAGCCACTCAAGAATTCAGGATCAGACTGAAAACAGCTCTTCTAAACTAACAGTTTATTCCAACATATTTTTCCCCAGTATATATGATTTCCTGAGCTGACTACTGAACCCTGATATAGATAACCTGCATTGTCTATCATACAGATGAACCAGATAAAATTACCAACTGGAGCACTATCTATCATGGGAAAATCTCTGGAGAATATTAAGATGAATACTCTGGCAAAATGAACATGAACCACTGCACTTTATCAGCCATGTAAAGAAGAGACGGAAAGCAGAGGCAGAGATAATTCTGAAACTATCTTTTGTCTTTATACAATGTCTGCTTGAGGGACTCATAGCAGCTGTTTGAATGCTCCCTGTGGTTCTGGGTTAACCCAAGATGCAGCATAATGTAAATGCAGACATCAGAAGATCAACACAATGCCATATGGTAGGAATGTGCAACAGTAGCAAGAGCTGTGCTCTATGCATATTATCAGTCTTTAAGCTCCATTTCTAAATTGTCTCCTCCTCTGAAGGAAAGAATTTAGTATAATTTACTAACATATTAATGAGGATGGCACCAAGTCTGTTTGAATACAAAAGGCCCATTTTCAGTCCTGCCTTCAAAACGCACTGATAAACTCAAATAAACACGAAATAAAAACAGCTCCAGCCACTTACTTTTGCTGCTCCTATTTGCTCTTTTCGAAACTTCTCCAGTGGTGCTATTAGCACGTCATTAGCATTCTGGATCTGCAAAGTTAAACATAAAGGGTATCTTTTTAATACAGAGTATTTGCAGAAAGCGGAGTCACTGTAACTCTGCCAATCTGCAAGATTGAAAAATGCATGTCCAAAACATTCTGGTAAGAGCATTTTGGGTAGAAGGTAAATAATTACATTTTCTGTACATGAAGCATACAACACACATGTACAGTAGTCTACTATGGAACATTTTTTATGAATAACTAAAGCAATTGTAATGAAAGATGCATTAATTTTCTCTCCAATATATAGAAGGTTTTCTGGTACTTTACTTCCATTTCTTGCATCTTGTTTAAAACCGTAATAGAAAAAGAAAACTTTCAGGAACATGTTTTGGCAGAACAATGAAGACAAACACATGATTACTGACAGCACTGACTAAAAAAGTCTGTGTTTACAGAATCTGAAACTTTGACAGCTGAATCTTTTCAGCTATCTCTTTGGATTACATACCTAGGTAGACTGAACAGAAGAGACTGAGGCAGATAACTCTAAAAAGAAAAGTGGGCAGTTAAAAGAAATACTCTAGATTGGGTTCCTTTACTTTCCTACTTTTTAAACTAATTTGAGATGTCCTGCAGCTATTTTTATCCCTTTAACCTAAACCAGAATTCTTAATGAAACACAGTTTTCCTCTCATGGCCTCTGTTTATTTAGTGTAAATCCAGTCCTGGGAACCCCTCCCTGAAACCCATTCCCAGCAGCAGTCTGCAGTCATTTGGGACTGGAAACATACATGCAGCAGAAGCCAAAGGGCAGCCAAGCCACCATGCCACTCACCAAGGAAAGGTAGCATAATTTCCCCATGTGCCTTTTAGGGACAGGAAGAATAACCAATTAAATTGACTTTACTGATGAAAATCAGAGAAACTAAAAACTCTCAACATGTCAGAAATAGAGTACAATATAGCACATTACAATATTCTATTTTACTGACTACAGGCAAAACTCTGGGTTTTCTTCACAAATAGCTTTTTTTTCTCCTCACCAGTACAGTCTTTATCAATACTCCTCATTTGGGCTTTGGCAGGTTTACAGGTCTGGGCAAAGCCAACATGTACCTCAGCCAAATGTGAATGAATACAGTTCTTGTGGTTCTTCCATAACAGTAATTGGTAAGTTACATTGTCAGTTGAGCACAAAAACTTCCCAAAAGGCTGTAATAAAAACCATACAGAATAAACCCATTAAAATAAAAACACACTTTCTTTCTGCCCAAACCTAATATTACAATTCGAAAGACCACAGAAACACTACATCTCTTAGCAGGGCAAAGTTTTAGGAGAAGCTGAGACTCTCTTTGACACCTCTGTGAAGTGAAGTCCAAGACAGCAACGGCAACACTGGAATGCTCAGTGATACCATGATCAAAACGTGCTACATTTAAAAATGAAAATCAGGCACAGAGGATGAATGTTTTCATTGCATTCAACACCCTCCATCAGTTCCACTGGACCAGACTACAAAGCTACGTAACTCTCCAGTTGGATGCTTCCCAATATAGATTTCTAGCCCTCATCCAGCAATGTAACCAAGACTCAACACTTTTTACAAGGCAAAGTGCATGCACTTAGCCAAAGATAATTTCAATCCCGAGGATCACTAAAGCAGATTGCCACCAGTGCAAAACTTAAATTACTTGCCTACTACCAAGCAAAATTTCAGTGCATATGCCTGGATGCAGCAGCTAAAAGTTTTTCTAGCTCAGAGAGCATGTGTATGGCTTTAAGCAACACACAAAGAAATCACAGATGATTGCTGGAGTCACTGTTATGGGAATGTAGATGCAATATATATTTTTTTTTTTTTTTCACATCTCAAACTAAGTTTTTCTCTGCCCTTTAAATTTATTGCTAAATATGTCACAGTTCAATTAAGGGAGACATGTATATTATTAAGTAGTTACTTCTGATACCAGCAATCACTACTAGTCCTGTTGCTAGTCATTGTCAGTCAAACTCACCTCATACAGAGCCGAATGGCCCCTCCCTTGACGCAATGCTACCATTGTCATGCAGCCTCCATGCCACACCAGGAGACCTCGCTGCATATATTGTCCTTTTGACAACATTAAAGTGACTGAAATACAACTCCTACCCCTCTCATTCAAAGCTGCTGCAAAGCAGGTGAAGTATCTTGGAAAAAGAGAACCCTGCTTCAAACACCATGGAAGAACATACACATAAGAACCATACAGAACTGAGAGGATTCATCTGAGAAGGAAGTAGCCTTGCAGGGCTGAAGCACAGTGTTATTATTCCCACTGTGATACATGAAGTGGGAATGGACAGCAGGCATTGCCAGGCTTTTATTCAGACAGGGTCTGTGCCTCTGAATAGATCTGCTGAGCCACATAAACAACACACTGCAAGCTCATCTGTGGGCTGAAAGGTTCTACTGACAAGAGCTCTGTTGTGACAATTCATCTCCCAGCAAAATTAGGAGCTAAACAAGAAATAGGCTTTGGTTTTGGGGAGGCAGAATGTGGCAGCAAAGGACCTAAGAAAATCCCAGCCGGATGCATTTCAACAGCCACTATTACAAGATTCAGAGTACTCCACTGTGTAAAGACTTCCATCAATTTTCACCAGGTTGTGCCTACATTTTGGAAACTGAAAATTGTAGAAAAAGAAGAAATTTTGCCTTACATATTCACTTATTAATTTCTCTTCTTTGTCAATTACTATCATTGCAACTACCTTACAGTTTCCTTCTTAAGGGTTATAAATCAGTATACAGCCCACCCCCTGCCCCCACCCCTCCCCCTACTCTTCTGTGTCCACTTCAAAGTAGCAATCCAATACTCCCACAGCCATTTCTGTGGAAATCTGATTGCTTAGATAATCTGAAATTTTCACTGTGTGGTCTGAATAGAGTAGTTTTTTTCCTGCCAAGATGATAATCCCTCTCCTACTCAGTTATTGTGCTAGGTTGAAATCAGGGACACTTGGAACAGGCAAACAATGTCAAAAAGACTGTAACAGTTTTTGTAAACATCAACTTCAAAAATCCAGGTTGGGTTTAAAATATGCATTTTACCCGTCCAAGCTTATTTGGATTAGTCACACCTTTAGGGAAGTTACATTTTTTTGGTTTAATAGTACTGAATGTTACACAGTTCCAGTGTTCAGCATGGTTAATATGTGGCAGTCAATCAAATTATGTGATTGTTTCTCTTGTTTGGCAAAAGCAATGGTCTTTTTCCAGAAAAAGAAAAGAAAAAGCATAGCACAATTTTAATTTACTGACAGTTCATCAGTCTTTTTTTAATTACGATGCTAGGTAAGTATTAGCAGACATAATACAAGACTATTACTTTGACATTTGAGAGAGCTATATTAGATACAGTAATAAAGAAACAGATTTTCCTAAACTAAAAATCTTATTCAGATTTTTACCTTTGGTATATATAATTCCAATTAGTTATAGTTAACTTTACTTGTTGATAAAATCACCATTGAAATAAGTACCACTAAAACCACCCAGAACTTGTAAAATATATTTGAAAAAGAAGCATTTAAAAATTCAAAATACTTTTTCTAAGACAGTTTGGATAACTTATGAAGTTGGTCATTGTTTGCATAACTGCAACACTTCAGTACACTCTGACAGTCTTTTAGACAACATGGTGAAGCCACTCACATTCTCTCTTCTGATTCGTGATCATCTACTTTTTCCAACCTACCCTCCTTCCCTCCAGAAGTTAGCTGTGAAATTGAATTTATGCACCAATAATGAGATTAAATTGTGGTTTTCGCACACCACAGAGAAACTCCACATCTATACTTGAAGACATTTTGGGCTAGCAATTTTTTTTTCTTTTTTTACTGAAACTTTTAGTAAACTTATTTTAACTTTTTTTTACTATTTTTTTCAGTCATTAGAATAAAGAACATTAAGAGAATCATAGTTATTATACAGTGTTAGAAAGGGAAGAATAAATTTATTGCAAACATATCTGAACATCTCCATTTCTAGATTTTCTTAAATTCAAGTCAACATTAAATTTTTAAATGGGTTTTCTAATTGGTTTTCTGATCCTTCTGAATTTGGGAGAGTGAATGATATACAGCCTGTACCTGCAGCGTTCTTCTTCTTTTCTACTTAAGCTGAAAGAGGGTAGATAAATATTTACATGGAAAGAGGGTAGATTTTGATTAGATATTAGAAGGAAATCCTTTACTGTGAGGGTGGTGAGACGCTGGCATGGGTTGCCCATAGAAGTTGTGGATGCCCCATCCCTGGAAGTGTTCAAGTCCAGGTTGGATGGGCCTTTGAGAAACTTGGTCTAGTGGAAGGTGTCCCTGCCCATGGCAGAGAGTAGGAGTTGGATGATCTTAAAGGTCCCTTCCAACCCAAACCAATCCATAATTCTACTTTGGTAGAACAAGTGGATATAAACAGAAATTTACCTAAAAACACTGATGCAGCTGCAAATTAATTTTTCAATATTAACAACATGGACACAGACATTTTAAGCCCTGAATTGTTTTGTAGGCTTTTATCTTCATGCTAGGTATCTTCAGTGCTGAATTGCAGCAACAAAAATAGTCAATACCTTTAGAACTTTGTATTTTCATCTGTAGGGATAAGGACTAAGTAGGTCACAGAAAGAACTGAGTTAAGTTACCAACTGCCAGGAGACAGCAATAAATTAAATGAGGCACATTTGAAGTAACAGAATTAGGAATTATATTAAACTTATCTGAATGATAGCAAAACACTTTAACTTTTGGGTTTATATAGTGTATCTTGGAAATACATTTTTTGTTCCAAAATATGCTGTGAGTACTTTTCATGGCAACACAGCACATGATATATAGAACTCATTTCCCTAAAATACTGAATGACTCACAAATTCTGAATGCTGAAAAATACTAACATTTTTCATGTCAGTATAAGACTTCCAGAAAACACAAATTAAATTCATTCAAAAGGGGCAACAAATATCAATCATAGCTAATATATGCATAGTAATGCATTTCTAATTTAGAAAAATATTGCTCTATGAGACAAAAAGACATAATTGAATTTTACATCTTTGCCCCAATTCCTAACATATGATCAAAAACCTCTTCTTTCTGTGACCTACAAAAACCTCTTCTTTCAGTCTGAGGCCTGTATCAACTGCTCCTAATCAATGCAACTTCAAATACAACAGTTGAGACCAAATACAGATAATCAGGCATTTGTATAACTTATGTATCAAATTGCGTGCTATAAAGAATATAAACATGCCATGATAAAATACAAGTCATGTATTTGACAGTTTCTGCTTTAAAAATTTAAAAATGTAAATATTACACAAAGTTAATACTGTGAATTTCAGTACCTGTAACTACTTGACCTTAGCAAGACAAATATTTTTACAGCTTTGTACAGAAAACTCTACACACAGACAAATCACATACTTAGAAAACAAAAACAAATAATATATTTGAAGTTTATCTTAATCCCTCTCACCTTTACAAAAAAAA
>VZTR01017176.1:52787-67499 GCA_013400775.1 Chaetops frenatus
GCCTGTGCCTTTGAGACCATGCTGTACTAACACTGGCTAACTTGCTCAAGGACCAAGGAACAACAGAGAAGTATTAACTCTAAGGACTGGCATTAAGAGAAGAGAGAAAAAATACTTTTGAGTTCAAGTAACAGCTATCTCACAAAATCTGGAACTTCACGTGTCCCCTAATAAATCAGTTCACGCACTGTCAGCTGTAAGATCTGACAGGACATTATCATCTCAGTGACAATACCAGCATAAAGAGTCTCAATGACTTACCGGGCAATTAACTCAGTCACTTAACATTAGATATCCATGGTCTCTGGACTTGATACAGCCACATAAGCTTCCCTTCCCAACCAACGGGGAGAAACAAGCACAGGATGCCCGTGATCCATTCAGACAAGTTACATCACATCATGAAATTGCCAGGTTGTCTGCAATCAAACTCAAGTTTGCTAATCTGCTTACATGGAGGTAATTCTGTATAGATGTATAAAGGCTTAATACAACACTATTTAGATGTTGTCAAAAGAAAGCAAACAAATGTCTGGGCCACTGGGCTGGAAGTCTGCTTTCCCTCAGAGATACTGCAAATCCATTTAAAGTTTTCCATGGTAAGCCAAAGAAATCTGGGACTGGGTAAGATTTGATTTTCATTCACCAGAAAGCAGCTGCATTCAACAGAGACAGCAAAAACACTATAGAATTACAGGATTCAGTAAAGGTTACTGTCCCACTAACTACACAGTCTAAGGTACACTTACCAAGGTGTAACTACAAACAGAAGAATTACAAATGCAGTCATATTCCCAAACTGATGAAGAATAAATTAACAAATCACTGCAACCAATGAAATACTGTAACAAATCACTTGTTGTTTCAGAGTTAAAAGAAAAAACAGTCAAATTTTAACTCTATCGTCATGCTAAATAGGGATCGTGTAAGTTAGATTTTATTATATTAGGTCATAAAAAATATGGCTTAGTCTAATCCCAACATGAAATAATATTTTTATGCCTCTTAATTTCCTTTTATTGAATTAATTTCTAGCATAGTTATTACATTTATCACCAACCGATTACATGTGGAGTGCTGAAACAAGTGATCAAAACTTCTCATCTGATCTAGGTTATTTTTCCTGTCAAAATCCAAACTTGTCATTGCACATCACTTCTCTTTGAGAGGGAACTTCATTCAGCCTCAGAAATAACCATTCTGCCCTCCATCCCCTGGCAGCATGCTGCCGCAGCATGCTGCCTCCACTAGTCACAATTCCTGTCATTCACAGGTATTAAGACACCAGGTTCACCAGTTGACTCTGGAATGTGGCAGTTAATTGGTGTGTGACAGAGACAGGGCTCACACAGGGAGCTCACTGAAGCTGAACATGTAAACCAACAATGAAAAAAAAGGATTATCAGAAACCAGAAGTTCCTACCATCTGACTCTAGTCAGTCAGTGCTGCTCCAGAACCATCTTACGCTATCCACTGGTAATAACTTATAGAAGCACATCAGAAATTTCGAAAGGAACAAATATTTAACAGAACCATACAAGATCCAGCACGTCTTACAGATGACTTCAAGGATCTTATAACTATTTTTCTTACTGGTTTGTTCATCTCTTCATGAAATGCAACCATAAGAAATAATTCTCAGTAACTGCAAGACTGGACTCTGTAGATATTGCTCAGTGAGTGACAAGATATGTAAGGAAGGGTAAAAATGAACTTAGATGAGAATACTTGCAACATGAATTTACAGCACCAAGTTTCAAATGCATCTCAATAGTTCTTGTTTTGCATAATAATGTAGATTACTTATGACTAGACTTATCATTGCAGGCAAAAGAAAGTAAAGGTTGCAACAAGATTTCCATCTATTAAAAGTTTTTAAAGATGCAAAAATGGTGTTTGGCATGTTTAGATAAAGTATATTATCAACACATTTATTTAATACTTCTTTTTAATGCTATTTCCTTTTAATTATGGTATTCACCTAATGTATTCATTGCCTGTGATTTCTCTAGAGGGAAAAGCCAAATACTCATCCCATCTGTTTTAAATTCCACATTTGAGAATTTGCAGTAAGCTTAATACATTTTTGTTGCCTTATGAAGAGCACATATCATTATATTTAAACTCCCAGAACTGTTGTTATTTTACATCAGTTAAGTTTTAATGTCTGTATGCTAATCTGTTTTGGTCATAAACACAAGATTCTTGGGCATTGTTGGATCACTAATACTTCAAGCACGACTTTAAGCAGCACCAAGAAGGAGCTACTCAATTCTTACCATTTGTATGTGGAACGCATATTGCATTTATAATCGTCCTCCACTAAATGGTTTGGTTTGGCAAACCACATTTACTTTACATTTTAAAAGCTGATGCTCAAGTTGTTCTACTGAGAAAGTGCAGCAGATCCATATTATCAATCACTCCAAGTAGCAGTAAAGTCAGAGCCTACAAACTTGCCACATGCTCACTGCAAAAACTGTCTCTGATAACACATAGTGGCGATGAGACACCTAATACATTTTATGGACAGCCTTAAAAATTATTTACACTGTATAATACAATGCCATCTGCCTACAGAAAGCAGATTTGTTTGAGGAGGAATATTAGATGCCTTTCAAGTGATGGGAACTGCTGAAGTGAAATTGCTACAAATACCTTTATGTCAATTCTGATTTACATCTTCAAGATGCACAAAGCAAAGGCTTAAGAAAATAATGGATTACTGAAAACAGTCACATACATGGGCCATGTAAAATGATAGATATTCTCTTATTTTCTCATAATTCTTTTTTTTACTGCAAATCTCAAAAAACTGCTGAATTTAATTTTCTTTAGGTAGATGAATGATTACAAGTTAAATACCTCAATTATTTGACTCAAATAAGACCAAATTGTATCTTTTCCTGCTACCATCATATTTAACAGGTTTTTATAAACTTAGATTACAACAGGAAAACCATGTGATGATAACCTTTAAAAAGATCTTTAAATTTTTACCAGACATTTAAAATATATTAATTTTTTAAATAATCACACCAAAAATTTACATTTATAGCATCTTTTAAAATAAGAGATTACATAAAAAATTGCAGTACTTTCAGATGTTATGAACTACAAATAATACCAATGTAAGTGCAAACAGCCTTTGGGAAATGCAACATTAAGTATTTTACAAGACAAACATGGAAATGGAGAAATAAAAACCAGCAGTTGATAAAAATTCCGAGAAATAAAAAGGAGAGTGTGTTAGTAATCCCTAATAGTCTCAAGAAATTGAATGCCCAATGCCAGTACCAAGACAAAAAAATCCAGCTGAATTATTAAAGGGCATGGATAGTTTTATGAATATTAATAAACACACACTAGTTGCATGTGTTAAATTAAAAGAAATCAGATCTTAGCTTTTAAAGCATTCAGAGCAAGCATGTAACTTGTGTGTCATGTCCCACTCACAGCATACAAAATGGCAAAGGAGTCCTGTGTTCGTTGAAACGCTGGATAGTCCCCAGAAGAAACAGCTGTGTACAAAAGGGGCCCAAACAAGGGGCCCCAATTCAGAAAAGTTATTCTTTATAATGTAATTGAAGTGGTAAGGGTAAAAATTCAAACATTAATATAATACAAAACTTACTAATTCTAAATTTTAACTTCTCCCCTTCCCTTTGGCAGCCTGAATAAAATAACAAAAGTAATTCCACAGCTCTTCTCGTGTGTGCAGTCTCTATCCCAAATGTCAAACACTGTATCAAGTATTACAAGTACTGAATAAAGATGTAAATACTGGCATTTGTAAATTAGGCTTCATGGGGAAATTAAGATGCAAAGAATGGTACCAAGGGAATTGTCCAGACATGGGTTTAACAATGCTGCTCCTGCCCTCCCACAGTAACTTTTAACAAAATTGACTTCATTCCTCTCACGATGTCCCTTGCCAAGAAATGGATTTGAATAAAAGGCCCTCATTAGCAATAAAAGTTTGGAGGGAGGTGCCGCTTGAAATTTGCTTTGCTGAAGTGCACGCTGAACTACTAACAGTGTCTGCACAAGCCAATCCCTGCCTGCTGGTCCTACTGTGTCAGCTGCTGCTCCCAGGTTCTTCAACAGCAACAGAGGAATAAACCTGTAGCATCCATGCTTGTATCATCCTGAGAGTGACGCTTAGAATGTCATCCTTCTCTACCAACTGTGAATCTCACAGAGACTATTCAGACCTCCTCAGCTCCCAGTGAGGCTCTGCAATGTGCTCTGGGAGATGGTATGTGAAAGCTGACAGAATTATGCAAGGAGAATTAATGCTCAAATCCTTTCTACCCTGTTAGCTCCTGAGCAAAATTTAAGGTGTTGATGAGTCTTAAATGCAGTGGTTATGTGCAGGAAAGTAGCAGATTTATTTACAGTTGCTCAGAAAACTCTGCTGCTATTGAGAGGGCTACTACCTTAGTGACAGCATAAAATATTTAAGCTTTGCTACTGACAGCACCACTGAACCAATCGGAAAACGAAGAATGTCATACATCTCAAGCAACTTATGGATCAACAGAATCATAAACTAAATACCTATAACAATACCTTTATTAAGCAACCTTTAATTCATGTTTTCAGGCCACAGCTGCACATCTAAAATAGGGTGCCTAGACAAATTTTAAGAAATTTTTCTTATGGGACAGTTCTAAACACTGAGTTTTGAACAAACATGACAAGCTATAGTCCTAGCTCCATGGTTTAGTAATCTTTAACAGCTGGAGGGTTCATACAGCATGGACTACCCTTCTTGTAAATAACACAGCTCCCTCATGCTGTGTGCTGAATGCAAAAAGCAAAATTCAAGATTCCTAACATTCAAAAATAATACCAAAACTGGGACACCTGAAACCATCATGAAAATACCAAATGTGCCTGAGCAGTGCTTACTGAAGGACTTGCCATCACTCCTTCAGCTTAGCTACTAAGAGTCAATGTCAAAAATTTGAAGGACAAGACATTTAAATTTCATCAACTGGGAGGAGGGACTCCAATATTGACACACTGAATACACAGAAGAAAGAGATCACTTGAAAACAGAAAAAACTTGGCAAACTCAAAGATATTTAAAACCAGACTCTAAGATATTTTGATCCACTAGAAAACTCTCACATTAATATATTTTGAAAAATGCCTATTCTAGGTATTGATAAGAAAAGTTATAAGTTCAGAAAAAAAGTCACAAGAAGTGCCTCATCTTCAGTGTGTTCAGAAGTTAGAAGCCAAAAGGCATGAACTGGTTTTTCACTCCCTTGCTTGATGTGTGGGTTTAAGCAGACTTACTCTAATGAAATGTTAGCTATTACCAAACACATTTTCCTGAGCAGGCACCGAGCACACTGATGTCCAGCAACTTCCCAAAAGAGCAGGAGCAGTGGGTAAATGCTACAGAGAACCTGCTAGCTCATAAGCACCCACACACTACATGCATTGATCACTGTAAGATAAAATTCAAATACAGAAAGCACTGTACATCGAGGCATGCGCTCCAGTATTTTTCATTTATGTGAAAAAATACTCACATGTTGCCCCTACAGTAGTTTTTAAAGGATTAAGAGAAAAAACAGTGGTCAGTAAATCAAAATGGAAAGGGGAAAGACCCAACTGACTTTTGAGCCTTGTAAGTTATCATAAAAGCCCGCGAGAAGATAATATACTGGGACAAATTCAGTGCACCTCCACTCCATTTTTGTATCTCCTCCTGTGCTTTCATTTGTTTTCAGGATATGCTAGTGCTTTCTTTTCCCTCAAAATCCTTTCACATAACGAAGACCATGCATGCCACTTACTCTTTAATTGCACAAGGACACATTTCAAAGACCTGATTTCTCTGTGTCCCATATTTCTGTTTTTCCTTCAGTGGGCAGGAGCTCAGGAGGGTTTCTGTTGCTACTGGCACTATTGGCTTGAGCTGGACACTGTTCTGTGCCCCTTCTGCCTCCTCTCACTCATAGCCTCTCCTGTCTCTTAGACTTGTTGCTTAGTTGCATCATTAAAATAATTTTCTACATAGATGGAAACATTTTATAAAGTGTTAAAGAATGCATTTAACTTTTTCTGATCTATGCACAATTACAAAGATAACTGAAGATAGGGGTTTCCTCCTTTTGGAGGAAAAAAACCTACCTGGTGATAAATGAAAGGAAAAAAACCCCAAAATAACCAACCAGTCAACTAACCAACCAACCACAAATAAACAAAAACCCACAGAAACAAACCAAAACAACAGTTTGGGTTTTTTCCCCCTTTTTTCTTTAGCAACCCATGAAAATATTTAGAAGACATAAATCAGCAATGGGTATGGTCATGACAGGTAGCTAATTACTCATTAAGAGATACCATTTCTTTTTCCAACTTACTCCATGAACTGTAAGTCAGCAAAACTGTAAAAGATAAAGCAACTATGAACACAACCACAGTGAAGGAAAAACAGTTCAGTAGTGTACTTGCAAGTCTGGGCATTTATCTTTTTATCACTACCATTAATACAAACAGTACATGTCTCTTGACTAGGCTGAAAGTTCAAATCATACTGAAAGAAAAAGAGCTTGAGAATGTCATTTCAGATAGGTAGCAGAAGAAAATTTTTCTGGTTTTACCCCCCTTTATGGCTTTCCAAACAAACAAAAAAATTTCTCAGCTTCAACGTTTACATTACATATTATCAAGTGGGAAATGGCTACATAAACACAGGAAACAGCATAATTGGAGGACAGAACTAATCAAGAAAAAAAACTGATCCAGAATTCAAGTATACCACACTTCACAACATTTTTCATAGTACATTATTCTATTGAGTACTCTGGTAAATGTAGATATTTTAGGATATTAAAAGTATCCTTCACTTCTTAATCATTTATCACATGAAACATTTTTTCCCATGAAAAATGCATAAACAAAACAAAACCAAATAATCTTCTATAGGAGAAACTCTTCAATTTAGGAAGTGCAGAAATGAAGGAATCTCTGCTTTTGTGGACAGTTGTGTGGCTTTTTTCACTTAACTTATTTTTATTCAATGCGAAAACAGTTACAGAAATTATCTGAGAAGATAAATCCTAGCAAATACGCAAAAGCTTTATTCTACAAAGAGCTTATTCTAAACCTTCCAAGACACTTTTAATCTGGCTCTTAGACCTACTTAACAGTTACCCCAAATCAGTTCCGTATGTTTATTACTTGGTCTCTTTGCTTTTCCAAATCCTGATATGTAAATTTTGCAGCCAGGCTTGTTTCCCTCACTGTGCAGATGTCAACAAAGCCCATCCAGAGTGGAGTGAATGTACCCTGAAGAGGCCTCCTTGTGAGGTCCATTAGGATGTGAAGGGAAAGTTAGAAATCAATAAAAGAAGAAATAAACATATAACTAAACAAAGTAAGAATTTTCTAACTTACCATGAAAAGTAAAACTAGTGTTATTTAATTAGCACAGATTATTCCTTAAGGGCTGTTGAGCTGCCAGACTCATCACAACATTTATTTTGAAAAGCTTCGTTTGTCAGAATTTCTGAAACTGGCTTTAAATATTCTTTCCTTAAAAAACCAGGAAGTCAGAGTGCAGGTTCCTTGCTCCTAGACTGAAGCTGGACACATTAAGGCAGATAGACAAGTTTTTCTTTAGAGACAGACTTCTTAAGAAGAATCAAGAGTTTGATGGATGGATGTTGTAAGCAATGATATCTGAGTCCAAAGTAAGAACAAACACCTCAGAACTTACAGTTTGAAACAAACAAATAAACAAAATGGAAGTTTAGGAGAGATAAAAATAAGCAAATGGTAACCCAACAAGGTAACCAAGATGTTGGCAAGAATGTTTACTACAGCCAGGATTTTCTTTTAAATTTTTCATACTACAGAATCTGTCAGAGAATATCAATAAATTTTTCAAATTGCCAGAAATGGTTATATTTAATATAGTGGTTCCTTTGATTTTCTTCAAACAAACAAGCAATAAAAATGGCCAGCTACAGAACTCTCCATAGAAATACAGGCTCCTAAATACTGAAATCAATCTATTCCAAGCCTCAGACAAAATGCCCTTGGCACAAATGTCATGGGTAAGGATGTTACTCTTAAATTCAACCGGAAAGCAGATTTGTTAGACATTGTCCAGCTTCTGCCTGTTTCCCGTTTTCCCCATAATCTCTACCTTGAAAAAGAGTGTAGAAGTCTTTTTGAGAAATACAGCTTACTCTTAGCCCATTACCGGCACCTTTGAAATAACTTACTGAACAATACTTAATGACAATCTGATTAACTGTGCTTCAGGCTAAGAGGGATGCATGGTCACTGGGCAATATATAATACTTACTCTGTTTCTACATTATGTTGTTCAACACTTGGCTTAATCTAGGTTTGTACCTTAGACATTTTCCTTGGCAAAGCCTATTTTCTTTGGCAAAGTATTTCACAATTCAGCTCATCATGAGGAAGTTTTCCTGACATTCACCCTAAAATCTCTCCCAAATTCTTCCCATCAGATGATTGTCTCTTCTTAGCTAGATGATGTAAGCAGCAATCACATCTCCCAGACAAAGAAATAAGTTTCAAATCAAAGACTGAGAGCTTGAGAAGGTGAACAGCTCAAACTGAAAGGGGTCTTAACTATTGATCTACCTATTTTTTTTAACAGTCCTTGCAATCACTTTTGTGGTAAGAAAAAATGCTTTATCTATGGCTACGTGGTGGATATGGGAACTAAAGCAACTGTGTAAGCAGTCACATAATACCTGTCTGCTGCTCCTAGTGAAGGTGACAATTCATACAGCCAGGCTGAATTGTGCTGGTATACAGCTGGCCCTGCACTATTTGTGACTATCATGTGCTGCCTTCCAGTATGAAAATTAATTTGCACCTTCACAGACAGTGTAGGTCTCCACAGGTCAATGCCAGTAGCTGCAAAAGTGGGGTTAACAGGTCTACTATCTGTTACTATTAGGAGTCACTTTGCATTGTATCACACAGCTGCTGTGAAATAAGACACAGAAAAGCAGTCTGACAGTTCAATGCTTTGCTTCTGTGACGTGTTCTTGATAGTTTGGATACTTTCCAGGTTCTTCTTCTTCTATCTACTAGTTATCTCTTCAGTACCAACAAAACCAAACCCGAAAAAGCATTGTTAAAAAAAAACAACAACCAAACAACAAGAAAAAGTTGGTGCTGAGGAAATTAGCCATTCAAAGAGATTAATGTAATTAGAAGTTGTATTTTGCTTTAACTACTACTTCATGAATGGACATATCCAGGCATAAAGCCAAAATCAGCTTAGCTGTTTGTAATGGTACTATGCCCAGGAACTGTTAATGTTGAAACTGGAAATATGTATCCTTTCAGGAAACAAAAGCACGTGTATGAACATTTAAGATATATTCTGAAGAAAGATATATTCTGAAGAAATGTAGATTAGCCACAGATGCAAACTACTCAGAGGTAAGGGAACTTTTATAGGTATAGGATGCATAGAAAACCTTTACATTTCTCCATTGAAAAATGTTCAGATGTTATTTAAGGCTCAAATGCTGAATAATTATAAACTAGAGGGTTCTGACAGTTGTCAGTGGTGAAAATTCAAAATTAGGAAAGGAATACAGGACAGGGCATGACATATGCCATGACAAGACATTTAGAGCAAAAGGTCTAGAAACAGTATCAGATTCAGATTTTATAGCCTTTTTTTCTGCTCTCATGGAAATATGACTAACAAAGTAAGTCAATATAGAAAGCTCTCATCTAGCTTGTAAAAAGGTTTCAATATAGTGTAAGAGACAGCTTAGAGGAGAGAAAGGGCTAGCCTAGTTCCTTTTAACTGTGACTCGACTGAGCTGGGATTGTGTGTTTCTAAGTGGGCTCAGCTGCAGAGGTCATAGCTTCCTGTAGTCTTGCTGGATGGCCATCAGGGAAACCAAGTCAACATTTGCCTCAGTGTGGGAATTATGGACGGTCTCACCTTATCAAGCAGCTTCCTCCTCCCTCCATAGTATTCCTGGTAAAAAAATGGCCTTTGCCCATGTGGTGGGAATGCTGGGTCCGGTCTGATAGNGATGGGATGTCCACAGGAGCAGTGCCAGACGGGCAGGCCTGGGCTGACCCCTGCGTGTGGCCACCTCATGGCTCCATGCTGGCCCCAGCCCAGGGGCGTGGGACAGGTGGAGACTCAGGTCAGTGCCAGACCCTGCTGCAGGCCATGGCTGGCCATGACCCACTCCATACTGACTGTGACACTTGGACTTCAGTGGGAATTTTACGTCAACTCTATGAGATCGTGTAACGACACATCACATGACAGCAAATTAGGCCAAAATTTTACTGATTTTGACCAAGGTGGATGGGCACCTTCACTTAACTCAGAAAGGAAACATAACTCAATATTGTTTGAAAAGTAGCTTTCACTAAAGAACAGCTATCCAAAGAAGCAGCTCTCACAATATTTTAATCCTTAAGGCTACTAGACTCCGTGGCCCCATCCTTCAAAACTTTCCTCAGGACCATGTGACCATGGCTTCCAGATTTCTACTCTAATTTCCTTTTAATACTAGAAAAATAATCTCTTTCCCTGATGACAACTAGTTGTAATAGCAGGGCTACAACAAATATTGCACCAAGAGATAGATTTGTAGTCATTTATTTTGGTGGTCACGTTAGCTTAAGCAGTTTGCTGATCTTGAAATGTCCCTTCATCCTGTTTTTGACTTCTTCTGTCCTCTGTTGCTGTGACACTGAAACAGTCTGTTGCAACATGGTTGAAGAATAACCAGTAAATATTTTGTTTGTTTTGCTTTTAGCCAGGTCAGTTTTGTGAAGTGGGAACATGACAAACTGGAATGGCTGCCAAAAAAAAAGACGAAATTGTTAATCTGTTTCAGTCTTAGCTCAAAGCAAAAAGTACTTGCTCCAGGAGATACATCCAAGAAGGCTTCTCAAAGTAACAATAACTGAAGCCTCTGCAGACATTTGAAAAGTATAATAAAGGCAACCTAAGTGTTCTGCAAATATTAACACAATATCCTAACAAACAATACTTAAATAAATCAATTTTGTATGTAACACAGCTATGAGCCCATGCAGATTACACAGATTGCTCAAGGGACAATATTTTGCTTCCTTGTGAAAAGGTAGAGGTTTTGGTTGGTGTTTGTTTGGTTTAAATAAAGGCATATTTGTTTCTACATACTCTTTGGTACATAAAGTGCTTCTGCTGTTTTTTGTATTAATCACATTTCTCAGGACACTAAATAAGAACAACAAATACAGTGCTTTCACTCCAGAGATCAGACAAAATAATGAAAATTAAAAAATAAGTTTGTAGAAATGCAGCACCGTTTCTCATATTTCCAGGAGAACTGCAGATAAATTCACAATCCATTAAAAATTTTACAAAGTGGTAGAATGTCAGGTAGCAGCATGTTCTGACATTATTACAGGCTAATAAGGGGTACAGCACATATCCTCTTCTACAATCAACTCCAGTCCCTCTCTCTGTAGTGACAAAATAAATGCATAAAACTTAAAGGTTGTAAGGTTGGCTGATACAGAACTTGTGTTCCTTTAAAATACTCATTTAAAAGTGCAAACATCTTTCTTTCTCTTTTCTCTGTCAACAGTCATCTGAAGAGACACTTAGTGACTGTGGTGGAAGCAAAAGAATCTACAAACTGAAATTGCAACTACCACATTTCTGTGAAGACTGAAACATCATTAAAATAAACTCATTCCGGCCATGCTACTCACAGACTGCTTCTCAAAACTCTGGGAAGTGGTGTCATGCAATGCAATACTACATGCAGTGAAATGCTTGCATGGAATGAGCATGTGAATTGAGAACAAATTAGATTGATAAAATGAGAAGTAGCAAGAGGCTTTCCAATAAACCCTTCATTTTGTTCTTTAATGAAGAGGGCATTTCATCTCTCTCTCCATGATACTCTTCAAAACTGGGAATAGCACACAATCTTAGTTTGTGAATGTTCTCACTGAAAAATGCTGCAAGGTAAAGCTGGAGAGAGACCTTTTACAAGGACAGGTAGTGACAGCACAAGTGGGAATGTCTTTAAACTGAGAAAGGGTAAGTTTAGATTAAATACAGGGAAGCAATTCTTTGCTTTGAGGGTGGTGAGACATTGGCATAGGTTGCCCAGAGAAATTGGGAACGTTCCAGCTCTGGAAATGTTGAAAGCTGGACAGGGCTTTGAGCAACCAGGTCTAGTGGGTGACCTCCCTGCCATAGCACGGGTGTTGGACTATTGTCTTTAAGAACCCTTCCAACCCAGACCATTCTCTAATTGTTAATCCATACGGAGGCAAATACAAATACATGCACCTTGAATACAGAAAGGAGGAGAAACTGTAATTACTAACAACCAATTACACTAATATCCTGCAACACATTGTTTTTTAAAAATAAATAGGTTTTCTTAATTTGCATTCTCTGCAGAAAACTGAAGAGCAAACACTATATGGACACTGAATTATCAAAGGCTTCTTACTAAGGCTTGGAACACTGCTTATGTAAGACGGTAAAGGAATGTACATGAATCTTATAAATCCCCTTACTTCTGTTCCCGTTTCCTTTTCTCTTGAACAATTATCCTAATTCCCACTCTCCTGTCTTACTCGCAGCCTCTGAGCCCCATCTAGACAGACAAGTGCTCCCTATTTGATGCCCACTAACCAGTCAAAACAACAGCAGAGATAAACATGGGAGATCTACATTTTACACCTCTTACAAAGTTGTTAACTACAAGAAAATAACTTTGTCACAAATCAACTCTGACAACTACCTTGGGAAACAGCAAAGATTGTCTCTAAAAACAGTCAAACTGCTTTCCTCCTCAACAGGTAAGTTTAAAGGCAATGAAATTATCTAGGTGAAAGCTGAGGAGGACAGGGTGCAAAAGACTGCATAAGATATAGTTTTGCAATCTGGACACCCATATCAACAGGAAATAACTTACATTTTCATAGGAAAAAGAAAAACGTAGAGAGAAAGCTACTAATAAATACAGAGCAAAACATGAACAGTAGGGTTCTCTGCTGACTTCATGATCATAAAATTCTGAGCATATTCTGAGTTAATAGCATTGTCCTGTAACAGCACAATGATTCCAGATGTACCTTCTGCAAAGTTAAAGAAAACATGGACCTGTATTCTCAATTCCAGAGGATGGCCATTACAGGGATGTGAGAGGGACTAGTTGCAACTAGTTTCTACTGCGATCAGTTTGATCTTTTAAAAATTATCATAATCAAATGTCCCAGGATGACTGTTTTTTCTTCATTTCCACAAAAAATAATGGAAGAAATTATTTTAAATAATGAAAATTATTGGAGAAATTACAACTATATCTAAACAAATTAGGAATGTACCAAGTGTACAATTATGGAAGCTGATGCAGTGTTATCTGGAAGAGCCAGCTAATGCTCTGTACTAATAGTACCTATAATTTTATCACTGAATTGTTAGGCCTAGTGTGTGTTCTTTATCTGAGAAAAGATCAGAAATACATACAGATGTTGTATGTTAAACTACGTTAATGATAAGAGAACACAAACTTTACTTTTATTACTCTGTTTTTTTTTTAAACTGAGCACAAATACTAAGAAACATCCACTGAACACACGCATTTTCATACTTAAGTTGTGCAGAGAAAGAGAGCAAACAGGATTCCTTCTAGCCCAAGACACTTCAAGGGGGAGACCTGCATTGAGAATACCTTCTCAACAAGAACCCACCAAAGAATCACATTGCAGATTTGCCCTCTAGGAAGTTTGCAGGACAGAAATACGCTTATTGCTTCCTGACTTCATTTGAGAGTTATAATGGTCACAGATAACATTTGCAAGGAAATGCAGGTACAGTTCTTATATCTTTTTGATAATATTATTTCAAAGAAATTACTATCTTCTGGACAGTAATTCTGGCCCAGAAAGTCTTCATTCTCCTTGTGTGCACTGAAGTGATGGGAACGAAGTAACAGAAAGTTAGTGTGAAAGGAATAATTTTTCCAGCTGGATCAATTCTCCAAATATGTTCACCACACATTCACAGAAACACCTGTACTAGCACAACAGGGAATCTCTTTTCTTGAAAGGCTCAAGAAACACTCTACAAATATGCAATTAATATGAATACAGAAACAGTCTTCTAAGTGTTGCTGAACTCCACCTAAGTAACCTCCCAATTTTGACAGTGAAAGAAGATGGAACGCAAGGCTGACTAAGATTTGGGGCAAAACTGGTTCTGCAAACTGTTAATTAGATAAAATTCTCTGTAGCACGTTTCCTCCAGTCATTCCTGAGCTAAAACACAGCAGAAAACCATGCAATGTTACTAAGTACACTCTTGCTTCTGCAATAGTCTCCAAGTAATTTTGCAGTGTTTGTTCTGGTTTATGCTTACAAAGTGTTGTGGTTTAAAGGACAACAACTTTTTTTCTCCTTCCTGGGGGGGGTTCTTTGTTTTTCTACTTCCGCCGGGGCACAGTTTCCAGCAGAGGTGAGGAGTCCACGGATTGGCTAATTTTAAGATGGGCACTCCATGTAGCCATTGAATATTAGGGGTGTCTTTGCGAAGCTTACATTTTTAGGAGCGGGAAGTTTGAAGTCCTCTTTGACTTCCGCCCGCGGCGAAGGTAAGGCTGCATGGCCCAGGCCGGCCGCTCCGGGCCCCAGGGCCTGGCGGCCGTGCCGGG
>VZTR01017176.1:67909-86202 GCA_013400775.1 Chaetops frenatus
AACTAATATCCTTTCTGGGCGGGAGTTCACAGTGATATGGATTCTACAAGAGACTTATGCTTCTTGTGGGAAAAATCTCCATGGTGAGACAAGAGAGACTCTTCTTCCAATTGGACTGATGAAAGCCTATTTCAAGAGTGGTAAATTGACCAGGGGTTTTCTAAGTTTGTTTCTCTGTGTTGTTGGTGAGAAGGATGGTGGTAAAGGAAGATAAATGAGGTGGGAGAAAGGAACCATCATGGGTGAGGGGCTGGGGAGAGGAAGAAGAAACCACCTGGGGGTTGATTTTGATTCTGTTGTTTTTTGTTAATAAACTATTTTTATCTTTGAAGTTTAGGCCTGTTTTGCATTTCTCTTAATCCTTATTCTCATAAAACCACTACACTACACTCTCGCCTGGTGTGAGCAGGCGAGCAAGTGAATGTGAAACCGCTACATTAAATGGTGTTTCTGCCCGGTTTCGAACCAACCCATGACACAAAGTAAGACTGACAATTGTATCAGCAAGGAAAAAAAAAGGAAGCAAAATCTGATTTTAATGGCTGAAGTGTTAATCTACTGCTGAGGACTAGTTCAAGAGTGCTGAAAGATGTAATTTCAATCAATGAATCACAGGCCTCCAAATAACATTGATCTAATTTGCTTGAATTAAAAATAATCAAGAGACCTCCTTGCAGTCTCTTATCATTCAGCTTCTAGGTGTTAAGCCTTCCTTGTTGCCCTTCTCTGTGTCTTTTGCAGTCTACATAATACTTTCTGGCCAGAAATGCATACAGCAAGTATTCAAAATGAGGGCTCCCCAAAAAGGTTTATGAAGGCATGTGATTCGTGTTCAGTAATTTTCCCAATGATTTCTAAACTTAGCCTGACTGTCAGAGGAGAATAAGCTGATGGTTCAAAAATAAAAAAAATTAACAAAACCATTGAAATCAGTATTTTCCTATCTTGCAGAATTTCCCTTACTGAAGGCATGAATTTTTTCTGTAATTACTATTAAATATGTTGTCTGCTATACCTGGGATGAAATTGGAGGATGAAAAGGCAAAAAAATAAATAGATAAATGTAGGTAAAAATAATTTTTTATAAGACAATTAAAAAATTCAGTACTGATTTACTGATCCTTCTTCAACAGAAACCTCAAAGAGGTATTTCCAAATTAGTAATCTGATGCACAAATTCAGAAAGTCTTTCCAAAGAAGCTACGTTAACAACAGAGTACATGCTACCTTAATGACTCAATAGAATGTACAACTATCTTAAGTGTAAGGAAAAAACTCAAACTTGCTAAACCAGGTGCTTTTAATTAATTTTAAACAGCAAATATGGTAGGGGGAGAGGCAGTAGGAGGAACAACAAAAATAAAGAAATAGAAGAACAGTCGTAACTTCAAAGAAGTCCTTTTATTGGTGGTGTTTTCCTCCACTTATAGTAATATGCTTTCACTGTTCTTGCTGGCAGATTCCTACCAAGGCGATTAATTTAAATGCCGAATCTTTAACAAGAGGTGAAAAACACTGAAATCAGTTACCAAGTATATCAAAACACCATCAAACACTATTTTTTTGCAATTTAAGAGATACACTATGCAAAACAAAATGCCAGGTGTTTGTTCTGCAGTCTCAGGGTGCTAGTACATGCAATGTTATTTTTCCCCTGTATAAACAGAGTAACAAGCTGCCCCTGTGGATAGGAGACTGCTTACTCTTCTGCTGGAGTCTGTAACGCACTTTGCATTATAGGGAAAAGGTTAATTCTGCTCAACAACATGCTGTGCCCTTCAGTATCTGATTTTATGTACCATTCCATGGATAGCTGGTTTTAACAGCTCATTTATTTTTCAAGTGCAGCTTTTGAAACTGAATATTTTGATGCTTTCCCTGAAAGCAGATAGAATCAGACCCCTTGTGTGAGGTCAAATACAGAACCACAATGAGAACATCCAGTTAATACAAAGAAAGTCCACAAAAATGAGATACTGTCTGAAGCATGAAGATTATTAGATACAAAAAGGCAGACTTTACAAGCATAGTACAAAACTGTCCACTTCAGAATTTTTGTACTATCCCCTGGAGTATTTACTATTAGTCAGGAATCTCACTGATTCATGATGCCAGAGAGAAAAAGCTCTGGGGCCATTCATCACCTGCCAACAACTCAAAAAAAAACTTGGATAAATAGAAAGGAATGCAAGAATTAAGAGCCTATTTCAGTCTTGGATTTAGTAAACTCTCAGAAATAATCAGGGAGTTCCAGCAAGATAACACTGACGCTCAAGAGAACTCATTCAATGCTTCAAACTCATGTATCGGGATATTTAGGACCAGTAGCATGAACCAATTCATCTATACTTATGTCAACATAAAATAATCCTACAAAAGGAAAAGGAAGTAGCATTTTATTTTACTCACAGATAATTTCTGTTTGTTATTAACTTTACTAACAATATCAAATTAATATGAAGCATAAATGAAATATGAATCTCTAAAATAAAATATATTCCTTATTTAAGAGAAAGAATGCAAATTCAGTGAAAGAGGAAGGAAATTATTTCAAGTAAGTTCCCTTGATAAAGATTCAAACATTCACATGGGATTAAATTATAGAATCTCTATTGTTCCCTAGTAAACATTAGGAAATAGAGGTCATTATTCTACATCCCTGTTGGCTTGCTGCTGAAGTAATTGGAAATGCAGTGAGGATGAATCTGACTTTTTATCCTATTTACGGTACATGTGAAGCCCAAGAGTAATGCTGTTTGGTTGGGGTGTTTTTAATGCACCATTTACCAACAGCATCACTAAATTAACACCACCACAAAATGACAGATATCAAACCTAAGGTTGTATATAATGAAAAAAGGTATCTTATGAGTTACTTTTTCCTTTATTTTTTTTTTAAGGGGAAAAGTGTGGCGCATGGCTTCTGGTTTTTCTGGCTACTAGTCAGTTTTCTAGCATCAAGAAATAAAAGACAAGGATAAAAGAAATTTACTTGCAATAATCACCATATTATTACTCCTGCCAGTAATAATAGCTACAAAGCCTTATAAAACAGAATATTTATGTGATACACAGTTTGATTTAACTTTATATTTCAGTGCTTTTCCCAATAATACTGTTCCTAATGTCTTATTTCATTAGGTTCTTCTAAATTAAAAAAGAAGTTCCTTCTGGTTCTTTATGCAAGAAGGACAGAAGACTTGCTAAACATCTCTCAAACTATTTCCTTGACCATTGGAAACACTTCATTTATACATTCAGTGGACAAGCACTCCAACACTGTGTTCACCAAGACAAAAATACCACTTGACTTCTGAAGAATTTAATAGGCATCAGATGAGAAATAAATTGGTTATATTAATATATACTTTCCACATTCAAATCTGATCAATGCACTTCTATGTATACTCATAATTTAATTATATAAAGTTCAAGGCAGAGAAACAAGGCCACTAGCTGGTATGCAAAATTAATATATGTCATTCCATATTCTCATACATCCTGCATTCATTGATACATTAGTGTCTTTTACTGTCACATGTTACAAGAATTAAAAGAAGGTTGAAAGTGGTGTGATGATGTGTATCCATAAATAACTACGCCATTGCCTAGCTGTTTTTCTCCCAGTCTTCTACAAAATGTCAGAAAGAACAAGCTTTTTTTAAAATAACTTTTGCAAATTTTCTCTTTTTATGCAGAAGGAAATCAATTTCTTAAAGACCTGCATGCTACATCTCAAGCTTTTCCATCACTGAGAACTTTGTTTAAAATTGTCACTAATCTGCAAATTGGCTGACTTGAAGTGCTTCCAGCAGAGAAATCTAAGTGTATGCATAATGCTGCAAACTTCCTCAGAAACAAGCGAAAGTGGTCTGAAGATTCCACAGTTAAACTACAAGCTTTTTAAGCAAAAATCTTATACTAGGAATCTGTTTGGAACACTGATCCTCACAGGGACCTCTGGACAACATGTAGAAAACTGCAGTGAGAGACTGGGGAATAAAAACCCCACATCTTTGACAAAGGTGATACTTTTATACCAATAGTAATTAAACGAAGTCCACCAACAGGCAGCTCAAACTTTTTGAAACCTGAGAAATTCTAAGTTTGATAAATTTTCTTATGTAAATATAACTACCATGAAAACTGTGTGTCTTCAATGTTCTCATTCTGGACAGAGAATGCGAACAGAATGAGGTAATTCCAAACTGATTGAAAAGCTGGTTACAAATTATTTCCCATCAAGAGCAACTTCACCATACATGATGAATCTGTGGGGACCTACGCTGGAGCAGCATTTTCCTGAAGGACTCAATTCTGTGGAAAGGACCCACACTGGAGCTGGTCACGAAGAACTGCAGCCCATGGGAAAGACTCATGTTGGAGAAGTTCGTGGAGACTGTCCCCCAAGGGAGAGATCAGTACTGGAACAAGGGAAGAGTGTGTGGAGTGTTCCCCATGAGGAGCAACGAGATGCAGCCCTCATGCCCTGCCCTCCTGTGCCACTGGCAGGGAAGACATAGAGAACTGGGATTAAAGTTAAGCCTCAAAAGAAGGGAGGGGCAGGAAGAAGTTTTTTTAAGATTTGGGTTATTTTTCTTATTACTCTACTCTGATTTGATTAAATTAAACATATTTCCCCCAAGCTGAGTTGGTTTTGCTCATGACAGTGATGGCCGGATGATGTCTCCCTGCCCTTATCGCAGCCCATGAGCCTTCTCTTGTACTTTCTCTCCCCTGCCCAGATGAGGAGGGCAGTGACAAAGCAGCTGCTTTGTGGGCACTGCTAATCCAGCCAGGGTCAACCCACCACACTCAGCTATACAATTCATGCATTCCCATGGAAATCATACTGATATAGAACAAAACCCATCATTCCATTGGACTGGTCCTGTTTCACTTAATAAGATTAATATTTTTTCCTTATTTTATGCTAAAGGCCTTCCTACATCTTTTGCAAAAACATTATATGGCAAGGTCGAATTATAAACCAAAGAGAGGCCACAACCTCCTAAAAGTGAAAAAGGCAGTGACTTTTCTGAGGGGAAAAAAAGAGCAAAAATAATAGGAAATTATTTGTACATATTATGAAAGACTAACAAGTTTGAAAAATAAAAACCTCATCTATTCATTACTTTTTCTTTTCCTAATAGTTAGCTCATAACAATATTTAACTTAAACTGTAAAGCTATTAATTTAAAAACACTGTTAACTAAGGAATTAATAAGTATTCTTGCTAACTAACTTTTAAGGTGGTAAGTATAGAACAGTCACCTCACTCTTCCAGCTGCTCAGGAAGAAATATTTAGCATGAAGCAAAATAATTTTATACTTTTATAAATTTAAGTGATATTAACTACACAACTGCACTAAATAAATGTTATGAGTTTGCCACTTCAAAATAGAAATAGTGGCAGAGCAATTCTATGGTTATTTACTTCTAGGATAAGAAAACTTTATATAAACTTTTTTCTGAATTAGTAAATTTGTTCCAATCTGAGTCATAAAAGCCTTATCTCAGTGCCCTATGTACCCATAAGAGGAAGGAAAACCAGAACAGACATAGCCATTGGATGGATTAGACCCAGTTAAACTTTCACAATATTTAAAAATCCCCCTACTGATGTTAATTCTTAGTTCACTCCTTTATGCATGACTGACTCCCAAGGAAGGACAAAAATAGCTTCACTGCTTACCTGGATTTTTTTTTTAAATAGATGCATCAAAATACACTTAAAACTTCTTTAACAAAGGTATATTTGAATAGAGATATAAAAATCAAAGCACGCTGCAGATTGAAAATGCATAAGGACACCTTATCAATGGATGACTGACAAGTCTGATCCATAATGTATTCTACATGAGTTTCTCTGGGGTGCTGAATTTGCTTTCTCTTCTTATAACTTACTTATTATGTCCTTGGATTACTAGCATACATTCACTGGACAACACTCAATACTAGTTCATTAAACATAAATACAGGTCTACATCTCCAGTATAAACTCTTTGCAGGAAGGGACAGGTACAGCAGCATTCAAAGGTTATTTTGGGAAAGGGAACAGGGAGGCAGGAAATTGAGAGAAAACAATTTTGAAATCAATCCAGAAGTTTTTGGTTGAACAGTTTATTAAAAATTGCTGCAGATTATGCTAGTACATTTCTGTCTTTGCATAAGAATTCCAAATAATTCTTACGAAATACTTAACCTCTACTACACAAATAAAATTTTTTGAAAAAAATCACTTCAGGAGAAATAGAAATAAGTGTAATATTTCACACAAGGAGAGGCACAATGCAAGATTACTGCCAGCAAACTTACCAGTCGTCTTCTCTCCTCTTCAACAGCAATCAGGAGCCGAGCAAACTCCTTCAATGACTGGGCTGAAAGTTAAAACAAAGAAAAAGAGCATTCTGCTTAAAATGAGATTTTAAGACCAGGTGAGCCCATTAACTGTATTGAAGCTACAGTGAGAAAATACTGCTCTTACAGTACTGTAATCAGTAGCCATTAAATGAGATACAGACTGAAGCAGGTCGTGAGAAAAGAAAAAGAACCTGAGCCTTAGGAGTCATATGTATTTTAAAAATAATTTTTAATGGAGTATGGCAAACTGAATTTCCTGAAACATGGAAAGATCAGTCTCCAAACAAAAGAATTCTACTTTCAGCCATAAAATTTACTTTAGCAAACTAGAAGCAGAAAGACAATGCCAAGAAAATAATTAAGTTTCTCCCACTGAGGTGGAAGAACAAGTATTTGCAAGAACTCTGAAAACTTTTTACGAAAAGTATAATATTTTGTATATTATACTTATTATATAGTATAAAGGGTAAATATTTGAAACTCAACATTTTAGAAGAAATTCCAAGTGTTTAGATTTAACTGCTCTTTGGCTTTATGTTTTACAAGGACAAGGTCTCAGGTGACCCAAACAGATGATTGATTTATAAACTATGAATTCTGTTAGAACTGTGTTCTGTCACAAAATACTGTGAGTCTTTGCTCAAAACTGTTTTCAAATAGAAGACAAAGGGCTGAAGCAGAGTCAATGGAAACATAATACAAGAATTAACCCCTAAAAGAGGGCAAGAAAGAAGAAAACATTCTGAAAGCTCTTAAGACTTCATTCTCATGTAAGCATGTGGTGCAAACCTGTCTAGAAAAGTCTATTTTTCCATTTGTATTACTTTCTCAAGGGTATAGGAGTTATTCAGGTTCAGCATCACAGCCCCACAGGTAATAATCCCAGAGAACAATCACGTGTAGAGAATTAAGTATCTCTTTTTACTTTCTCCTGATGCAACTAGCAGTAATTGCTACTGATGACAGGATGCTAGATTTTATGGTTTAAAGCTCTGAACTCAGAATATAGATTGATAAATATTACAGCTTCTCACAAACTTGAGGTAATCTCAATAATTTTGAAAGAGGTAAAAAACAAACATGGAAACAAAATTCAGATTTTCTCGAAAGAACAGGATTGAAAAAGTCCTCACAGTTAACCAACATATAGTGTTGATGCTGTGCTAACAGAACTCCACCTCTTAATTATTTTTTCAACTTCTTAAATGCTTTTACAAGATGTATCAGTCTCCAATAATATGGTTTTATCCCTTCTCAACATCCCTAAGACATTTAGGGAAATAAGCACATTTTCTAGAAAGTACTGGAACAGATCCTTTAAGAAGGAACTAGTATCTGGCTTGCCTTAACCGCCTTGTCTGCATTCATGAACTGCTACCTGGTTTTTGGCCCATTCTCAAGTAACTTCTATCCTTTATACCATCTGGACCTTGCAGAGGTCACCCTTCCACTTTCCTTTGTCTCTGTCAACTTTTATAGTTGAAGAACACTTTGCTGTTTGTTCCAATTTCTTCTGCAAGAAATTACATAGCCTATTTTTTGCAACTATGATGTTATACTTGCATAGCTTGACCTCTAAGTTACTGTTTGCTGACGAATTCTTTTTTTTCCATTATGAGCTCTTGGTTTAGTCCAAATATACCTGGCAAGTTAAACATCTATCTACACAGGCCTTGAGCCTTTTCCTTTAATATTTTTCCTTGAGAACACAAGTGCAAGAAGATTTTGCCAATTATGTTGATATCAAGAATTTTAGTTTGATATCCACTGAATTAACTCAATGTCTTAGTCAGCTCATAATATTCCATGAAAAAGAAAAATAGCTAAAGAAATAAGATGATGAACTGACTGGTTATACCTGACTAGGAATCTGTAGAGTGCTATACTCAAGAATATCTAAGTACCCAATACGAAATGCTAAAAACTAATCAAACAATTAGCCAGACAGATATAGCTAAACTACGAGGAAGTGGAGAGAAAAGGGGGAGGTGTGGGTGGGAAGGGCACCAAGAGGAATATAAAAGAAACTCAAAACACAAAACCAGTATGAGAAGCTTTTGAATAATCTTTCAAATTTCAAGGCAGAACCAGAGTCCTTTAGTTTCAAAGTTAAAATATTTGCCTAGGATTTAAATAAACTCAGGTCAGCCACAGGGAAAAAAAGCATATAAAATATGTTCTGTAAGTGTGCAAATCAAGATTTTCCTAAATATTTAATACTAATAGAAAGGTACCAGTCTGCCACCTACACAGTGCCTCAGCTAAAGACTGAGAAATTGTCTCCATCTTCTCCTCCCCATTGGCTCATCTTTGGGGAAATTATAAAGGTCAAAGTTTCACTAAGAACACAGAACCTACACTCTTCAGCAGCACTAAGACAAACCATCCCCCTGATCTTATGAGATTTTGATAGCAGAGGCACCTTCACATCAAAACTGACTACATCTCTGCTGCTCGCTACCCAACATCCACATCCATCCCCACATCCAGCCATGGGATGTCCTTCCCCAGTTCAGGAGGTGCACAGGGAGAACACGTCCGTGTGTTATTCAGAGCAGAGTGAAGGATGCACACCAGTACACACAGTTCTGCAACATGGACATGTCTGGTGACCCCAATGGTTCTTTCGTCCTTGCGATGCCATCCCATACACTGAGAAAGGCTTTGCCCATGCCAGCTCTCCTACAATAGCCCTGACTACAGCAGTATTTCTGACCTTTCATGTTATTACACTCTTCTTCCTATACAACCCCCACTCAGTGTGGACCCGTTAAAAGCCAAGGTCTGTCCCTAGAGAACTTTGGCTGTGCTGGAAGCTGCAGTGGGAGAGGGAAAGGGAAAGGAATAGACCCGTTGTTCCTCTTTTCCCAGTTTACTCTTCCTCCTTGTTTCTCCCCTCTTTTCCCACAGAGCCCTCTGGCTGCAGAGAGGCAACAGCTCTGCCTCACTTCAGTTTGGGGCTGGGCACACAGAGGGATGCTGAGGGCAGAGGTCACCCAGGGGGGTCAGGCCTCCCAGATAATTCACCCACAGGGCACTGGGCACCTTGGAGATCTGGGCAGGGGCATCCTTCCCTTCCACAACTGGTCCCCTCACTGGGATCTCAGCACAAACCCTGAGCACAGGCCACACACAGCTAACTCTGGATTCATAGCTTTCTACAGTAAACAAACAGATATTTCAACAGTAATAATTTGAGGTGCTTTTGTGTAAAACCAGAAGACTTAGAAATCAGACCTGTCTGTGTCAGATGCAGCATGCTGTCTGTCACGACACTCAGGCATTACATACCAGCTTCACAATCTTGTCTCAGTAATGCTACAACATTTTTTTAAATCCACTTTTTAATCACAATAGACACAAAAGAATTAAACTGAATTTTTTAAACAAAAAAGCCAGTGGGAGGAAGAGGAGTCAAGTATTTTGCAAGAGGAAATGTCCTGGGAATGTGCTGATAAGAAATTAATTCTGAAAACACACCAATAATATGAAGTAAAATATGCAGTATAATACATGAAATAGAAGGGTATTTTTAGTTATTTTCATAAAGAATTATTGTTATTGATGGGCAATTCAAAGAAAAACAAAGTGCTGACTCAATATTTTGTTCTAAGTCATTAGGTGATATTAACTTAAAATCCCAATAGTTTTACAGTCTGCTTTTTATTTAAGGGCTACTCAAAAGGACTTGTAAGATACATTTGGCATCATGATGGAAATGATGTCTGTGAAAAGCAAATGAAAAGCTAAAAAAGAAGCTAAAGAAGCAAAAACAACTGAATGTGTACCCAGATATACACATGTGGTCTCATTCATAACAATCACAACAGGTTGTCAGCTGCTCTCTCTGGGTTGTTCACAACTCAACAATAATGTGCTGCAAAATTCTCCCTGTTCAGGAGAAAGGGCNAAGAGCTACTCTCTTTACATTTAATGGAAGTATTTTAATTCATTTTCTTCACAAAGAAACAAACTAACAGTAGCAACAACTTAAACATTAATGGTGTTGATCAACAACGTTCTTTTTTCCAAAATCCATATAATTTCAAACACCTGGTAGAGCTCAGCAAACAACTACACTCACATAATCAAAAGGAAACTGAAGTTTGACGTAGAACTAAGTGAATGAGGGAGAAGTAAAAAATAATAAAAATTCATTTTTGTGAATTTATAGAATGCATTATTAAAAATATGATTCATTTACACTTTACACGTCTGGCTTACTGCATTGAAATCAATGCAGTTGTTCATAGGCAGAAAAAAATTCACATAATAAATCTTATGAAGTTTTTGCTATATACTTGTATAGAGAATGTATCACCTTAAAATAGCACGTCTATGGAAATTACTCAAGCTACTCTATCAACCTTAGTTAAATATTAAAGAGTACAATGTTACACTGTACCACTAAATGTTGCACGCAATAGATATGACATCATCTACATTTAATGAGAAAAGGCTAACAAAGTGTATGACACATGTAGTAGTTTTGCATGACCAATACTGAACTGAAAGAAATAAAGCCAAGTTTGGAAGGTAATGTTCAACCCAAGACAGAAATTAAAAGCTACCTTGGATCACAACACAACTAAACAGTCTTTTCTGTGGACTGCTGATTTAATTTCCACTTATATATGCAGCCTTAAATGATGCACAGACAATTTTTACATACTCTAAAGTACACGAAACAAAATTCTATAGCATTATGAGCAGATACCACCACCATCTTCAGATATGTGAATGCCAGCACAGAAAAGATAATACATACAGATATATGTCACGTGTTCTTATAACATCTTGCTGTATGAAAGGCAAAAATAAGCAACACTGTCAGAGATTTCCTTATATCTTTCTGATCTGACTGAGGAACTGCCAAGACTGTGCTGTACATTGCCCCCAGTACTCTTTGGCAGGAAGGTCAGTCAAGTACATCCTTCAGAACTGGCCACACCTAGCAGAGACTTGCTATAGCAGGCCTGAATTCATGCTTGAGCACGAACTTCAGCTAAAGCCTAGAAGGGAAGTTTTCCTGTAAATACGTCACTGAAACAGAATTCAAGATAGACTAAAGGCCCATAAGGAAATTTTCTAAGGATTAACATTGGTTTACTAGACTTCCATCAGAAAGCAGAGTAAATGTAAGATACGTGAAATAAAGGCTGGGAGAAGACTTTCTTTTCAAAATCTAAAATTAAAGTAAATACATTATTAAATACTTGTTAATCCACAGTAGTATTTCCAAAGCTTTTAATGAATAGCGTCAACTGCAGCCATGACAAGCAGTTTTTCAACAACGCTCAACAGTAAATAAAATTTCCATCCTTCTTTCTATGGCTTTAAGACATTGAAAAAGTATGTGAGGTGGTGGTGATGAGGAGGCATAGCAGGTAGGACAAGACCAGCAACAGGAAGGCTTCCTTTCAGACAGAAAAAGCAAATGTTTCAGAGTAACACTGACAGGCCACAACAGTTATGAAGAGACGATCATCTGCTTTCTCAGTAATTTCTACCTAATAAGAGTTGTGGATGTCATTAAAGCCACAGAGGATCTGTAATGTCTATCAGAAGGTAACTAAACTGAATGTCTCAAAATATCACCACTATTGCAAGTTTTCATATTACAAAATGGAAATGCTGAGGAGGGCTGTCTCAAAAAAAGACTGCCAAAGCCTGTCATTATGTTGGTCTTTCAATATGTTGGCAATGAATTTAAATAGAGACTTATTTTATACCACAAAGGTTTCCTTTACCACTGTCACGACCTGGACTGATTTGTTAATGATCCTTTTTTCCCTCTATTTTTCCTACTGAATTAAGCCTATAAAACATAAAAAGTGTACAATTACCGAGAGTTTTAAAGGGAATTACAGTTGAGCCCAATGGGATCAAGCTGAAGGATCAACACCTTAGTCTACAAACAGATATAATGAATAATTTATGCAATTTGTGAAAAACATCAAATGTCCTCGAACTTTATCAGAGTATTGCTGTCAAAACATTTTATAACTAATGTTAACTGGGCTGGAGCACCTTTGAAACGTAATTTAAAAAACAGCACTGCAAGATGACTGCAGCATTTTCCTACAGAAAACAGCTGTTAGTTTTATTTTTAAAACACATTTTCAGAAAAGCTATATTTGGACAAGAAGACATATGTCTGATAAATCTTCCCAATTATTGCTCAGGTTTTCTATTTTCTTTACCTACTGCTATTTCTTCCACTATTTCTACCCTAGGTCGTTTTCCCTCACTTTTCAAATGGCAACATTTTTGGAGAAACTTCAGCTTGAAAGACTCAGCTCTGTACCATAAGTAGTAGTAGGAAAGCAGAAGAGATGACAAACAAGGAGAAGAGTAAAGAACTTGAAATAAATATTTATCTTAGTTATTTTGTCCCCTTTTGAGCATCATTCCCAAGATAATAGAGGAAATGCAGCAACTGGTTTCTTTTGTTAAGGTTTAAGGTAATATCAGTTAGGTATTTATGTAAATTTCAGTTTGCAAGCTTGCAGCATGTCAGATACGCTTTAAGCTGAGTATTGGTGTCAAGAGATAAATTATGTTAGAAGATTCCATTGTAAAAAAAGTAGTTAGAATATCAAGGTAATGGTTCATTTCTTCACAGGGTTTCAATCTCATTTTAAATTTGGAAAATTATTATTGTATGTGCTACCTGATACTCTCTCTTTGGTTTCTCTTACTTTCCTAATCTAGGTATCAGGTTTTATGGATCTGTAATCAGGACCTTATGAATTCCTGTTGTCTGTGTTTACACATACCAGAGCCTCCACAAGAACTGTAAAAAAAGCTATTTGTACCTTCCTATAATACAATGAAATGCACTTCTGGTAGTAAAAGACATAGGATGAAACAAAAATTCAATTGTAGAGGTTTAAAGATTACATCAACATAGCCCAGTATGGAAATACACTCTCAATGTGACAGTGATTTCTGCCAGAAGACAGTGGTTTAAATTTACAGTCCAAATAACTACAAATTTCCTTGAAGATTTCCATTATGGAAAGGAACACCAAGGTACAGACTGTCTGGTCTGCACTGTTCTTGTGATAGAATCAAGACATTCTTAGAGCAGACAATGTGAAGCTATTTCAGACTCAATAAATGAACATTCTTACTATTTGCTCCTTAATTAGTCTGGTAAGTGAACCCTTCAGGGCTTAACCCAAGGCTTTTTTTTATCAAATGGTACCATGATCTTTCAGATTTTGAAGCATCCTCCCAGGGAGCACAAGTTTCAGCAGTAATTTTGTTTCCTGTGGCAATTCCCACAAAGAGAAATTTATCAGGAAAGGTATTCTGCCAATTTTTTTTAAAATTGCTGAAAATAATTGTGCTACCTCACATAAGTAAATCCAAATTTGCCAAAAAATTCATTATAGATCAGGAGGAAAACGTATGATAACAGCAAAGAGACAGACATAAAAAATGTCTGTTTTAAAGCTTCTGCAAGGAAATTACACAAACAGGTAAGCAAGAAAAATGCCAAAATTAAGCCTTTTATGCAAATTTATGCTTCAAGGTCTATGTAATGTTCTCCAAATATGACCACATCTTCAACTACATACTGGCAAGCAGAGAATTTTATCAGGGCACAGCTACTCAAATACATGTAACTAGAAGTAAAGAAACCCCAAGGGTTCTCTCTATTTCATTTGCGCTAAGGCACTGTAAACTCAAGAGTAAATTCAGTGGTAATTTTCTCTCCACATCATTATTAGGAGTGTTTTGGCTCTTTGCAGTATTAGGGCAGAAAGATGGTACCAAGTGCTCCAAATTCCCCATGAAAACAAAACCAACAATGAAACTTTCAGATATTCAGCAACAGTCTCCCCACTTGACCTCCCCTGGTTTACAGCACTTGATCCCTGTATGTGTCCAGGCAGTGTTCCCCATGAAGTTTCAAAGCCCTTTAATTGCAGGCCACGTAACAGGCACAAGCATTTGGGTTTTGTCACACTATAAAGATGAGACAAACCAGCAGAAGAGGCCAGTGATTCCACAGTAAGAATGGAACCTCCTGCCTAAGCATCACACGTGTGCCTCACACTGCAGGTCAATGTGAGAACCGTAAGAGGCAGCAAACCAAGATCTGAGCTTAACTGAAGCCCAAAGCTCTGCAAGATGTGTTTGGCAGGACTATAACGTACACACCATATGAAGCAATTTTAATTCAAAAGTATTTTCACTTTGCAAAATTTAATGAGCAAATATAGCGATGCATTTTCTGAAGTTTTTTCCTAAACACATGTAAAGCATAAACTGCAGGGCCACTATTAGAAGTAAAAATCCTTTCCCCGCTACAGAAACAAACCTCCGTCAGGGTAACCATCTAAATCCAGTTACAAATAGTATCATATTTGAGAATTCTTTGCTATAAAAAGTAGCTATCACATCAAAAGTATTTAAACCTACAAGTACAACCCTTGTACAAAAATTAAAACAATTCTTTGAGCCAATATGTTTATACTTTCCACTCCACTACTTTTCAACAGAAGTCTACACAGAAAGTTACATGTTTATGTACAAACTAAGAAGATTTGCAAAAAAGTCAGGTTATCTAGAATTCCCAGATTTACTGTCAGCACTTGTCAAACACAATACTTGGAGAGATAACCTGAAGACATGCAATGTTACACATTTAAAAAATCAAATTACTTGACGTAATATCAGTAAATTGCCATGCCCTATTCATGCAGAACCTCACAAAGCAACAAGTAGAAAATTCTAAATAGATCAAGCAAGACCAAACATATCAGTCCTGAAAGATTTTTAAACTTCTTAATGGCTATCTATCCCACAGCATGTTTGTAAAAACAAAACAAAAGCAAACCCACACCAAAGAATAATTCCACTACCACCACTACACTTTTAACACTTTATTAAAAATACAGCTGCAACATATCTACCCATGTTAGTGTTTTACTCTATTTATAAAAGCAGTACAGATTTTGAAAATATATGATTCAATTTGGGAAATTTACCTATCTTGTATAGCATGAATTCTTCAACACAGCAGCGATGTGGTAGAAAAAGCCCATTCTAGTCTCTACCAATCTATAGCACCTCTCCCGAAACATGGCATCTTGGAGTGCCAGCAAAAACATTTTAAATCATCTAAATAATTTCCTTCATTTTCTTAGGAACATGATAAGAATCTATCAAGCAGTCGTGCTCACACAGAACACTACATCAAAACCTGTCTACAAATTAGTAACACTTTTCTTGTCTCTCTCCTTTCTCTTACATTTCTGTGAAGGGGTGGAAGCTTTTGGGATGAGTCACAACAAATACACCATTTCTGCCATGTTCTCATAGAATAAAGAGGTAAGGGTTTAGATAAATGGTCCTTAAGAAATTCTGCTTCTCTATGCCACACTACAAAATGGGGTTGTACATTATTGTACCTGTCAAAGAGAAATCAGCCTCTGTTTTCATCTGATGGAGCCACAGGCACAGCAATGGGGCTGAGCTCCATAGCTGCAGAGCTCAGCAGGTGTGGGGCCCCTATTGAAAACTAACAGCATGATTTACTATATTATGGAAGTTCATTTATTCATTTAATCTTCACCACAGCTAAATTGATCATTAACCTTTGACTTGAACAGATCTGACTTTGTGAGAGTTAACTGATATTCTATCACATGTGAGAGGAAGAACAGCTCTAAAAACCATTAAATATTCAGAAATAGTTAATTTCAAAGTTGGATTCTGATTTAATCAGATTACAATCCCCTCTTGCTCTCCCTCCCCCATCTCACTAGAAAGAATTGTGATATAAATTGATTATGAATAGATATATTTTAGTCTAAGATAAGAATTACTACTTCAAGCTCAAGTTTTTTTGAACCGCTGAATAACAAGACAACACAGGAAACAACCACTGAGCAATGTACAACATTGTTTGCAGCAATGTTAAGCTACAAAGGTAATATTCAATCATAGCATTCCATAAACAAAGGAATTAGAAGTAATCATGACTACACTTCAGGCTTGCCAATCCTCTATTCTTCAGAGGCACATCCATACTTTAGCTGAACGAAAAAAACCCTGATATTTTAATCTTCCCAGCTGTACAAACCTTATTTGTGTGTGGTTCTTTATGGGTGCTGAAATAGGGGAAGTAAAAGCGAAAGCAATATATTCAGAACACATCTGAGAATCATTAACACTGCTTTTCTGATTTTTTAAGTTTTGTGCATTTATTGCTTGAATAGTAAAAGAATTTAGAAAAAAAATATCATCTCTTCAAGAGATGTTAGGTTTGCTATAATTGCTTTATTGAATTTAGGCTTACAAAGGGATTAAAAAGTTCCTGTGCTTAAAACTTCTAATCTCTGCTAAGCATTTTGATTTCAGAAAGTACAAATTCTTCACCTTACTTGCTCAAACCTGAAGATGAGTATCTCAAAGTTGAGTCAATCAAACTACTATCTGTTTTTGAAAATTAATTCCTATTTCTCAAGAGGTATGCTAGACCAACAACTCTAAAATGTTATGCCATTTTACTAGAAGTATATAAGATGCATCGATAGTACACACTCATTATTTTCAAAACAATTCATAAAGCAACACTCTAGTTCTCAGACTAGAGTCTAGTCTGACTGTCTCCCCACAGGCATTCATACTTCCACTGGGATGTCCAGATCTAGAAATAATGAAGTTAAGTGACAAAGGAGGAGAAAAGAAGTATGTTGAAGGTATGGAATGAGGACAATAATGTAGAATATACCTTCAAGAATCCAGAAGATCGAAGTATCAATGAGAATTAAAAGCTACTTCATCCTGATCTGTGAGTGGCATGGACTTGTTCATTCATCTACTCAGATGTTCAGATCAAATTTTGACTCATCCTAACGCCCTATCAGAGTGCACCAGACAACAAAGTTGTGGTTGTCCATGGCCTGCCTCAGCCTCTTTCTGTGCACAGTAGGAGCTCCAAGGCAAGCAGTATCTGAGACACCACAGTCTGCAGTCCAATACAGTAAAATGAATTAAGATGAATTTCAGCTTCTGTTAGTTCACCAGGATGAAAACTGCAGGGACTCAGGAAAGCTTCTACTGTCAGCTACTCCAGACACAGATGAAAGGTAGGGTAGACAAGAATGGCAGTAACTGTATCAGCAACTCCAATCTAATTTTTTCATTTGAATACTCATTTATGGAGCACGCAAATTCCAATAACCTTCTGATAGGTAGAAAAAGAAACAACAAAGACTGTGTTGTTTATCTTATTTTACCTTTTCCTCCTGAACAGATAAAAACTTACTACACCATTCTTTTGTTTCCTGATTCTTCAGCCTCATTTGACCTTCCAAAGCAAGGACAAAAGCTCTGGGCTCGACCAACAGAATGCCAACCTTCACGTTCTGGGACAGATGTTGTTTTGAAGCCTTGATGGGATCCAAGAACTAGCATAAAATCACTTATTTCTTGAAGTCAAGAAACAATAGTTCCGGAAACAGGTGGCATTTGTTTAAACTGTCAAATATGCAACAGGGATAAAAAAAAAATAATGGCAGGAACAAAATCAACAGATCTGAAACAAATACTTTTGGCACACCCTGATAGTGCTGAGTTCCTCCCGTATATTGTTACCATTTAAGTCCAGTAGATAAAAGTAATCCAATACAAGTACCAAAGAACCCTGTCCTGTGATCTTACAAGTACCTTAAGCAAAGCTCCTTTGAAAGTAATCTAAAAAGTTAAATCTTAAAATTCATTCTTTCAGCTGGAGAAAAAAGAGATGGCAAATCTAAGCAGGTAATTACTGTGGAAAAACAGCATACAGTCTTTCTATGCAAATTCACTCTCCATTGTAAACAGCTTTCTAGTCTAATTCAGGACTCAACCATTCCCCACCCATCTAAAATAAAACCACCTTTTGCAAATACGCTTGTCTCTGATGTGT
>VZTR01017177.1:0-14919 GCA_013400775.1 Chaetops frenatus
GTTGTGAACAAACCCACGACAAAATGACATTGGGTTAGTGGGGAACACAGGCAGATGTTCTTCCTATCCTGCTCAATAAACCATCTATATTACAACCTAATTACTGTACCACCTGAAAGGAGATTGTAACAAGGTGAGGGTCAGCCTCTTCTCCCAGGCAACTAGTGACAGGATAAGAAGAAATGACATTAAGGTGCACCAGGGGACGTTCAGGTTGGACATCGGGAAGAATTTCTTCACAGAAAGAGTTGTCAAGCATTGGAATGGACTGCCCAGGGAAGTGGTGAGGTCCCAAGCCCTGGAAGTGTTCAAAAAGTGACTGGACATGGCATGTAGTGCTATGTTTTAGTTGACAAGGCAGTGTCTGATCAAAGGCTGGACTCAATCTTAGAGGTCTTTTCCAAATTTAATGATTCTATGAAATTTTTGCTTGATCCATAGATGAGAAAACCTCTTCATACCTACTTTCTCTCTTTCCTTACCTCTCACTTTGTCTCGTCTCCTCTGCACTTCTTCATTAAGTAGCCTGATCAACCTCCCCGCTATCTTCCCTAGAAAAAAGGGCTCCTGTTGAGCTCTGCAGAAGCACTGTCCTATTCTCCAGTCTGGCATCTGTGTGATATTTTCAGCAATTTGATGCTTGAACTTTAGTGGGTTTCTTGTGACACTTACGATCAACTCCTCACATCAATTCCTCCCTAGCTGATGAATAAATCAACAGTTTACACCCCTCTTGGCTCATGTAAATTTAGTACTGTGAATGTTAACTTACAACACAATAGCATAATCATTAAGAAACTGGTGCTCCTGGCATGAATTGCACTCAGATCACCTTCTACTTTTTTTAACATTTCAATGGTGAAAAGCTGATTCTGAACAAATGCCATTAGCAGAGCATTCTATTTGAGTTTTCCTTACAATGTGCTTTGTAAGACAGTTTCCTAAGCTGCAAAGTCTTAAACAATTATTGCCCAGGTGTAATGCCCTGTTTCATGGAACAATGAGGTTGAGTTCTAAATAAAACTACTCTTTATCCACATCAATGTGCTTTGCAATGTGTTCAGAACTATTCCTATTGAATTAAAATGCATTTGAGATGCTTTTTCCTCACACTAACAGTTGGGTTGTTCATTTGTTGTATTGAAAAAACAGAACCAAGACAAGGTCTATAGGTTTGACAGTGTCCTGTCACTGAATGTTGATGTGTATAGTGATCTCTTTCTCTATTGAAGGAGATAAATTTCTGTCCCTACAAATATTTTCTGTTGTTTTCACCAGGAAGAAAAAAAGGGTTTTTTTTCCTCTGATATTTTTGTAACTGTTTTTTACAGGACATAGAGTTTCTTGGTACTTGGTAGCAGGTCACAGACGCAGGTGAGGTAGCCTGTGCAGGCCCTTCTTTATAGATACCATACTCAAGACAATATGTTGGTTCTCTCAAAATAAGAACAATCTCCATCAGTGCTCATATTTATACCGATACTACCTATTTTGAGATCTAGAACCAGTTTTAAAAAACTAATAATAAAGACTTTAAAACTGACATGCATCTTATAATCCTGGAGACAAAGTGTTAAAATCTGAAAAGAGACCTTTTGGAAAAATTATACTGACTAATGAAAATGTAACTTTTTTCCTGAACATCCAATAGTTCTCGACTTATTAAAATATGCAAATCACTCTATCACTTTGTTTAATTGCTGTTTCCTTAAACCCATCAAATCTTCTTAATCCTTCTTTTCTTTGTCCTTAATTAACACCTGCTCCCTATTGGCTAAAGTGTTACCCAGAAGACCTAAGCTTGTGATATTTGCGACTTATTAAACCTAATTGCTATAATAATTAGCAACCACTGGCAAAACATTCATCACACAAAAAGCAGGAAGGCNGAAATATAGAACCAGATATTTTATTTCCATTTTAAATGCCAAACTCCTAAAATTGAATTACAATTCTAAGGAAATTTTTTCAAGAGTTTTGCCCTCTTAGACCTATTGCCCCTCATGAGAAGCCTCATGTCTGTCACAGGCTGAGCATCACTCTCTTCTCTTGGCTGTGTCTTGACACTCTTATGGTTTTCCACTGCCATGTGACTTCTGTGCTAAGTGTAACAGCATGGTTAATAAGATGGGAGATAGAAAGATGCATCAGTGCAAATGTAGCCTGATCAACAAGCTTGATATGCAGTTGGGGATGGAAACAAAAGAAGTGGCAATATATCCTATGGGCTGCTGACATATATTAGACTGACTTCACCTATAGACCAACTGTTTTAAAACAAAAATTTTAATGGTGTTCATGAACAAAGTGTTTTGGGTGGCTTTGACTTGTATCAGAATATTAGACTTCACCGTCTCCAGAGGAAATTAGACTTTTTCTTGACAGAAGTTTTTTAGTTTTCAGATTTTTATGAAAGTTCTATTCCTTTCTCACTGAGTCTTTCCTTTTGTACATTGGGTTTATCAAATATGAATGTACTCAGACCCATACACAGTTTTGGTGTATTCCAGTAGTCACTTTATCTGAGACAGAATTTGTCTCTAGACACAACTGAAAATAAATCAGTAACTGGGTGAGACCAAATACATAATTAAACTGAACCACTTTCATGACTAAATCCTTGTTTTTAAGACATGCTGGAGAGCAAAAACTTGTTTTCTTCTAGATGGGCAGAAAATCAGAATACATAGTAGGTAGATCTCATGTTTGAATTTACTTTACTGCTTATCTTGAATGTTCTCTTGTTCTGCACTATTCAATTTGTGATTTCAGTTCTGGTTTCAAATCAGATATATTTGAAAGACCTCGAAAATATACAAGTACATTTAAAATTTATGCATACACACAGGCAAAAATAAACAACCTAGGGATCACCATAAAGGAGTGATGACTCTGGATATGAATTCATGAAACCTACATTCCAGCAGAGTTGCCTACAGATGAAATAAATACAGTTTGTGTTCAAACTCAGTTTCAGCCAAGAGATGGAACAAATCCAGCCATCACTTGACTTTGATAATACTGTGTTGATAGGATGGTTCTGGTTTTCTTAAAAACCATGATCTAGAAAGGTAAGACAATTTTTTCCCTGTTTTTACACCTGAAGAGTTAACTTGAGAAGTTTAAATTGCAATTTAATATTACTTTAAGTTGTGAAGTTTAATATTAATAGCAAAAGCAGATTTTAGAACTTCTGACAGCCATCAGAGTTATCATATAAGAATTAAATTTTATGATGTAACATAACAGTCAATTTATAATGTCTATATAATTTGCCCTGACGTGTGTCTAATAATGTTCCTTTCACTGAAAAACCAGCCAAACACGTGTATAATGCCCACTTGTGTATATAAAGACACATAGACAAAACCTGATCTTCAAAATGTATGTGCTAAATTCTTAGACACTACAAAGTGTCTCAAATAAATGTTATAATAAATTTTATTTACATAGGAGCATTTATAAAAGATAGTCACCCTGAAACTCAATTTAGTATTCTAAAGTCATTGCAAAGGGATGTTCAAGAAATATTTCTGTGGATAATTTAAAAGTAAACTGTTATACTACTTTTAAGGAAAGAAAAAAAAGAAAAAAGAAAAAAGAAAGACTGTTATATAGCATGAAGCTTTCCAGATTCCAGTCTCTCTTAACAACAGACAAGAAAACAGATGTCTTTCTAATGTAAAAGGATGTTCTCATTATACATGGGGATGTACATTTACTCTGTATTACTTTTAGCTTAAATTCTATACAGTTTAATTCAAGATATAATGTCATATTAATACCTTATGTTTACTTATTTAATTTCCCAAACAATTGTTCAAAAGCTTTTCCAAACTTACAGAGCTCATAAGAACTTAATAGAATGTTTTAGTTGCATAATATTGGATTTATATTCAGCATTTTTCATACATGGCATTTTCTCTTAAGAATTTAAATCCCAGTAAGTTGTTATGTATTGCTCATATCATACCATTCCCTCACCCCTCCAGCTTTTTTAATTTATTCAGACATCCTCAAGATTAATTTTTCATCACCTGCTCTCACAGATTTGTCTTTACATCTGAATTCCTGTGCAGACATGTAAGATTGGTAGTTGCACATGCTACACTCTGTATCATATCAATGATTTATTATGATTCCTGTATACTTATAATATTACATCCTTTCAATGTATCTTATTTCAATATATCAGTTATTATGTGACAGAAATTCATTGGGCACTGTGAGATCAACCAGACATTTAGATGTTCTTTGATCATCAGGCTAGGATGACTTTAGTGGGCTAATGCTTTGCTTGACTGAATCTTCAGGACTGAATGTTTCTTTGTATCACAACTGTTCCAACAATCATCTTTTCAAGACTCATTCACTACCAATTCTTCAAAAGAATTACGGTTCTTATACAGTCAGTGAGAATAACTGGAGAGGTTAAATTTTGTAAACTGCTTTTATAGTTATAACTTTAGAATAGCTAGCAAATCCCTTTCAAATCTATCTTAAAGAGTATGGTTTACATTGTAAAATTAACTACATAAATTGTGTTTGAAAAGATTCAGTTTAACAGTCCAAGGGCTTGTCTTCATACAATTCCTGCCCAAAAAATGCTGAGCTCCCTTTCTAACACCTTTTATCTCTAGAGAGTCTGGAGGCTCTGCACTAGCAATATTTTAAAATGCTGTCAAGAAGACAACAGCTGAATCATTCTTTAAACAAAATATTTAAATAATGTTCTATAACAAAAGTGTTTGCTGTAAAATAGAACTGGGAAAAGTGTTTATATCGATTGTAACAAAGGAATCTTTTGTGGAAAATCCTGAAAAGAGAATGTTTTTTTGTGTATCTGATAAGCAGCATCTTGTTATACACAGAAGAATAATGAAACACTCAGCCAAGTTGAAGCAAAAAATAAAAATATCTTCTGATTATTAGTGCATTTACAGGTTATTTTTAGACTTAGCCCAGCAGTAGTGGCTAAAATAAATGCTTCTAATAGCTTTAATTTTAAAGGGACAACACTACCTGAATTTGTCAAGACATAATCTCTAAATATTTTACTGTACATTTCGTTAAGTCTTGAATTTAGGAAAATGTATGTCAAATCAACTTCACTGATTAGTAAGTATTAAAAAATCAGGTAAATGAATAGCACAAACATTTATGTTAAGTATTTTAATATAGATCAGATTTTAATATGAAGATTTAATATAAAGATTTTAATATAAGTCATCAAGATCACAAGTTAAACTTTCAGAAATAGATTAAATTGGCTTGTGACAGAGTTAAAATGCATTAAATGGTAGAAAGATTATTTTTCTTTTGTGTCTACATGCTACATAGAAATGTTGCTGCATGAAGAAAAGAAATTAATACAAGAAATCCTAAACAGTTTCCACAGAGTAATTTGGCACATTTCTTCGCTGAAGGGTAAAATAATGTAAGTGTTCACAAGTGTACTATTTAATGGTAAAAAATGTTTCATAGATCTCAAGGCTATTGGTAGTTACAATTTCTTTTTTAATATTGAATACTCTGCTTTCAAGGTGGCCACATTAATTTTCTTCTTTATTGTTTTTTATTACATTTAAAGTTCTTCCATTAGGTAAGTAAAGATTAATAAAAACCAAAATAAATTTTCAATGTCTATTCATTCTGGGCTACTTACAGAAAAATTGGATATCAAATTAGCAGTACAAGCTCCATAAAAACATAGGACAGACTCTATGGCTAATTTCCAGGTTAGCTATAAATATCCCTTTCCCAATGTTCAGAATAAATGCTTTTATCCACACCTATTTGAAAGTAAGGTTTTGAAGATACACGGTTTCTGATCATAACAGCTGACTCTTTTTAGGCTCTGTTACCAGCATTCAGCCAGTTTTTTTCACAGAATCTGGCCTTGCTGAACTATAGAATATCTTTTGGGAAAATATTATTTTTATTTTACCTTTCAATTGTACAAAGATAATTTATTTAAGAAGTGGATCAGTAGGCTGGTTGCAGGGAAAGAGATTTTAATTTCGTGTAAAAGTTATTACAACTACAGATTTGATCACTGGTAGTGCTGGAGAGAATGGTGAATAGATAGCAGTTTAGCTGAGTCTCTTGGATGGTGACATTCAGATCTCTACTCTGAGTTTGGACAGATCAGCATTTGAATCACTGTTACCAGCTCATGTTCTTCTTGGATGTGGCCAGNNNGTGCTTCTTGGATGTGGCCAGTCTTTGTGAGGTATTCACTTCTTACTGGAATTTATACCCTAAGCTTAAGAGGCCTGCCCAGTGCATGGTCTGGCAGAAGAAAGGCTTTAGTCAGACTCTACTGTTTTATTGTAGCCCATTACTGATTTTTTTTTCTTTCTTTGGTTGTTTTAATTTTTCTTTTTATCTGCTTGTGTGTTGAATGTAGGTCAGTTAGATATCCCATAATTCTTTATTGTGTTCAGCTCATGAAAGTCAGGGCTTGATTTTTCTTGATCACAAGTGCAATGTCTATTGAGATCTCATGGGTACCATTAATCCTTCCAAATGCCTCTCCAGAAGGGCACAGGCCTTCCATGCATCCTTTATCAACTTTAAGACAAGTCCCATCTCTTAGATCTTTTACATACAGAGTTGTCTTTGTGTAGGTAAATGAAACAAGTCCCCAGAGTGAGAATCAAATCAGGGTTAAGATGTTTAGCTTGAGGTGCCTGTTAATGAACTGAAGGTTCATTTATAATCAGAGGGGATCTGGTCAGTGGAATTTAAACAGTCCGTCAGACAACCAGAAAAATACTTCTCCTGGGTGATCACATAAACTCCTTTCTAGACACTTTTGACTATTTTAACTATACCTTCAGAATAGGGCCCACACTAAAAAACCTATGTGTAGACAGCTGAAGTTAGTTATTTTAACCCAAGTGGTATATCATCCCTTCAGACATTTCATCAACTCACATACACTAGGAACCTAGATGAACCTTTAGAATCTTTCTTTTTAACATGTTATATCAACATTCCTGTAGAAACCTGTGTTTCTTGCTTTGGAAAGCAATATTTGACATACAGCAAGTTTGGGAACAATTTATCATCTCAGTCATTAGTACCTTGAGCATTATGACAATTACTCTGAGTTTTTTTTCTTCCTGCTATTTCACCTACAAGGATGAAGTAGAGTCAGACTGTGCAATGTGGTGAAACCAAAATGGATGAGTAACTGAGGATCAGAACTGCTTTATGAACACCTTTTTATAGCGTGGCTTTGTTGTGCCCTCAGAAATTACCCCTTTTTCTCTTTGGATGACGTTGTACATTGCCCTGATCTCCCATGTATTTCACATCTTCTGTGAGAAACAGGGAAAATTGTTCTGTAATAATCATGCTGAATGTGACTGGACATACAAGGCTCCATTTTCCAGCTTATGCCACTGCAATCAGGGATCCTGATTCTCAATCAGAAGGTATAGCAGCAAGGCCTAATTATCATAGCTGTTAGTATAAACCTATGAACTCTACCAGCTTTTTTCTTTAGATACAGTAGTTGAAATATGATGAATCATCTCTCATAAACACTCTCTGCAAGAAAACCTGTTTGATCATCAAAAAATATGACTATCTGGAAGTACCCAGAAACCAAAGATTGTAAGCACCAACAAGAATAATGGAAAAACCAGAAAGCAACTCTGTGGTTTGAAATGACTAGCCATTAACAAAGTATATCTACCTACTCTTTATAATTAAGGAAAATTAAGCCTACTGAGGTCAAAAATTTCTGGAAAGGCTCTCAGGAGGGTAGACCCATGACCTGAGGCTCTCTCCAATATCCAGGAAGGTCAGGGAGTGGAAAGAAGCCCAGAGAACCTTCATGATCCAGCATTTCCATAAGGCACTTCTTAGCAGGAACAACCACAATGATCTATCCAATCTCTGTCTGGGACTGCACCATCTCTGTGAAGGGACAGGGTGGCCATATAAAAAACTATCACTATCACACCTGTCTCTCTCCCTCACTGCACCATCTCCTGCACAGAACATATTTTGTAATTATTAAAACACGGTATATCTTTGATCAAAGTTCTTTTATGTCCAGAGCTCCTCATTCTCCTCCTCACTGCCTTATGGTCTTACATCACAACAGGAGGACAGTATAAAGTCTGTATAAAACTACAACACAAAAGCAAGATGTTATCACTTTTCAAATTGCTAGATATTAGTCAACATTCAAACATCACTCACTTTCACAATATGGTCCCCTCTCATACATCTATGAAACCAATATGCAATACACTGCTGTGAGAGATGGTTCGAGATTCATCTGTCTCACGGCCATCACCCAGGACAGAGACTGAGACCCTGGCCCTGGCCTGACTGAGGTGGGATGCCTGTGATAGAGAGACCCTGGCTCTGGCCTGAGCACTGCCTGCAGGTGTGCCCTGGGATGTCTGCCAAGCATTGCCTGCCCATTGCTGGAGCTTGCCAAGCATTGTCTTCAAGAGCCTGGTGCAAATCACCATGGACTATAGGGCGCGGGTCTGCAGGACGAACTGTACCTGTCCAAACTTGTCGCTGCAGAGTTTTCTGCTTAGGATTTGTCATAACCTGCCACTGCGACAGGACATTGGTTACAGGCTTTCCCCACCTTTTTGGCCAGGAGCCCCTCGTCTCTGAAAAGACTATAAAGAGACCCCCTAAAATTAACCAACTTCGTGATCACCCCACAGAAGAAGACAGATCCATTGGCAGAGGACCACGAGGACTTGTCTCTACGTTGGTAGCTATTCCCCCCCCCTTCCTTTTCTTTATTTTATCTCTTTTCCTCTTTTTCTCATCTATCGCATTATTGATTTAATAAAGGAGTAGTGTTTTGATTCAACTTGAGTTTTCCCTGTATTTTTGCACCCTGAGATCAGATAACGAACCATCACGACCCCTGCTTCTATTGAGCGGATCGTGACAACTGCCAAAGCTGGTTTTCTTCAGATTTAATAGTGACCATCTAGACATAACTTCTATATCCTGAAATTTCACTTGATCAGTCTAGTAAAACAATTTGCATTTTAGCTGGGCTAGTGATGGCCAGTGTAGTCCTTTTGACCTTCAGTCTCCTCAATGACAGACAAAAGTTCACTAAGGCAGAGACAAGAAAAAAAATTGAGGTCAAACCATTTTCTATTTCATAACTAAATTTATTTAAGGTAGTTCAGAAAAACTGAAAAAAACCTGAAAAAACAGTGGCATCTGCCTGTAATTTAAACTAATATGTAAGCCAGCATGTTGGCAGTTTAGATTTAAGTGGGACTTTGACCAACAAATAGATACACAGCCACTGTGTCCTAATGTGATGAGAAGACAATGAGTCAGATTGCAAAGGACTGTGGCAATGACTATTTATTTTTTCATATTACAGTGAAAATGTACTGTTGATCACTTTAATATATTAAATTTCAATTCTGTTATAGTGACATTTTTCATAAAACCTGTGCTAGACTCAAAAACCCTCATGTTGTAAATGTACCACTCGTTTTCAAGATGAATTACAATTGTTCTTTGCAATTCCTTCCTCTCTCTCTCTCTGTATACATATATATATATACATACACACACACACACACATGTATGTCTGTGTGTGTGTGTGATGACAAAAAGAGGACTGAATTCTAAATGTTATACATGCATTAGACTCTGTCAAGAAGACCAATAACTGTCTCAGATACAGAAACTACATCCCTGATCAATTCATGCTGATTTAGTCTTTCAATGGAAGGTCCAAAATATTCCTTCTCACTAGGAAAACAGTAGATATTAGCAAATATTTGGTCATACATTTTCAAATTCACTTATATAAAAAATGTGACTGTTTTTCATTTTAAAAATATAAGATACCAGCATTATTTTGTGTTGCATTATAGCTGTTTGTGTCAAAAAACTGAAAAGATGGAAGTATAATAAAATCTATTAAAATAACTACTCAGATAATTTATCTGTGTTTTCAAAAGGAAACAGCAATGATACTAAGTATTTTTCCTCAGGCTTCAATGGAAGTCTCATGCATAGGGTTGGGGAAAAGGAGCAAATCTTGTGAGGGAAACCTGAATACAGTGAATTGTCATTTGGAAGGATGATGGAAGCATAGTTTTAAGATTCATCTTTGTTATGATGAATGAAAGCAGCTAAAATAAAATATATCAGTCATCAAAATCTTTCTGTCAGAAAGTGGGCTTTTAAAAATATCCTAACACATAAATAGGCTATAACTGAAGCTTGAAAATATCAAAAGCTGGACTCATTGAAGTTAATACTGTAAGGAGGTACCATTTGAAGTGGAAAGGCAACAGATTTTGAAGATATTTTTTGAAGAGCTGGGGAAAATTGCTCTTCTTCATTGTTCTGTTGTCTCTTTGTTATGACCTTAAGCAAATCACTTCAGGTTTCAATTTCCCTGGCCTCTCCTTTATGGGAGGGAAGTGTTTGGATTTAGCTTGACATACCTTTTGAAATTGAATGAATAATTTTAATTTTTTTATTCCAGAAAGATTAAATTCAAAATATAGTTCTTTGATTTTTTTTAAATAAATATTATGAGTGCCCTTAATATGATCATTTAAAATAAACACTAGAATACTGAAACATGTTACTAGAAGAGATGGCATATAGCCCATGCCTAGAAAAAATTTAGGTCAGACAGGGCTCTAAGCAACTTTATCTAGTTGGAGATAGCCTTGCCCCTGCTTATTGCAAGGAGATTGGATTAGAACACCTTTAAAAATCCCTTCCAACAAAGCTTATTCTATGATTCTAAATTTTCCATGGGCAAAATCTAAAAAACTTCTCCGGTTGGTCATTGCTTTCACTTGTCCTTCAGCTGGGTTATCCCATTTCTCACTTATGATGGCACTTGCAAGAAGTACCTTGATGTTCATTCAGTTTTGAAATGAAACTGTTGAGGGAGCAGAACTGAATGATAACTCTCTGGGGACTAAATACAGAACAGAGTCTCAGAAGAACTGAATTAGATTGATTTGAACTGCCATGGTTAAATTTAATCTGCTCTTTTATCATCCTTAGAAAGTTATCATGATCTGCATGTCTAAGGAAGACTAAAATTATATGCACATCTTCACAATTGTCATTTGTAAGCAGCAAATTCACAAGTTTGTTCTGTGATCCTCTGACAAGTGCCAGATGGAGGGAGATTCTTAACTTAAACAGATTGGAAAATATCTGCCACAAACAGCCATATCATACATAACACCAACTCAAAACATTTTTAACACCTTGTTTTCTCCACCTTGTTGGTTTGCCATAATTCACACATTTAATTTCAGCTGGGGATTCTGAACACCACAAAACAAAGGTTATAGGAGCAAATGAAAGTTTATGAAGTGCACATGTCCACACATATCCAAGAGTATCTCCATATCCTGCTAGAATTGTTGTTCAGAAAACTGCTTTTCATGTAATCAAAAAATAATATATTTTTAGCTTTTTGTCTGGTTACATTTTTAAACACTTTTTCTTCCTTTTAATATCACCATATTCTTAAAATGTTGATATTTTTGATAATTAATTCTTTCCATTCCATTCCTAATGATTCTTTTTTCTGAGTTTTAGTACTTTCACATCTCTATTTGGAAAATGTTCGAACAAAATTCACAAATAAACACACTACTCATCTCATGATTATGCTTTGGTAAAATTTTATTTAGAGATTGTGAAACAAGGGGCCCAGTTTACGCTATCAAGCATATCAATTCCTAGTACACTGTAATATCTAATATCTAGGGCTGAAAGTTGCAAATCCCTACCCTCATTAATTATTTATACTTACTGTTTCATTGCAATCATAGCTATTAATACTTGTATTTCTCTTGAAATAGAATTTTATACAAAGATTTTGATTTTAGGCTTGTTTTCCCTCCAACCACTCCATGAGTGGTTAATGTACACTTAAGTATGGCAAAGTATATTTTGCTCTGGATTCATTCAAATGAAGCAGAATTTTTTCAAATTTGTTTTTATTTTATCCATACCACATTCCCTGTTCCTACTTATGGACAACATTTAAACTACAGTTATATCCATTACATAAAAATCTTCAATTTGATTAATCTAATTAAACAAATCCATTAGCAAAAATAATATAATACAATTTTTACATGAGTAATTGAATATGAACTTCTAACCTGAAACCAAACCAATTCTTTGTACATGTTTTGTTTTATACTTGGTTTACTGAAACAGATTAGCAATGGTAAGCCAAGAACAGGTCTTTTTTCTAGACTGCTGTAAAATATTCTGAATCATATAGTGTCTATGATAGTTCTTACATTAGAAAGAGAAAATTCCCTACTAGATATCTCTGAAGCACAGTTCAAACCTACCATAACTTAAAGACAGAAAGACTTATGAAAAATGTAGCATCAATTATTTTGTATAAATTATTTTACTTGATAGGCCTGTGCATCAGAGTAATGAGTAAATCCCATGATTCATAGACTAGAGGGCACATATTATATGTGTCAAATCATACACAAAAGCCCAACCATAGTACAGTGATGAAGTAGCTTAAATTTTCCAGTATAAAAAGAGGGGTTTGAAAATTTTTAAGTCAGTATCATAAACAATGCCAAGATGCACCAGCAGAGTCCGTGTCTTGTGCTGTGGGAACATTTTCTAGGTAGGACATACCACGGGGACCTTTGCCAGGTGGGCTAAACTGATGTCCATCCTGCTCCTTGGCAGTCAGTATTTTCATATTTCTCCCTGGCTGGAATTGCATTTGACACAAGTGACTATTTTCAAAAGTTTAAATAAGTGTATCCAACTCTTGCAACAAATACATTAGGTGAAGATCTTTCAGATGTTCACACCCAAACTACCAGCTAAGTTTTGTTATCTCTATTCCCCTGTTTGGTTCTAATCTTTTACATCCTTCCTTGTCCGATGCATAGGTTTCAATAAAACCTTGTGCTGAACAGCAAATAGACTATTTTTCTGATCAGCAGACTTCGGTGAATTATGGAAATTAATTACCTTGATGAACATCATAGTCTGTCTCGTGCAACGGTAGAAACCCTGGGTTAGCTATTAATTTGATTGGTATATTTATGCAAAAATTGTTATTTTAATGGTATTTTATTGGTACAGATCTCCATGAGATCAAATACTCTAATTGTTCATCACACATTGTGTTCTTTTTCTTAGGAGCAAAACAAAATACATATTTAGATATGGAGCCAGAATCCCCTCCCACACAATCTACTCCCAAAAGCTCAAGTGAATCACTGTTCTTTCAGGAGTGAAATAATTGAACAGCCCAACTTGTGTATTCATTTTTTTCTTCAAGGCACAACTTGCTAATAGCAAGCTCCTGGGTTTAAATCTCAGTTCTCTTGGAATATTAACAGCTACTTCAAGATTTTCTTAAAAATGGAAAGGGTAAATCTCTAAGTGGCAGGAGCATGAATGTTGAATGCACTGTTTGGAGTCAATGTAAAAGTTGAAAGCAATTTTTTAATCCTGTTGTATCCAAGTACTGGGAGAAATTAAAGTATATGATTTAATAATTTTCTTCATTGGCTCAGCAAAAATGAAAGCTATTTGAACTGTGGCCTGTAGTTGAATGCTGGTGACCAACCTGATGCAAGAGTAATCAATCTATTGCAAGTATCTCTGAATATTATCAGAACATGAACTTTGTTTGCAGTTGTCCTATTTGGGTGCTGACATTCATTACAGAAAAGTGATTTGGATTTCCGTGCCATTTGGTAAGAATGCCTAAAGCTATCTAAAAGTATGCTTTACACAATGTATTAACTTCTTTCACCCCAAAATAAATTTTAGGAGTATTACTGGATATGATAACTCTACACTGTAATGAATGTAATTTTTTTAGGTTTTGGGTGAAATAATTAATAATAGCATATTTCTTATATGGGGCAACACTTTACAGATGTATAAATAGGTCAGTTTTCATATCTGTAAAAAAATTATTTTTACACACCTTGAATAAATTTGGATAAAGATACTGACCCATTTATGAGCTTTTATAACACTTCAAGTAATGCTACTGAAAAGTGCATCCAAACCCATTCATAATGCTTTTATCCTTACAGAATATTTCATAAGTTTTTAAATTTGTGGTCTTATATATATTTTCTTGCCTATACATGTCACTCTATATATATATCTACATATCTCCTCACTTGTCCTTCCGATAGTGATGTTCACCTCCTTTTTTAGCCAAGCACTAAGGTAATTTATTTTAATAACAGAAAGAATTTAAGTCTAAATAGAAATAAACAAACTCACAAAATCAAAACATTTGCATTCTGCTGTCTTCACTCTCCCTGACTGGAAAATGTTTGAGGTGGTCTTTGTTTCTTTTGCTTACAGTATTTCTTATACACCATATATTCTTGTCCTGCTCTCTTTAAACTAACAAATACATTTACATTTTATGAAAACAGTAGTTGATATGCCTAGGTCTGTACGATTTATTGAGAGTAGCCCTGGGGAAAATAACTTGGGGGTGTTGGTGGATGAGGACCTTTACATGACCCAGAAATGTGTTCATGCAGCCTACAAAGTCAACTGTGTCATGGGCTAACACAAAAGAAATAGGACCAGAAGGTCAGGAAAGGTGATTTTCTGCTCTGCTCTTGTGACCTCCTACCTGGAGTACTGCATTCAGTTCTGGGGCCCCCAAGGCAAGAAGGACCTGGACCTGTTGGAATGGGCCAAGAGAAGTGCATCCAAGTGGATCAGAGGTCTGGAGCACCTCTCCCATGAAGACAGGCTGAGAGAGGTAGGGTTGTTCAGCTTAGAGAAGGCCCTGGGAAGACCTTATAAGGACTTCCAGTACCTAAAGGGAACCTAAGAAAGCTGGAGAGGGATTTTTTACAAAGGCATATAGAGATAGGACAAGAGGGAATGTTT
>VZTR01017182.1:10309-35771 GCA_013400775.1 Chaetops frenatus
TGACAATGTCACATACTGACATGGAGAGTACATAAAATGCTTTCCTCTGTAGAAATAATTTCTAAATAACTTTGAAGTTATATTTTAATTATCAATACATAGTAGTACTTTCTGGGGAGTTTTAATGCAATAGATGAAGTTCTGAATATGTTAACTATTTTTAAATGTCAGATATTTTTCAAATTTTTGACTTGCTTTAAAATTATGTTCAACTGTTCCATAGCGAGAGAGTGTTGAAGTTATTTCATGCTGATTCCCAAGCAAAAATGGAGCTGAGCTGATACAAATCTGCCTTGAACTCTCATCTAAAAATGTTATTGGAAACTCTGTTCTGCAGAAAGATGGCTACCATGCAGATATTTGAAAAATTTGCTATTATTAAATAAACAACTTTTTATTTTCCAGACTGAAGTGTTTACATTTGGGATATGATATTTATCACTTCAGGGCTTTTGAGATCGATCAGCCAAATTTGTTTGGTTTTGTTTAGTACAGAATAGCATAATTGAACTTGGGTATGCTGTACATGTCTCTCTCTTGGTTTTATTTTTCTTTTTAATTGTCAAGCTTATCAAAACAGGTAATAAAAGAATTAAATTATCAGAGATAAAGGAAACAGACATTATGTTATGTAAAATAACTGGAAATTATATCCTTCCCCTATCAGCAGAAATGAGGCAGTTCAGTTTTCACATGGTACATTAGGAGGATGTCCAGCCTGCTCATTAGTGAGCCTATCCTCTCTGTTGAAGAAGGTTTTCTCAAGTGACCTACTAATTAATATGGGTTATTGTAATGTGGATGCTCAAAAACTGAGAACTAACAGCAGCTCAAAAACTGGCTTAGAGTTGACCACTGAAGCAGTAGCAACAGCTTTTCTCTGATTTCAGAGAAACCAGAATCCATACCTGTACTTGTTTACTATGTTCCACATGCCTCCCTTGCACTTGTTTATGTTTTTACAAATCTAAGGTTGAGTATTTTTTATAATACATAGCTGTTTTCTCAAACTGTTACATGTTCCAGCTGACAGTTTCTAAACTGAAGTTTGCAAGGGACAGTTCTTGCCTGTTAGTTCTTGGCTGCCAGCAGCCTTCCCTGTTTCCATGGGAACAAGAATCAGAGTGGTCTCCAGAAAACAATGTAAGAGAAAGCTTTTTAAAAAGCATTATGTAAATCCTTGGCCTTCTTCTTTTAACTGATCTGACACCTAATTTCATTAAAACAAAAGCTAAGACTGAACACTAGTGCCCAAGGCAACTCCAAGTTTCTCAAGCACTGGACTTGTTCTTTACCACTTCTGCTTAGAACATCCCAGCATCCCCATGGTACATTAACTGCCCACAGTTGACTGCAGTGGTATGTAATCCACAGAATATGTTGTTGGCCTTTCCTAAGGCATCATTCTTTGAACTCTATTATAGGCTAACAAACATTCAACTTCTGCCTTAAAGCATATGTTTAAGGCCTTATCTGTGTGAAAAAAGAGTAGTATCCATCTGTAACAAAAAAAAATCTGTATGCCACCAGCTGCCTGGTGAAGTCTTTGGTGCTTAGCATGTGATTTTGATCCCTGGTTTGTCAGAGCAAATCAGGACTCCTGTGAGGCCAATAAAACCGTTCTGGATTTATGGCTGTCTAAAAGCAGTAATTTGTTCCAGTGGGATAAACATCTTTATAATGTGCATTTATGTCAGTGCTTGAATGTGAATCATTAGTGGTCAACCCCTCCCTAAGTAGTCAAAAAGCTTCCTGAATTCAATGGAGTGATACTTTATGAATTTAAATCAATGAAATAATTATTAAGTGAATACTATATGGTAGAAAATCATAGTTTTTCAAACAGTATCTGCAGGTATAAGCAACTATACAGAAACAGCATAGAAGGTAATTTCAAAGGGTAGTAACATACCATAGAATGGTTGTCAGACTGGGTTGGTGTCATTGCAGTGACCAATAGCTGAAACTGTACATTTACTGTTGGAGCATGAAAATTATTTAAAAAGAGAAGACATAATTTGGACTCTCTGTTGAAGACTTTAAGCACAGTAGAGCATGATTTGAGGGATTTTTGTTTGGGTTTTTGTTTTTATTTTTGTTTTTGTTTTTTGAAAAATTTCATCTTTTTCAATCAAAAAGAAACAGGAGGAAAAAGTATAATTTTCAGGTGTTCAGAAATAAAGGAAGTTATTTGTAAAATTTATCAACTGTAAAATTGTGTCAGATTCAAAACCATTGGATTTGAACTTGTAGGAAAGGGAAGACATATTCTATTTTTAAAGTAAATGGTAGTACATTGAAAATGTTTGAAATGTTGAATGCAACTCTGGGCATTCTACCCTGAAGGCAATAGTTATATTCTATTAATGGAAAGCAAGAAAAAAAAGTGCAGCTAGAAGGATGGAGAATTGATAAGCATAAATGTTACATAATTTACCAAAAACAACACTCTAAATGTACTGGGTGACACAGATATCATTTAGAGTTAATGGGAGAAACTTAAACAGAGAAAATAATCAGGTTGAATACTTACTGCAAATGTTGTCATGAGGTTGTACAAGTTCTGGAAATAAAATTTAAAAATAATGGGTTTTTAACTATGCCAAAGTAGAAAACCTAATAAGAACTACAGGCAAAAAGATTCTTCCACTTATCAGTGGCAGGGTTAAGGTCTTCCAACAACAGAGATACTTCTGTTTCTGTAACTGTAAAAGTGTTACCAGGCTGCAGAAATGCATAACTGAATTTTCTTTCCTGTACATGAAGGTGGTCCTGTCAGGGGTGCTACCACTGGATGTTTTCAAAACTAGATGTTTTTAAGTTTAATATCCATATCATTGCTCATATAATCAAGTAGCTGGACTGACTTTCAGGTTTCAAAGTTTCTGGGATCCCTCTGATGGGAATTATCACTTGAATATTGGCTAACAACTTCACTTGAAGCCAGTTGTAAAAACCAGAGTCATCAGCTGCTTCTCTCATAGGTTCAAGAGAATACGCTTTCCTGTTTATCTTCACACAAATCTGTAGTTTGTGACATTTTGTTCAGACCATCTCAAAACTTCTGTGCTTTATACTAAGTACAGCTTGCAATGTTCACTCTTTCTGGTGAGAAAAAGGTAGAATGTTCATAATTTTGTTCACCACTTTTTCAATAATCTAAAAGGTACTGAAACTTTTGACTTCTGATTGCACTGGGAAACATAGAAAAGGGTAAACTGCCTCCTAGAAGTCTGAAGTTCTGGCAAATGGGAAGGATGGATATTTCAGGTGTCTTTATTTTTTTGGTCTCTTTTTTGTTTTTTTTTTTTCCCCAGCTGCTGCAAGGTTCCCCTGAATTGAATTGAACCCAGTATCTTCACAGCAGATTGGCATTGGGTACATCTTTCTTCAAGTGGAAATATGTTGCTTCCAGAAGATATAAAAGGTAAACAAATCATCATAAACTTCTGTAGTGGCATATATATTTCTAATAGAGTGTATGGTATCAAAGCAGAAGGAATTGCTACTCCAAGATCAGGCTTTAAAGATGATAAAGTTATGTTGATTATACTTATTTTCTGGGTTTTGCTTGTTTGTTTGTTTTTGGTTTGGGGTTGTTGGTTGGTTGGGTTTTGTTTTGTTTAATTCTTGGTAAGGTGTACAGTTCAGCACTGTTGGAACTTTCTATTGATTGGACAGAGTATACTTTGAAATTATAAAGAAATGTCAAAGATGCAAATAATTCATGGTTCATCCATGAAAATTAATAGAAATGTTTGTAACCGAAAGTGTCATACTTAGGATTTGCCTGTCCTTACACATGATTTTTAAACCAACTCTGTTTAAACACTTATGTTGTTCTTTTGTCATGTTTGAAACAGTTGTAATGGGTTGATTTAATTACATAGCTAGATCAAGCCATACAAACTTGAGGAGTGAAAAACACAGACACAAATATATATACACTTTAGAAACTACCAGTATGTATGTCAATTCTACTTTGTACTGGTGGTACTCAGCGAGACAAATCGTAAACACCATATATAATCAAACCTACCAGCTGTGGCATCATCTGGGGTGGGGAACTACAATTCCTCGCTCAGAGAGTTTTTTCATCATGTGCTTTTTTGTGCAATGGACGTAAGGGAAAGGTACAGCCTGTATTTTGGTAATTGAGCCATTTACATTCTTCTAAATACAGAAAAAATTATGTTGCAATTCATGGACTAGAGGATACAGTAACATTAAAATCTGTGGCACCAGAAAGAAGAGTGAGAAACTTTAGTTTTGATGGCCTTTGTGTTGAAAATATCATATCTGTTCTACAGCTTATTGCAAAAACCAAAATTAATACTAGGTGTCAAGCGTGATATTTGAGTAGGAAATGAGTCTCTAACAATCACTTTAAATATGAGCATTATTTTGTTCCTGGAGATGATACTGTAATTTGTTGAGGTACTTGTTATCTGTAATTTTTGAATCTCTTAACCTGCAGACAATACTTTGGTCCTCACAAATTGTTGCTGCCTAGGTGCCCTTTCCACCGTAAATTTCCACTGTAAGTGGGAAAAACAAGAAAGTTGCATTTCTAAGTCATGTTACATTAAGTCGTTAAATTATTTTTCATTGGTTAGAATATTTCCATGATGTGTCTATATCAAACATTCATATCATGCCATAAAATGACCCCACCTTTTCAGGGGGTCATTGTGCTCAGTGGGAGTTATGGATCATGAAGCATCTCTCTTGTCATTATGTTTGTAGTGGAATTGCTAAGAAATTGATAAGGGAGGATAAATCCCAAATTCAGTAGTATAGCATTACTTCCCCTTTAATTTAAGGCATTCTTGGCACTTCTGGCATGGCAGAAGGGATGACTTATGAGCAGTTGTAGGTAAGCTGTATATCTACCTATATGTATTAATTTGTTACTTTTAATGAAGACAATTCACTGAAATTAAGTCCTTTTAGGTTGTAGACTCTAATTGAAGAGAGGAAAGTTGTTATTACAGTTTCTCTTCTAACAGGTCAGTCTAGTCAATTTAAAAAGAAAAAGTTAATTATGACAAAATATGACAAATGTCTTGTCTTCCTGTTTATGTGACCGCGATTCTCTTTAAACTTAGTATGTGGTTTTTTATAATACATGGATACATGGACTGGAAGAAATGTATGTGGGACATATTAAGTAATCTAAGCAGCTTTTTTTTGGCCACATCTGTTTTCTTCATTCAGATGAAAGAGTAGTACAAGTATGGCAGCAATTTCCTCACATTTTTTCCCCACATAAACTCACATCTGAACAAAAGGATCATTACATAGAAGTATATTTTATTTTAACACTTGCCATTATAGGGTTTAAAGGATAAAGCTGATATACTTATCAAAATATTTGAGTACAGCCCAAAAAACGGTATAAGCGTTTACTGGGACAAAAGTGCAGAGGATGAAAAAAATATGGTGGTCTTTGAAACTAGGCAAATGCTTTGTCCTCAAGATGGTATATATTTCCTGCTGGAAAATTTTGACACAAAAAAGAAAATATATGAAATGTATCATTATAAGCCTAGCATTTCTCATATTTTTCACCTGCTATCCTATTATTTATCATCTCAAATATTCTTTAATGCAAGATACCATTAACTTCTTCAGTCAAGTAAGTCTGTTCTTGTCTTTACATTAATCACCATTTTAAATTCTGAGAGACTGCAGTTAGGTTTTCTAAAACAAACAAATAAACAAACAAACCCTCCCCATCGCTTCCCCCCCCCTAATATAAGTATTAAGAAGTTCTAAGAATTTATAATTCCTGGTTCCTCAGCAGTATTTTTCAGTTATTTTTTATCTCTGCAAAGTTTTTGGTATGATTCAAGCTCAAAAAATTTCTGATGATAGTCTGAATATTTCTATAGGATACTCATTAAATTGGTATTTCAGCTTCCAAGTGTCTTGCAGCTGCCAGCTCAAAGTATTGAAAATCATGATTCAACACTTCTAAAATAAAATAATGGTTCAATCTTTAAAATTTCAGGGTGTACTTGAATTATATTTACAGATTACTTTTTCATCCATGAGGTCTAACAAACTTCTTTATAAGTGTTTTCAAGTATTTTAAAATTTTTGCCCTAATGACAAGTTTCCAGGATTTGATGCTCTAGAAAAAATATCTCAACTTATAAAAAAAAAAAAAAAGAAGAAAAAGACATCGATGTCTACCAAGTCCTATTATAAATGTACAAATGCATTGTAGTTTTAGGCATCTATCTCACAAGCAGACTAGTAAAAAAGTGTCTTACTTTAATTACTGTAATGATGGAGGTGAATATGCTGAATATGGACTTCATTGGCTTTTTTTACAAGAACTACTGCAGAGATAAGGTATATATTAAAGGAAGTCAGAATGATAATGTATCTCATTTTGAAAGGACACATAAGGATTGAATCCAGCTCCCTGCTCCTCACAGGACTTCCTAAAGCTAAACCATATGACCAAGAGCATCATCCAGACACTCCTTGAACTCAAACAGGTTTGGTGCTATGATCACTTGCCTGGGGAGCCAGTTCCAGTGAGAAACCTTTTCCTGACATCCAGTCTGAACTTCCCTTAGTGCTACTTCAGTTCATTCCCTTGTGTCCTGTAATTTGTGTAAATTCAGTTTCTGAAATGGAGAGCATGCTTCAAGATTGTAGGCACACGTACTGGAACTTTCAACATATGAGTGCCACAGAAAGATGCATGGGACCAACAGCAGTGAAATAATTAACAGTGTTTTTTTCCTGATTTATTCAGGACTACTTTTTTTTTCTGCTGTGCTGGAATTCCCTAGAGAGTAGCTGTTCTGCAGAAAACTAACTTAAGATTCCAGATCTTTAAAAATGTTGTTTTAGAGGAGGCATAAAAAATTATCCTTCATAGCTACATGGGATGAGTGTAGTATAAGGAATTCTACTCGATTCTGCAGAAGGAAAGGGGTGAAAGAGCAAGCAGTACATTTCTACACATGTGTAGGGTATGGAGAAGGCTAGGGATATTCATCCTTAATCGCATTGGTGGATCTGCTATGTCTTTGATTTTCACAGAAGCACAGGGAAATTGGAAAGCACATTGTGTTGCCCTGAGTCACACAATTTCTTTAGCAGCACTTGTGGTGTGTTATCCACAATCAGTGCTGATCTCTGTTTTCTTTGTGGGATTCATAGCAAAGACAAAATTGATTTTGAGTTGATTTTGGAGGAATGGAGTGAAATCTCCTCCACAGAATCTCCTTAGAAACAAAGATGTACATTGTCTAGATTTGGTTGGGTGATTTTTGTTTTTGTTTTAATTGCTTAGATTTGTTAATGGTGTGAATATAACAGCTATTTCAGTTTGTGCCCGACTCCACTTGATGTGTCACTACAGTATGCCCTGGCTTTAGCTGGCAGATACAAGACAGTCTATTGCAACCCTGTTGTTGATCTGTCACCAGCAACTTGTTTTTCCACTATGCTTTCTTTTTGTGGTGGATTGACCCTGGCTGGATGCCAGGTACCCACCACAGCTGCTCTGTCACTCCCCTCCACAACTGGGCGGGGGAGAGAAAATATAACAAAAGGTTCATGAATTGACATAAGGACAGGGAGAGACATCACTCACCAATTCCTGTCAGAGGCAGAACAGACTCGACTTGGGCATATTAGCTGAATTTATTACCAATCAGAATCAGGGCAGGAGAATAAGAAGCAAAACAAATCTTAAAGATACCTTCTCTACTCCCCTCTCTCCTTCCTGGGCTCTACCTCCTGCCCCAAAGTGATGCAGAGAGACAGGGAGTGGGAGTTACAGTTAATTCATCACAGGTTGTTGCTGCCACTGTTCAGGGAGAGGAATCCTTCCCCTGCTCCAGTGTGGGGTTTCTCCCCCAGGAGACAGTTCTCCACAAACTTCTCCAGCCTGAGTCCTTCCCATGGGATACAGTTCTTCATGAACTGCCCCAACATGGGTCACTTTTCCATGGGATGCAGTCCTTCAAGAACAGCCTGCTCCGATGTGGGTCCCCCCACAGGGTCACAAGTCCTTCCAGGAAACCTGCTCCAGAGTGGGTTCCTCTCTGCCTGGGTCTTCAGGTCCCTGCCAGGAGCCTGTTACAGCACAGGCCTCCCATGGGTTCACAGCCTCCTCTCAGGAATTTACCTCTCTGGTGTGGGTCTCCCCCACGGGCTGCAGGGGGATCTCTACACTCCCATGGACCTCCGTGGGCTGCAGGGGCACAGCTGCCTCACCATGGGCTGTACTACAGTGCATTCCAGGGAAATGTCAGCTCTGGCACCTGGAGCACCTCCTGTCCTCCTTCTCCACTGACCTTGGTGTCTGCAGAGCTCTTATTGTCACATATTCCTCTCACCCTGCTCTTCTCTGAGCACAACTAAATCTCAACAACTTTTCCCCCTCTTAAGTCTGTTATCGGAGAGGCATTATCACCATCTCTGATTGGCTCAGCCTTGGCCAGTGGCTTTGGCTCTGTCACACATGGGGAAGCTTACAGCAGCTTGTCACACAGGCCACTCCTGTGGCCCCCCACCACCACCAAAACCTGTCGATGCAAACCCACTTTGAATACTATTATTTGCTGTGATGCATAATTTTTTTTGTTCCCCTGTCACTATTAAGTTGATTATTTCCCAGACAAGATTCTACTCCCAAATAACTTATATTTCTTCCTCCAGAAAACCCACAGACCATGCTTTAGCCTTGGCTGTCTAAAACATATCTGTATTTCCAGAGAACTTGCCATGTTTTCTGGAGAGTGTTCTGCTCAGTGCTATTCAAAGCTTTCAGAACATAAGGAATTATTATTTTCTGCTCACACTCTCCCCAAATAGTCAGAGTCCAGTTCCAATAGCTGTCCAGTGTTGAATGATTCATTTGGCTAGCAGACATGAATCATTTTTGGTTTCACCTGAAACTCTCCAAACAACAAAAGCAAGCTAGAAGAACAAATCAGTTTCCTGAGCTGCACTGCAAGTCACTTATCGGTGCCCACCATTACCTGGTTTTATTCCCTCACACAGTGATTGGTTTGCAGCCCTCACAGCAACATCCCATCAGCTGTTCCTGCCTAAAGCTGTTCTGAGCCTGGCTCTACTTCCTCTCTTTTACATACAGTGAGACATTTCAGAAGCAACTGCAAATTTTCCAGCAGAACCTCAATCCATCCTGTGACTCTCTTGGGATCGCCTTCTTAGGAAACTGTTCACAGAAGAGTTTTAGGTAAAAGTACCAAGAGTAATGAATATCTGTATCTTGTTTGCTTTAGCAACATATAGGGCAGTAGTATTTTTAAACTTACTTATGTGAAAAACTTTTAGTTTAGACTGATTTTTAAATTTTCTAGGTCGTAATGATGCAGCATGTGTGGGTCTTTCACAGTGGAAACAGAATGACAATGCTTCTAGCAGGAAACAAATTGCCTTCCCTTCAGCTCATAATAGGTTTCTAGCTTGTCTAGTAGAAATGAGAAGGAAAAGAACTTCAAGGGTTCAAAAGTCCTTAGAAGGCACATCAAAGCACCACAAAGTTGATTTATGAAATTGCAAATGTTTAAAGATGTTTTTCATTTTAGGGCCAAATTTCTTCATGTTTTCTGACCAAGTTGACATTATCAGTTAAAATATTGTAAGGCTACAAGGTGAATCCTGGTTTAGAACAAAGAATTGGGATGTGTGCTATGGCTAAAAGCACTATTAAATGCAGAATAATCAGCTAGGTAACATAATAATACAATCCTCTACCTCACTGTGGAACATGCTTTATAGAGAAAACTCTGAAAATATGTTGTACTTATCTTCTGGTTTGGGGGAATTTATATGCCCTGTCTTTGTCTCCCATCACGGTTGCCTCTTACTGTGCTCTTCAGAAATTCCAAGAATACAAGAAGGGAAACCAAACTTTAAGCGAGGGGATGACATGAAAATTGTAGCAGGACAAATAAACTGTATAGAGTTAAAAATTATTCAAGCAATTTGATTGGGTGATGTGAGAAACATGAATTCTTTAGAAACTGACAGCTTCATAAGAATAATGTCATGCTGCTTTTTTTCCCCCATTTTCATTATAGTAGTAATTACTATCTCAATACCAGTCATTTCATGGAGATTAATGACCAGCTGAGGATAATGACCCTCAGCTTTATCCTGAATAATCAACTTGTGCCCATTTATCACTAATCTCCTGAAATTACTCAGCACTCCAATTGTATTACTTATTTATACATAAATTTGGTAAACATGCTTAAAAAACCCCATTAATGTTTCAAAATTATTCCATTCCCATCCATTGTGTCACTCTTTCTCTTTTATACCTTCTGATTTAATATTATGCTGCACAAGAGGCAAGCTCCTTGTTTGTAAGGCTATTTATGAACATGGCAGTTAATACCAGTTTCAAAATTTCATCCTGCTTTTTTATATTAAATACACATGTAATACCCAAATTCATGCAGAAATCTATTTTTAATAAATTGCTTGAAGAGACCTAATCGAAGTAGAAACCCAGTTATAAGAAAAAAGGCAGTGGTCAGAGACAGGAGATGTGTTCAGCTGAGTGCTGTAACTCTGTTGTGGTTTCACTCCCATGGGCAGCCTCAGTACCACACAACCACTTGCTCACTCCCCTGCAGTAGGACAGGTGAGAGAATTGGAAGAATAAAGGTGGAAAAGCTCTTGGCTTGAGATAAAGACAGTTTAATAGGTAAAGCAGAATCTGCACCTGCAAGCAATGCAAAAGAAGGAATTCATTCTTTGCTTCCCAACGGCAGGCAGGTGCTTAGCCATTTCCAGGAAAGCAAAACTCCATCATGTCTCACAATTACTTGGGAAGACAAGTGCCAGAACTCCAAATATCCCACTGTGCCCTTCCCTCTTCTTTCCTCCAGTTTTTATTGAAGAGCATGATGCCTTCTGGTGTGGAGCATCCCTTTGGTCAGTTGGGGTCAACTGTCCTGTCTGTGTCCCCTTGCAGCTTCTTGTGCACTCCCAGCCTTAAGCACTGGTGGGGTGGTGAGAGATGCAAAAGTGGCCCTGGTACTGTGTAAGTGGTGTTGTTCAGCAATAACTAAAACGCTGGTATGTTGTCAACACCGTTTCCAGCACAAATCCAAAACATAGCAGCATGCAAATTACTGTGAAGAAATTTAACTCTATCCCAGCCAGAAGCATACAAGCTCAAATGACCACATGTCTGTGAGGAATGCATCAACATTTGTTTTATAGGAAGAAAAATGGTTGCTGTGCAAGTAAGACCAGAAGGAAACAGGGTTCATAATCAAGTGCATATATTGATATGTTGTCAAATATAATTTCTTTCTTCAGTGACATTTATTCCATTGTTATTGAAATTTTAGAAATAGAGAAGCAACTAATTTTGCAGTTGGAAAGAGCTATTTCATTAAGAGCAAAACTGTCAAGCCTGGCTCTAATGATAGCTATACATTTTTAACTACTCAAAGAATATCTCAAGGTATTATCCCCAGAAGGATGATATAGTACAGGAATGACAGCAAATTCCGAACTGTGCCTGTTTGAGGCAGCCTTCATTTGTATTTGGTCTGTGGTCTATAATTTGAAAATAGAAATGCATTAGTGGAGCTTTTCTGCCTGCATATTTTTACCGTGTTAATCAAGTATTCTTCAACATAATGTACCTCTTTAATTCTGTTAGATGGCTAATGGATTCATATTTGTACTTCGTTTAATGTTTTTTTAATGTTCTAGAACATACCAAACTAGACAACAGATGACAGTACACAGCTCCAAGACTCCTGGACTCTAAAGTAGATCTTTTGACTTGGTGATATCTAGGTGATTTAAGACATTCTGCTCCTTTTTATTCTTGCCTGGAACCATTTCCACTAAGGTTGCCAGGTATCTTTAATCTGTTTTCTTCTGCCAAATGGTTGTCTATGTAGATTCCTAGTTCTTACGAATTCAAAAGATTGTTTTGACCAGCAAGTCACAGCAGCATTCTAGTGACTTGCACTTCTTCCTATAAGAAGGTAAAAAAGTTTGCTAAAGCTCAAAGTACTTTTTACTATTATTATTTTTTTCTTTTACTATTATTACTATCATCATCATCATCATCATCACCATCACTACTAAACATTCATGGCTGCAACAGTATTTCATTTACCTCCCTGCAGTTCTGATGGCTGCCAGCTGAGGGTCTGTGTGACACTGTAAGTTTCCAGTCAATTTCCACAGACTTCACCTTTAGAGTCAGCTGTCCTTCCACTAAGAGGCAGTCTTGGCCTATCTTTCCTAAGTCACAGCTCCTACTGAAATAGAAGCAACGTGAAAACCTTGTGTAGCTGTTGAGCCTAGCTTTAATTTCATCCAGCTCCTGGGATTAGACAGTGACTAATATTTTTCACATTGATGAATACAGAGAGTTTCAATGACAAGCATTTGGCCATGAGATAGATTAAAAGACACTTGCTGGACAGGGTTCACTGCTGCATGTGGTGATTGTCACAGTGTGCCCTTTCACACTTTTTAGAGACATAATTTTAACTGAGTTGTTACTGCTGCACAGATAAAGGCTGCATTCAGAGGATACATGTCCAGGCTTCATGGTAATGGTAGAAATCTACAGAAATGATGACTTATAAAAGGAAAAATAGGAAAAAGGTATGCTTTGGATTTTAGGGTATTACAGCTCTTCGTGTCAAAATCAAATGGTCAGGTGTAAAAAAATTATTGCTAACTATATTTTTAGAGTATTGCAGAAATGTTCTGGTTATTTCATGGGTGACCAGTAAGCTAATGACAAAGAGAATTTGAATTTTTCTCCTGGTATTACAGTACCGTAACAAGACATTTTTCCCATTTTGGTTAGCAAGTCAGTCTTTTAGTTGTTTTGGGGTTTTTTTAAATTTTATTTTAGGCTGTTTTTTCCTGTGAGTCAGAAGGATAAGGACTGTAGAAGAAACTGTTTGTTTCTCTTTAGCAACTAGTTAGCATCAAGGCTGCTAGACTTGGTTCATATTAGTACTGCTAGGTATAAAAGATGGATAACCTGGCTGTTATTCATGACATTGTGTGGTGTAGAAAAGAGAAGTGAGCCAGGGATCCATCTGGTACAAGTACCAGAATAATCTGATCATGTGGCAAGTTTGTCATTGATGTGAAACCTCTTCCTTCACTCAAGCAGAAGATTATCTTTAGCAATGAGATATGTGGAAAGGTGCATATCAGCTCTTGTTGGAAAAAACGAAAGAGTATCTGGCCTGAATTTAGGCTGACTTGTAGGTACCAAGGCATTGATACTGTTCAGTGATGTATGCACAAAACTAAGTGGTCTCCTGATACTTAGAAATGCCTGTAGTCCACACTGCCTGTTGAAAAAGTGCATGTTTATGAAGCTGTCTGTCAGCATTTGGACTGTGGGAATGGTTGTTTTCAACAGCAAGGCGGATGGCTCTGATCCCTTGCAGAGATCACATGCCCTGGGTTCTCAGGCATTCTTATATGAGCTCTCCATCTTTGAGTAGAAGCATCTGTTGTCACAGATTTGTTTGGCCAGGATAAGATGGTTTTGCTCTTGCAGTTCTGAAGCAGATCTTTCTGCCAGTTTGGTGAATAGATTTAAGAACAACTTCTGTGCATCTGAGATGTCTGCATGGTGGAATTTGTGCATAGAGCATAGGTAAAGTCTGTCAGCATCTAATGAGAAGGTACCTTGCTATGTAAGCTGGTTGAGAAAGCTCAGTGTGGTCTGGAATCATTCTTGTACAAGCATTCTTATACAGCTGCTGTCAACTTAAAACTTTCAGTTGAAGTAAAGGGGAATGTTTTCGGGTTTGCTTTTTTTTTTTTAGGAAGGAATGGAAGATGGAATTGACCTCAGTGTTCAGAAATCAGGGCCATACAAAGATAAATTCTTTTTTACCAGTTTCAAGATCTCCTTAATGACTATGGCTAGAGGAGGAATTGCACAGAGTTACATGAGTGGATGTTTTCATATAGTGGTGCAAGATGAAACAAAAGTGATTCCAGGATGTCAGTATAGTACTAACAGGCACAATGTTCCTCTAAGTATTGTAGTTGTGTTCCTCGTTTTTGAATACTCCCTTTTTACTAGCAGAACATCCATTTAATGATAAGGGAAAGTCAAATAGTCATGTTTCTAAAGTGGTACTCCATAAAAATAATTTTTAGGCCTCATCATAGTGTCACCTCTAGCTTTGAAAGTTCATTTGAAAGCTTTTACTAAGAGAAATCATGGGAAAATTATATAAAAAGAAGGAATAACTGCTTTTCTTACTGTGACATTGTATCTGTAAGCCCTCTCAATCACCAGAGTTTTCCATGTTTTCATGGCATCCTATAGTTCTAGAAATCTGTGCCATGGAACGAACTGAAAGATTTTAGCCTTTATAGCACCGAATGAAGGCATTGAAAATAAGAAAATTTATCCTACCTTCCTTGCCCATATTAAAAACCTTCTAATGTTGCTTTCTTTATTAAACTGTGTGTTATAGCAAGCATTAGCTAGGAAAGCAATTTTTAAAATTTTTTCTCTCACAGGTATAAATTTTATCCTTCACTTAACGAATTTGTGCCGGTGTCATAATTTCAAAAAAACTCACAGCAGTAAGTTAATCACTGTTAAGCACCCAAAATCTGCTTAACAGTAGCCTTAATAGAGGCTGAAATATCTGAAATATTGTCGGGTCAAGTCTAGACATCAAAACAGAAAGTGAGTCTGTCTTATCATCTTAAGGTAATGCTTGGGCAAAGGAATGATAAAGAAAAACTGATGAGATAGAAGCTAGGAAATGAGCATACATCTAATGCAAAGCCAAGAACAACAGGAGACAGAATGCAGGAATCCTGAGAAGGAGACTGGTATGGGCAGAAGGAAGAACCACCTGTAGCTGAGGCTGACCAAGAGAAGAGAGAATGGTTTGCAGTAAGGGCAGGTGGTATAAAGGGTAGACATATAGAACAGAAGTCAGGCTCAAAAGCTCAGACAAAAGGCGATCCAGGGAGAAATTATTACAGCCTTTCAATACTTAAAAGGGGCTTAGAGGAGAAAAATTTTTACCAGGGCCTGTAGTAATCACATAAGGGGCACATAAGGGGAAACAGTTTTAAACTTAAAGTGGTAGATTTAGATTGGGCATAAGGAAGAAGTTTTCTATGGTGACGGTGGTGAGACACTGGAACCTGACCTAATGGTAGTATGCCCTACCCATGGCAGGAGCATTGGTCTACATGACCTTTAAAGGCCTTTTCCAGTCACAACCATTCTGTGATTCTAATTTTTGTATAGGTACAATGCCCCATCAAGGATTATGTTATCCACATAGTGGGCTTAGTTGAAGTTTGCTGTTAGCCTTTACTCTATATGACTTTTTTTCCTTAAGTGCACTTGACATTACAACTTTAATAAGAATCTTTCAGATTAGGAATTTCTATCTGCACTTGCTGAAGTATGTGTGCAAAGCTATAAGCTATTTTTCATATTTTTCCTTTCCTCATTCCTGGAATACTTCCATATCCTTCAGTACTTCAGTAATCAAAATAACATTGCTTCCCAAGAGACCACATATACAGGGCAATGTTTGCAAGGCCTTTATGTATCTGAGTTACACAAATCGTATACATGTAGTCAGGGAAAATTGCAGAAGAGGTCTTACACTTGGACTGGAGACTGGTGGAATTTTGAGACAAAACGGAAACAACCAGTTTTACTTTCTCACAGCACTGATTATGAGAAACCTTTGCATCATATTTTCATTGAATAATTATACCAATGTAATACATCTTGATTATGAGACAAGTTTCACCAATATAAAGCTGACAGATGCAACTCCATCACTTTCTGTGCTAATTTTCTATGTAGCAGGCTAAAGAGATATTAGAAAAGGTGAAAGAAGTGATGTTCAAGACTTGCTTTCCAGTTTTCCGTAGTGCTGAAGTCTCTGGACATATTACATCAGCAACATAAGTTAAAGCTGTCCCACAAATACATTATGTTGCATTTAGGCTACATTGATTATCTGTGGGAGACCTTTGCACCATGCTGCTCTAATTCTATTTGTGTGCTGTGCAGACTAGACCATAAATTTTGAGTCAGATGCTCTTTAGACAAAGTAATTCCCTGTGTGTAGCATAAATGATAGAATTTCACCCAGATATTTCTGCATCAAACTGTTGTAAAATATGAACTAAAATCATTTCATTTGATAGACTTTTGAGGTTCCTTGGCTTCTACACCATACTCACACACCAGCTTTCTGCTGGTAGCATGAAGATTGATTCCATGCCTGGTGAGTGTGAATAGTGGGCAATTCTTACTTCCAAGTACCTACCAATTTTTTTCCCCCAGGTATCTCTGCTATCTAAAGGGAACAGAGAGCTATCCAGCAAAAGAAGAGAACATGTGGTTCTAAACAAGGGGTTTGGAATTGTTCTAATGAATTCAACCTGCCTGTACTTCAGCAGAGGCTGAGTACCAAAGGGTCAGGCTTTGCTCATTGAATAGCACCCATGTGGAATAGCAATGTGGAACAGCTTCAAGTACCATTTCTGGATGATACTCTACAGCTTTGTTTACAGCATAAGCACTTTACAAGAAGCATTGTGAGAAATGCTTCTAGCTTTATACATAAGAAGAAAAGCACAATTCTGAAGAGTACATATTTTCTATTTTTAGAATTTTTTTAAGCTATTGCATAGCCAGGTTTTCTGGAACAATAGTTCAGTAGTCTTATTTATATTCATATATGCTTTCTGTGTAAAGGAAAAGAACTTTGTAATATGACCAGACAGAAAATATATGTAGATTCACTGTACCAGAATTAGAAACAGATTAAATACCATCAGTATGATTTAAATATTTAGAAAGAATTTCACTTCTTATGTTTGGATAATAGCAAATTCTAATGCTGATGTGACATGTTAATAGTCAGTATTTGCAACTGGCATAGCTTCTGAAATCATTGTTATTTTAAAACCAGCTGGTTTTACTGCTATTTCTGTCTTCATATTATATGTCTGTAGCCACCCATTGTATAGATCTGTGTACATAAAATGTATCATGTACATTTCATATACACATTCATTTTACTCTTTAACGGACTTAAGGAAATTAAATACATTTTTCGCTGCTCATCAAAAGTACTTAAGGACACTTTCAGAATTTCAATATTTATTCACTCTGTTATATGTAGATAAAAATGTTTCACTCCAGTAGCAGAGAAGCTATGTTTTTAGTCCACAGTTTAGCAGGGAATTCTTACTAAGTTCAAAGGCTTTTCTCTACAGTTGCTACTGTGGCAGTTATAACTGTTGCAAATAACCAGGATGCACTTGCTGATTATCATTGTTGAAAATTATTAGTTTTATAGTCATCACAAGTAATTTGATACAGATTTATGTTGTTTACATTTTTCTTTATTTTTCCCCCCAGTTGTTTGTTTGTAACTTTAAATAGCTAATTTGCATTCATTTCATAACATTTGAAGTGTATAATTTTACCTTTGTGACTTCAGTGCCATGAATTGTGAAGCAGTGAAAAGGAGTCCAGTGGAAAATGCAAAAAAACCCCAAACAATAGTAGTAAAATCGATCCTCTTTTCACATCTGCCTTTGCGTTGATACAATGGTGCAATACTGATAGCAAAGGTCTGTTAAGGGTCGAGCTGTATCATTGCTGAGCTATCACCAGCAGGTAGCTAGTTTGCACCATGAATCACCATGGATGATGCATTTCCTGCAATGCTGCCACGAAAAATCAATTTCTATTCTGGTTCAGAGTGTTAGTTTTGCTTTGCTAGAATGAAGAAAGGGAATGCAGTACAGTTAAATCTGATGGCTTCTAAAGCAAATCCACACGGTATGTGACTACCAATGGAACTGATTACATGGATATTTTATCCAGAATTCTTCATTTAAATTCAACCTTGATATGTTCTACTCAAATTGTATATGAATTCTAATAATAATTTTCCACTGAAATAGCATATAACCAATCTACACTTAAAGTAACCTATTTTAATATATTTTTTCAGAATTTTTTTTATGATTCTAAGCTGTCAGTGTGCAATGAATGCCTTAGAAATAATTTTGATTTTATTTCAATTGTATTTTGAAATATGACTGTTTATATTCTGTCTGGATTTGTATGGTGTTCATACTTTATGGCATTGTTTTTGCTGAGAAATAGAGTCTAATTAATTACCCTTACTGTGTTTTTGTAATGTATTTTTAGTGCTTTTAACTTTGAAGCAAATTTTGTGCTTGTTTCTGTGACTGTGAGAAGTGGAATACTGGGTAGTGGCCAGGAAAGGAGCAAACTTCTCTCCAGTAACTCTGAGACAAGCAGTGGGTTGGTGGCGTGTGCAGCCACCAAGGCTTTGATATAAAGCATGAAATCAGTGATCTTTTCTGTTTCTTTTCCAGTGTTCAATAAGATTTTTTTTCCTTCCCTGGCTGCAATGGAACGAACACGTTGACTGTTGTAGGAAAGAGCTGATGCATTTTGCACATAAGGCAACCAGTGGCTGCAGAAGATCCATTATCTAAGCTGTTAAATAGTTTATGGCATGAGTACATAGATGCTGTCCACTGATACCACCTTCCATTGTGGTTCCCATTATGTGAAAGGTATCAAAAGCCAGTTCTGACATGAATGCTTTCTGTACAGCTAAATTCTGTATAGACAACATAGGTAAAGCATGTTTAGGGAAACACAGAAATGAAAAATAAGTTGCTCAGTATCACTCAGCAAATCATCAGCAAAGCCTAAATGGAACTGACATCTCCTGAGTTCCAGTCCAGTTCATAACCGGTATCCTTCAAGGTGCGTAGCTCTTTTTATTCTCATGTGGTTTGTCATCTTTAATGTAACCTGTGCAAAAATCCAAGATAGATTCATAGCTGTAATTATTATTTGTCCAATTGAAAAACATCCTGCAAAGTGTGGTACTAACCATGTTGAAAAATTATACTGAGCTACACCTAACTTTTGATAATTTGTGAGTTAATCTAAACTGTGACTTATGCAAGCCTTCCTTTCAGTTTGCTTGGCTACAGTGGGGTACCTGAGATTATGTAGTGTCCTGCCTTCTATTATTCATGCACTTACTTTTTACAGTCATCTGAGTACAAGTACTTTCTCAGGAGAATGCACTGTGTATGTATTCTGTAGCCTGATTTACATATGTTGTTGTGCTCTGTCTGAATCATTTCCCAGACTCCTTTCATACCCCTGAATAATCAGATGTTGACATCAGACCAAATCATGAGTTTTATTCCATAAGGGAATTCCTGTTTACAGGCACAGAATAATGTGTCTAAATATTGTTTCTTATAGCCATTGTTACTTTGTGGGATTAGTTATTGGTATATCACATCAAGAAATTTGACTAGTTAAAGAACTTTTGGAATTATGTTAATTAAAGAAGAATGGCCAACAAATTTCCATGCTGTAAACAGGAAAGCTTCTAGCAGTGACTTCCCCAAACTGAATAACAGACACAATTTTAGCATGTATGAATTCTGCCCTACTTTTGGGAAGAACCAGCAATTTTGAATGACTGCATTTCAGGAGATGTGAAAAGAGGAAGCCACTTGAGAATATTTGGGTTTGACTGTATGAATTCACCATGCACTTGAATTAAAAAACTTCTAAGCTGAAGGTTTCATCATTCAATTTGTCTAGGCAGATAACAGCAATTGGAAACAAAGTTAATTAATTTTGTTTCGTGACTTGAAGAAAGCTAAATTGTATGAATACTCTGTGTTCAACTGTTCTCAACAGGAGACAATGGGAATTGTGATGAGAAAACTAGTAATTTAAAAATATTTGACATTTGAGTCCTCAGATTTTCTACCAAACTAAAACTTATTTCTCTGAAAGTTTTATGTCCGTAATCAAAACCATTGTCCACTGCTGTATTTTGACCTATGTTTCTAATTTCTACCAGTCAGGACATGTTCCCTGACTTAAACTGTAATTGTATTTACTCAGTTTTGCTCCAAATTTAGGCTCGTTGTAGCTTCATTGCTGTCTTTTGTCTGCCTCCATCTCCATTGGTGCAATGTAAGCAAATACAGATAGTTTTCAGTTGAGAGTTTGCCTTAGCAATGGAATCTGTAGTCAGTAACAGTCCAAATCTTTACAGACAATGAAGACATGGGCTTTTTTTTGTATATATATTTGTGTGTATGTATAAGTAATATATATATCTGATTTTTAAAAGTTAATAGAGTTGAAATATTAGCAGTCTAATTCAAGAATCTTTATTAGTCTAGCTCTCTTGCAGGAAAAAGCAAGATAATAATGCAGTTAAATGGCTTTGCAAACACCATTTGGCTTCTCCCCATTTGGGGCAGTTATGCTCACCCTTACACTGCTCCATAGTGTCCCAAGGTCAGTGGTTTTGTTCTGGTAGGGTTGTCAGCAGCTGTGGTCCTGTCTGGGAAGAAAAGGATGTTCATATCGATGGCTCCATGTTCCTCACTCCAGGATCCACCATTTGGGATTGTTTTTCTACATTTGCTAACATACTTTTACTCCTTTGCCTTTTCTTTGTTGGTTTGCAACTCCATGAGACATCTGGATTTATAATGTGTGGTGCATTTTACATGTACTGGATACTGTTTCTTTGTTCTCTTATATGCCTCTAACCCCAGTTTTGTCCAGGTCTGCATTTTTTTTCTGATCATGGCTGAGCTGTTTATAGTTACTAGTGCCAAATCTGTGCCTCATCTCTTACCATCCCATAGCTGAATTCCTCTATACCACATCCTGTGTTTTAAGGCCTGTTAAGGCCCCTGCTGTCAGACCAGGCCTGTATCTCTTCATACTACATCCTTATGTTAGTCTCATAAGTATCTTATTATACATTAAGTAACCACTTTTTACAGCTGTCTGCAGAAAACTACCCTTATTCAAAGATAAATCAAAGTAAAACAAAGTAGAGGTATTGAACTGCTCAGTTGGAGGAATCACAAACACACTGATCCAATTGAAACAAAGATATATTCAAACAAAGCACAGCTGACAAGCCTCAGGTCTTGTGGAGGTTTGCAAATTCAGCACAAAGTTTATGGCCTGCTGGTGATAGTGGTACTGCTATATTGCAGAGCTGTAAGATTACAGCTTCCAAAACTTTTAAAAATGCACTGATTCTTGTTCCTGTACCCCATGTACTGCTTTTAATGCCCTTGAAAGGTACAAATCATTAACACCGTGGCAGTATCCCCACGTGCCAGAAAAGAAGGAAGGTCTTGTTGCTGAAGTGTGGTGTCAGTGTTCTGGCTGTTGTGTGATCAGCAATATTCATTTAAAGAGGACTGACTTTTCCAAGCTTGCTGAAACAGTGAATTGCAGATGCCAAGTGTGTGACCACGTGGCTGAACAGTGGTCAGAGCTGTCCTTCAGAGCAGCAAGCAGAGCCACTCTCATTTTCTGTCTTGTAAGGTGCCTCTCCCGTTTTCACCAATTCCTGCAGTAAAAGGGAATTGGTGAAAACGGGAGAGGCACCTTACAAGACAGAAAATGAGCATCTTTGCCAAAGACGTGGTTTGAGTACAGAGGGCTCACTGCCTGTCCATCTGGTGCAGCCTGCGCTGCAGTGCTGGTCAATGGGAAGAGACCACTGGCTTTGTGAACTGAGCAGAACATGCTCTGTGATGTTCCAGCAATCTGTGGGGATTTTGGATCTCTGATAGCAGGACTCCATGAGGAATAGTTCCATTATTACTGGTTGTAGCTACTGAATAGATCATGAGTATGGGGATACACTGTTGGAGAGTGGGATGTCAGACAGTTTGCTCTCTGAGCTTACTTACGGTTTTCTTATCTTTTCTACCTAGCCCTCAGGCAGCACAGGGATGGAATTGTTCAACAGAGTACCTTCCTGAATTTCTGCCACAGTGTAATATGTATAGATTCTACAGATACATGCACGAAAGAATTGAAACAGTATATAGACCAGTTGAAACAATGTTTATTGACATTATTTAGAAAGGTTTCATCATTTTGTTTTAATTATCAGTATCTGGAATTGTAATTTTGCATTTCTTTAACATGATCATGATGATTAATTCTTTACCTTTTCTTAGGCAGGTCACAATACAGTGGAATTATACCAGATGATTTATGGTAGCAGAACATGTCAGTTTGATGTCGTGGGTCTGACACTCTGGCCCACAGCCAATGACACAGCATATGCCTGAAGGGCTGTGTATCTACTACCAGTTATGACCCTTTGTAATCCAGTTCCAGCCAATGAAAATGGACAGCAGTGTGCCAGGCAGGAGCAGGACTGACCAATGTTTCACCTGTTGGCAGTGTTGGTATGAATGCTCCTCTTCTGAACACTTGCAGGAGCCAGCAGGAGCACAGCAAACCCCAGAGACCTTTGAACTCTACAATGCAGTCTGTTAGTCCTAAATTATGTTGTGCTGAATGGATCATTTCTGCAATTAGGTTTTAGAGAGTAGGCATTAAATAAATGAGTGAAGGGTAGCGCTCTGTAACTGCAGACAGCTATTTTTAAAGATGTCTTCAGTGAGGCCTAAATTAAGGTTGACCTATTTGTCATCTTCACTTCTTTGAGACATTTGCCATGCTTCTTTACATACAGTTTGAATACCCTCCCTGAATAAGAAAGCCTGGCAGTCAATTAGAGCTTTGCCTTGAGTGACCTGCCCACTGACTTTCAGAAAGATTAAATGACAATACAATATAGTGATTTTTTTATTGAAAAATAATTATAGAATGGATGGAAATAGGTGTTCCTGACATGAAGGAGTGATGGACAAGGAAAAATGTCATGTTCCAGTTAATCAACAGTGAACTAGCTTCTCATATTCCTGTTCTCAATAAGAAGTCACTGCTGCGAGACAGGCTGGTGAAAATCAGCAGTACAGCTCTTTTTTTTGCCTATAGGAAACTCACTTTGTGTTCACATTTCACTAGGTGAAACTGAATGCATTTCACAGAGCAGAAGTTTGGGACAACTAATGAAAAGGTAGAGTAAACTTGAAACAAGACAATAATAATTGACCACTGTTCTGCTGAAATCACTATACATTGTGGAGTATTTGAATATCTGATCAAGCTACTTCTCTGCAATTTCATTTATTGAGACATGAGACTGCCCATACCCACAAAATAAGTATTATAAATATTCCTAAGAATGAGCCTCCTCCCTCATGCATTTTCTGAACCATGTGACCTTTGCACTGGTGCATCTAGCACTGAGGTCACAGAGAGAAGATCAGGATATATTGCTATGGAACCTCAAATCAGGAAATTCCTACAAGGGGGGTATTGCAGATTTTTCTTACCAATGTAACATAGAAAAAGAGGTAATATGGCTGGAATATAGAGCTATAACAGTAAACACCCAGCATACTGATGCTATCCTGGTGAGCACTCAGGGAAGACTTTGTAGAAGCTGCCACTACAGAGGCATTTTGGAAGCTAACTGTACCCTAATGCAGGATGCCTGGAAAGTATGTATAGCACCTAGTCAAATTGAATTTTCTTAGAATTAGTAGCAGGAAAAAGATAATCTCCAAAAAACTATGCTTAATTTATAAATTTTTGACCTAACTTTTTATCACATTCTGTTTCAATTGCTTCATGTATTACTGCTTGTTTTTGTCAGCCTGTGAAGAGAAGATAGTATACTTATATGTGGGGGAGAGATTAATTTCCTCAGGCTATTTTTCAAGATTTGTTATTTGNNNNTATTTTTCAAGATTTGTTATTTGATTTTGTGTATTCCTCTGTAGCTGCACTGTTGTTTTGTACACCTCAGAAAGATCTAGAAGAGATTCTTAGTTCTTCAGCCAAGCATGCTTAGTAACAAGCTGCATCTTTTTATTTAAAAATGGAGAGGGTTACCCATCTTTTTTGAAGAGTGATTGTTACCCCTCTCTTGTCTCATTTCTATTTATCAGGAGTGCACATTGCAAATGTTCACTGTTTACTGTTTCAAAGAGACAAGCTGAATGCACTGCATTGAAATAAAATATTGAAGGATATCCTAAAACATGTTTTAACATAATCTCTAAAAGAAAGCCCAGTGAATTTTGTACTGAATTTCTGTAATCATCACTGCAGCACATAGTGTGGTTTTTTTTCCTAAAGCAAATTGTATCTATCCTCTTCACTAAAATGTGTTAAGTGCTTGACAGTAATTATTCTACATGTTTGCTTCATTAGCAAGTAAAATATTAAGGCTTAAATACCCTTAATGGTAGGCACTGACATCCTGTAGCTTTGACTCATTTGTATGTTTTTAAAAAGATTTCAGATTTCTTGGTCTTTCAATATTAGTATTTCATATTTGAGAAGATTTTTTTTCAATTTTTTTCCATTCAGTTTTAGAGGAAGGTGTAGGTTATTCCTGTGTGTCAATGGGACAAAGTAGATAGAGGAGGAGGAAAGAATTGTGGTAAATGTTTTGAAATTTCATTATTACATTGGAGAGTTTTGTTTAGATGAGATAAGGCAGCTGTATTTTTGTAATGTATGGAAGGCTGTAGTAGTAATTTGCATTCCTGTACAGCTTTCCATTTAAGGCTCTGAAATGCTTGAGAGACATCAATTAGCTAAATCTTTTAGGACCCAAACTAGGTAAAGATTAAGATCTTCATCTTACAGATGCAAAAGCTATACAGAGACAGATAAGTTAGCAATAGCTTTACTCTTTTACCCATAAACCAAAACTCTGGTGGAAGGTTTTGCTGAGTGAAAGAGGACATTTCAGGGATGAGAACAGCATGTTCTTGAGAACTGGTGTAGAACTATTTCACTTCAGGATGTGAGATCAAAGTTTCTTGAAATTTTGACTTGTATTTTAAAAATTACATCCTCTTTCTTTTCTCAAAAAGGTCTTGTATCTTCTTACTATCTTACACCTAAGAACATTCTTATAATTACTGTTTGAAAAAAGAAGATTTTCTATGTGTTCCTGAAGAGATCAAATCCAATTGCCATGAGCTTGGCTCTCTTTCTGATCCTACTACTCACACCACAGCTAATAATTTATTTAAAAAATAAAATCAGGAAGCAGAAATGTAGTGATATAAAGCTACCATTTGACTTCATTTCTAGATGCTGTTAATGCAGCTGATTGGATGGATGTCCTACTACTGCCACTAGCAAACTGAAAATAAACCTATCAAAAGGGCAGAAACTAAAGTGGTGACTGAGGATGTGCAGATTCATTTTTGGAGAAGAGGGCTGAAGCTGAATGTGAGCCAGCAGTGTGCCCTTGTGGCATAGAAGGTGAATGAGATCCTGGGCTGCATCATGAGGAGTTTTGGTAGCAGGTCAAGGATGGTGCTCAGTGCCAAGGAGGCCATACCTGGAGTGCTGTGTCCAGCACTGGGCTCCCAGCACAAGAGAGACATGGACATTCTGGAAAGATCCCAACAAACAGTCAGACAAAGGGCCCCAAAGATGATGAAAGAA